>JBBMOC010000029.1:1049556-1060687 GCA_037975185.1 Centropyge bicolor
CTACAACCCCCACCCCCCACCTCCAGCTCTGTTCCCGGTGCCAGAGGGACTCATGTGCACTGCAGAGGGCCATGTTTTGGGTACTAGAGCAAGGAGGCCGGCCAAGGCAGCAGCTGCCCCACTCCATTTATTCTCTGTTATTCCAGCCTCTCATCTCCATCTACCATGGTCTGATCTGGACTTATGCTTCAGTCTCCTCTCTATCCTCAACCTTCTCTTCTCTCTCTGTCCCATTTTTACATCATTCCTCTGGCCACTTTCAGCTGAGTGCACAGGGCCCAAGAGCAGATTTGAATTTGATCGTGTAATGGAGATTGAGTGTGAGGTGTTGATGGCGTAGCAGACTGGAGAGGCTGGTTTGGATTGTCTCTGTGATCATCAGCTCCATGTTGGCTCTAGCCCTAGTCTGTTCTCCTTTTGGCGTCATACTAGCATTGCCTCTGCCTCCTCATCCTCGTCCTCCTCCTCCTCTCATTGTCTGCCTGAGGGAACAGCCACCTGGAGCATTTGATGTGTGCAAACAGCCCCAGCCCTGGCTATGCCAGGTGCACTCAGGGCAGAAGGGGGCGAAATGAAAGCAGGCAGCTAATCGGAAAGCACATCACGCTCCAGATCTCACTCCTGAATCGGCCCCTCGTCCGGGCACATGGCAGAGGTGTGACCGGAAGGTTTGGGTGGGACCCAGGGGCCTGCTGAGAAGGGCATGACTTTGTAAGAGCCAGCTGAGAGAAAATTGGACACTAATTTGTTACAATGGTGCAAATGACAGACAGCTTGGAAGGTTTGTGTAATTAAAGTAGCTGCTTTGACAAAACTTCCATGTTCCATGACAGCTAGCTTTGTTACAAAACAGATTATGTAATCGCAGGAACTCTGTGCTTCAGAAACACATGACATACCAAATTTCCCCAGTGTTGATGTACCTGGTGATGTGTCAAATGGAATGGTTTCGTACGTTACCTTTTATTTTAATACGCTAATGATTATAATACTGTTTTTGTCTGTCATGCAGGTCATGGCAACAGTGCTCAGATAATAAAGTGTATTTTCTGTTTTGTATTGTGTTTATTTATTAAATAAATGTTCATAACATTACCAATAATATAAACTAAATTCTGTTCAGGATTCCCACTGGTGCTTTGATCATCGGCATGCAGTCACTGACTGGAGAAGGTGCCAGAGAGAGGAGGAGAAGAGAGCGCAGGGAACTCTATGAGCTCAAACTCGCAGAATGGTGAGATATATTAGGATTTCTACTACTACTACTGTTGTGGGATACTTCAGCACAAAAAATGCATTGTTATCCTGCTGTCATTCACCAGCCACTCTCCTTCTTTCACATCTTCAGGACGGCCCGCCTGCAGTTGACAGACGAGTTGATCAGTGATCTGAATGTCAGCTCTCGGGCAGAGGAAGCAAATAAGGACATGGACAGGATCCAGGAACTGCTCAGTTTACCACAGAATGCAGATGTGACTCAGGACTCAAGCAGCCAATGACAGAAACTGCCTTACTGCCTGTCATCTGTTGCACATTGAAGGTGGGACTTCACACAACTGGGAGGATAAATGGGTCACTTCTCTACCTGGACTCCACACACCCTCTCTTCTAACTGAATGGACACAGCTTCACATCAGTATAAAAGACACTGGGTGTACCTCTGCAGCAACTGTCGTTGTCTGTCTTGAGTAGCTCCAGCTCCACTGCTCAGTAGACATCAGTCTTACTGGGCAGCTGTTGAGCAGCTACGACAGGTGTGTGTCTGTGTTCTTGTATGCCTATCTTTGTGAGGACATCAAGAGGAAGTACATTTTAGGAAAGTGAGGACATTTTGGGCAGTGCTCACTTTGGAACACACCTTCAAAGGACTGTTTAGAGTTTATGACTTGGTTTTAAATTTTTAGGTTAGGGCAAAGGTTGGATGGAGAAGGCGTTCGACCGTGTCCCTCGTGGCATCTTGTGGAGGGTGCTCCGGGAGTACGGGGTCCCTTGCTCAGGGCAGTCCAGTCCCTGTACAACCGGAGCAGAAGTCTGGTTCACATTGCCGGCAGTAGGTCAGACGTGTCTTCAGTGCACGTTGGACTCTGGCAGGGCTGCCTTTTGTCACCGGTTCTGTTCATAACTTTTATGGACAGAATTTCTAGGTGCAGCCAGGGGCCAGAGGGGGTCCAGTTTGGGGACCACAGGAGCTCATCTCTGCTCTTTGCAGATGATGTGGTCCTGTTGGCTTCTTCAAGCCTGGACCTTGAGCGTGTGCTGGGGTGGTTTGCAGCCGAGTGCTGAATGAATGAATGAATGGATGAATGCATGGATGGCAAAGGTTGGAGTTAGGAATTCAGTTGTGATAGTTAAGGCTAAGTGGAAAGGGAATTCACTATGTCAGTGAGGGTCCTCACAATTATAGATGTACAACTGTGTGTGTGTGTTCAAGAGGGATTCATATGAATGGTGGCTTTGTGATTGTACTTTCCATTTCTACTTACATCAATACAGTATTGACTGGCACAACTAATGTGATCAAAATTCAAAATCACAGTTACCATTGTACATAACAGTAAAATATAATAAGACATTCTCAACTGAAAGAAACACTGTCTCCAATATTGAGATCAAACCTGAGAAAACTGTAAGCTCAATCTCTCCTTTTGTCTTCCAGGATTGGCTACGTGTGAATAAACAAGAGAATTGAACAAAATTTTCTTTCTCAGAAAATCATTTTTTAATAGTAACTCTTATACTGACCTGACCTCACGTTTCCACAGTGTTTGTTATTGGAATAGCTACTGATGTTTTGCTCATTACACTCCATACGCTTAATTCCAACAAATGTTAATTCATGTTCGTTACAAAATGCCTCCTATCTTTTCCTCATGTCTGTGTTACGCGTAGTGTGCTTTTGACTGTGCCTCTCGGGCTTTTCAACAACTAGGTCAAACATAGCCTTGGTCCCTGGTGTAAACAAGATGTGACACAGCAACAGCTGGGACCCAGGATGCAGCAGTGACTGCTGACATGCAGATGGACAGCCAATAGAAACAGATTGAAGATCCCTTGCACTCCAGAGCACAGCTTGGTCAGTGATAACTCCAGGTAAACTGAATGCAGATTGTTTGTTTCCCCTGAACTGTGTTTTAAAGCTTTGAACAACTTGAACTACTGCTGCTAGCGTTTAAAATTTCATGGTCGTAAATGAAAATGTGTTACTTGAGGGGGAAAAAGGTCAATCAAAATGGACTAAATGAGAAGGGAACATTGGGATAGGATTGACAATTTTCACATGGAAATGTCTTGATTTCAGACCATTACCCTTCATTATGTGTTGAATGTTAGCTAAAATGTCAAAACCTGTTAGTAAAAATGAACACTTATCCCATCATAGCAATGCATTACTTTACATGCCTTTATGTTTGATAACTGCAAATAATAGGTATATAGATACTTAAAGCTAAACTAAGATTAATAAAATGTACGACATCTTTTGTAGACATAATTACAGGGGAACATTAATGAGACAGGATGTCTGTTTTCAGAGCATATGCGTTTACAAATGGACTCTCAGTTCCCTCTATTGACAGCTTTGTGGAACTGCGCATGTACCTCAAATAAAAAGTGAATTGAAAATATTGTATACATGATACCATGTATACCTCTGTGGGTTTTCGACATGACAGTTTTATGTAACATACTATCTAAATCCTAACTGACCTTAAACAATATTCATAGCTATTGACTGCTACCGTTTCCACGTTTATACTCAGTGTCTATTTAAAGTATCTTCACAATGTTTTCACAGGACAAACTGATAAGAATAGAAAATCAAAATCAGAGAAGGGGGCAAATGCAGAAGTGCCTTTAAACTGCAATCTTTCTGATGGCCAGCAGGGGGCGACTCCACTAGTTCAAAAATAAGTCAGACAGACAAACACCTTATCAATCCCTTTGGGAGGTTCCCTCTGGGAAATTGACATCTCCATCGCTTCTCATATATTGCACTGCTTGAAAATATGGACTACAAAGTATAAAATAGAAAATATTAAAATCTAAAAATAGACACAATAAATTAGGCAGTAGAGATAACAGAAATTTGAATCAAAAATAGGCACTTGTAAGGGAAATGAAGAAAATATGTGTGTGTGTGTGTACCCGAGTGTGTACATCGTAATAGCAGCAATGGATATGGTAATGCTAATGGTAATAGTAATGGTAGAGTGCATATAGTAATATAATAACATAATATAAAGTAATACAATATAACATATAGTAGTAGTAAAATATAGCATATACAGTGTATAACATACATGTATAATACAATAATATAGTAATATAATGTTATATATATACTACACTCTACTACAAATAAAAATCATAGTAGTAATATACTACTAATACTAATAATATATGTGTGGTAAAATAATATAGTATACTGCACTGTGCTATACAACATCAACAACAGCAGTGGCAGAAATAATAATAATAACAATAATAATATTAATAACAAAATTGTCATATATAATATACAAGTGTATAACCTTAACATATATAGCAATATAGAAGTGTAATATATGCTGCACACTATCATATATAATAATACTACTACTACTACTAAAGGAGTTCTTAAGTCTGTTAGTCGTGCACTTGGGGAGGAGCAACCTCTCGCTGAACAGGTCAGATTGTAAATAAGAAAATAACCCTATTTCTCACTTGATTTATGGCCTCACTAAAGAGTTTCCTTTGGAGTCAGTGGTCTCGTTAATTGTTCCAACCCTGCTTCAATACATCATGATGTTCATTTTGTAAATCATAGCCCTGTTGATTGACAAGATGCTACCACGTTGTGCCTTTGGGGTTTAAATCAAATCCAAATAGAGGCGTAACAACGCGTGTCCATGCCAGCTCCACCCTCTTATTCAAATATGTATTTTTGTATAAGTATATATTCCTGCGGTCAAAACTGCTGCCCATTATCCAATGGATGATGTCATGATGGCTCTGTCCACCATACTCAACAACACCTTCAGTTTTCTGGGATCCACTCTCACCCTCATCCTAAAATGGCTGTCCAACATGAACACCATCATCCAGAAGGCCCAGCAGAGGATGTACCTCCTGCACCAGCTCACAAGGTTCAGCCTGCCTCAGTAGGTGCTGATCCAATGCTCTATATTCAGGGTGTATGAGCCTCCAGAGTCAGGAAACGTCAGAATCAGTGTTTGAAGCAAGAGGGGACTTCACATAGCTCCAGAGATCTGTTGAAGACCTGTGTGAAGATGGGCGCCAGCTGCTCAGCGCAGACTTTCAGGCAGGAGGGAGACACACCGTCTGGTGCCTTCCTGAACGGGTTGACTCACACTCTATTCACAGATCCTTAGTGCAGGTGAGGGGTCGTGGGAGGGTGGTGAGTGAGTGCAGTTGATTCATGTCAGAGTCCAAGTGGGTCAGGGGTGTGAATGTTGGGTTGTCAAATGTGCAGTAGAACACATGCAGGTCGTCAGTCAGTTGATGTTTCTCCACAGTGTAGGGGGCGGGGGGTGGTCTCCTGTAGTTGGAAATGTCTCTCAGGTCCCTCCATGCTGAGGCTGGGTCAGTTGAAACGCTCCTTCACAGCTTTTCAGTGTAGCTCCTCTTTGCTACTCTGATCTCTTGCCAGTGTGTTCCTGGCTTGGTTGTACAAGATCCTGTCCCCACTTCTGTAGGCCTCCTCCTTGGCCCGATGAGGCTGCCTGAGCGTTGCAGTAAACAGGGGTTTGTTGTTGTTGTTGTATGTGTAGAAGGTTTTGGTTGGCACACACGTCCTCACAAAACCTGATATAGGATGTCACAGTGTCAGTCAGGTCATCCAGGCCTGTAGCTCCAGCTTTGCCTCGTCAGTCCATTCTCTCACAGACTTGACCACAGGCGTAGCAGATCTAAGTTTCTGCCTGTAGGTTGGCCTGAAATGAACCGGACAGTGATCAGAGAGCTGCCTGGGGAAGAGGCGTCTTTTAAAGTTGTAAAGCAGTGGTTCACGATATTTGCGTCCCTAGTGGGACACTTAACATGTTGTCTGTAGTTAGGGAGTTCGTGGCTGAGGTTTGCTCTGTTAAAATACCACAAAACAACGAGCAGGGAGTCCGGATGTTTCATTAGTTCCACATTTGTTATCTGGTCAGACAGGTGTTGTGGAGCCCCGCTGACACAGGCCTGAGACACAATGGAAACAATGACCAGAATAAACGTCACTGCAGATTCTGTACAAGAAGAGAACAGTTTGTTCCCATAGGTGATCACTGGGGTGAACTCCTAAATCAGTCACGCAGTGCCAATTTTTCGACCTGTCTTCAACTTTATTTGTCCACTGTTTGTCCTATCTTAGCTGTCTGTTAGTACACAGAGAGCAGTGAAAACGCAGTTGTTGTTTTTCTGCAAAAAGAAACCACTGCGTCTTAAAACAGAAACTGCACCGTGACCAACTTCTTTAATCCCCCAATTAACATGTCTTCAACCGCAGTCGCTCATTTGTTTTGGCCCAGCTTGTTGTCTGGACCTGGATCTGGCAAGACTCCACGTGCCCACACTCGTGAACTTTGGCTTCTGCACGTGATGATAACTTCAGTAGATAGGCGTGGAATGTTGTTCTGATGCTGCCTTCAAGTGCTGCTCGTAAATGTGAGGTTTATGGAGCATGGCGCGTACTGCACGTTGTTGCGAACTTTTTTTTTTTTTGGTGGACTGGTGGCAACGTCATTCACAACAACCTTGATTGATGTTTACGCTAAATTTAAAGGGAAAAAGAACGCCAGACAAAACAAATATATTGAAGTATGTAATACTGATAAGCTGTTAACATCTACAGTATTACGGTTACCTCTAATACTAAGTAGGAGTAATAATACCAATACCGATTTTAGTGATGATAATACGGCAGTCTGAAAACAAGACATTTTTGAGCAATGTGATACAATGTCAAAGAATACAAATTTTACAAACAAATTACTTTTTTTTCCACCTTTGAAACAAAAACGTAGCCCGTCAATAATAGTTCAATGTAATTTTTAATTGAATAACTAATCGACGCAAAGTTGATGTGAAATCCTCTTTTTCCCCCAACCTTAAATGCAACATCAGATAACTATTATTCACGACACATAAGGAAGCACCTGAAGTCATCGCCAATCCGAGGCTCTGTGGCAATATTTAATTATTGGCCGAGTCTCAGCTTTACATGACGTTGGTTAACTCCGCATGTCGCAGATGAAGCCGAGTGTGGGTGAGGAGCTACCAGTGGCTCTATGGAGGAGGGGGAGGCTCGAACAACCTGAACAGATCCCAAAATGACCATGGCGACTAATGAGAGAGCGGACAAACCTAATCCGCTGGCAAATGCCAGCTTTCTATCCAGAGTCTTTCTGTGGTAAGTGATTCATTATCACAGCGTTGAGTTTTGCAGCGTGGTGTGATTTTAATGAATGACCAAGGATGAAAAGATGCACTGGAACAAAATGATCCAAACTGTGACAGAAATCAGAAATCAGCAAAATAATGAAAAAAAAGTATCTTATGTGTCTGAGTCAATATTCTGGTTGAAAATAAAGTTTATCTTCACTAAGGAATTAAAAGTGAAACCACTTGTTGCAACTGTAATTTGTCTTTAACACTTGCAGGAATGTGAAAATTCTCTAGTAGTGCAAATCCAAGCACTGTTCTTGTTTGTCTTCACAGGAGTTAATAGTTGAAATTACAGTATCATTTTGAATTATAGTTGTGTTCTGCATTGGCAGCCTGTGTGACAGAGGCAATCAACTTCAAAGAATAAGTTTGGATTTCAGCCAGTAGTGGACAATTATGTCTAAATCATTCAGAGCTTGTTTTCAGATTTATCATTTTATATTGCAAAAAACCTGGAATACATACAGATGTCAAGGGATCATCTTCTGTTTACATAAGTGTGCCACAGTACAGTGTGTTCTTAAGAAGAACAGAGAACACTTGGAGCTGACTTTCTGGTTGTTCACTCCCAAGTACATAAATCATCACAATTTCAGTGCAAGCTTACAGATGTTTATGTTTATGGGCAGCTGTTGTAGGTAACCCTTGATAAATCAGCTGTTATGCCAAGATGGAATCAGCAACACTCTTGAGCATTGGCCTGCTGACTTTGCTGCAACAGTATTTCTTTGTTTGATACAACAAAAAACACACAAAACAGCCGTTAAGAGCATTATAGAGCCCCAGGCTGAACTTGCTCCCTGCCGCCAAAAATTAAACGAACTGAAATGATATTGTGCACTTACAAAACTAACTAAAAATACAATGAAAATATACAGGAAATGTCTTTAGTATTAGTTTTTGTCAGTTAAACCAAAGGAGGAAGAGGAGGCTTTAGTGCACACATTTGAGAATGTGATGCGTAGTCAGATGAATCAGTCCCAGTCCAACCTGTACCACAAGACCTGCAGATGCAGACATGTAGGCATGTGCCAGTTACCTCACCCAACCTGAACGTACTGTAGATGTATAGGAAAGGTCCTTTTTCAATGCCCAATGTGGATGCTTAATGTGATAAACATGTGGCTGTCACTCAATATCAGCAGCTTCATGTTATGTGTGTGTAAGTGTCAGGTGAGTTCAGACCTCGAAGTCGAACAGTAGAATTCTCATGCAGAATTGCTTGAAGTGACTCTTTGTCCCTGTCATTCATTTAGCTTGAAACAAAACCTGTTTTACAAATGCTCAGCTGCTTATGAATCATTTATACAGGTCATGCAAGTTTCCTGATGAAAGTCCCAGTTGTCTAACCTGTCTGATCTGTACACTAAAATTAGATATTTTATTACTGCATATATTTAAGAAATTGTTATTGATTCCATCACCAGTGCTGTAAGAGAGTCTGTGTGAGATTAATATTTGTATATTCATATATTGTTTGGTCGACCTACATTCTCCCTGGTTTCTAACTGCAGTGAAAACTCTTTGTTTCAGCTGGTTATCCCCGTTGCTGCACGTCGGCCAAAAGAAGAGGCTGGAGGAAAATGACATGTACAGTGTTCTTCCAGAGGATCGATCTGAAGTACTGGGAGAGGAACTACAGAGGTACACTGCTAATATGAGATAAGACTCAAACCTGTTTTTGCAAAGGTTGTTCTCATCACTTTCAGTCGTCATGAGCAAAGATACATTATTGCTGGGGAATGAGGTGTAAAACAGCTGATGTAGTACACACAAGCTATACACCAGTCCAATACTATTTGTAAATAAAGCCATCACAGTACAGCTCTGTCATCTCACAATATAAGCTCTGACCAACAATGCCACACATGCTTGTATGGATTTTTTTCCTATGGTAATGCTGCGAGCTTCTGACCAGACAAAAATGCCACATCTCATTCCAAACTTCTGTTCCAGTGCAAAGTCAATTTCCTGTTGCGTGCTCTTTGTTGCAGATTCTGGGAACGTGAAGTCAGAAAGGCTACAAAGGAACTTCGGAAGCCCGACCTCATCAGAGTTCTTATTCAATGCTATGGGAAGTCCTACGCAGTGGCTGGGCTGTTTGTTTTTTCACTGGTATGTTCTGGCCATTTAAAGCCTCCTTCACATGTTGTCATTCATACATTTAGGGTTCCTTTGTGGAAGCCAGAGGTTTGAAGAACTAATCCATGTATTTTTCCATCACTCTTTGTCATAAAGGAGGCGATTAAAGTGATCCAGCCGCTGCTTCTGTGGAAAATAATCCACTACTTTGAGAATTACGACCCAAACGATCGCAGAAGTCTTTGCATGGCCTACGGTTATACTGCTGCAATGTCTCTCTCCACCTTTGGACTGACCATCCTCCAACATCTCTATTACTACCACGTCCTCAGAACAGGCATGAAGATTAGAGTGGCCATTTGTCACATGATATACAGGAAGGTCCGTGATGAGTCAGGAGATTGTGCAGACTGTCATCACTCTTAGACATATCTTGTGAACTGCTCCTG
The DNA here is from genome assembly GCA_037975185.1 of Centropyge bicolor. Taxonomy (NCBI): domain Eukaryota; kingdom Metazoa; phylum Chordata; class Actinopteri; family Pomacanthidae; genus Centropyge; species Centropyge bicolor. Next base: position 1,059,513 of record JBBMOC010000029.1, read on the forward strand.
TAATACTTAACAGACAACTGAATTTTCTCTTATCAGGCTCTTGGTCTCAGCAGTGAATCCATGGGCCAAACAACCACCGGACAAATTGTGAACCTCCTCTCCAATGATGTCAATCGTTTTGATGAGGTATGGTCACACAAGTTTAAACACAAACAATTCACGAACTGTGAAAGGACAAACAAAGACTGCTAGATGAGGCTAGGAGGTTGACTTTAAGTTATCAGAAAAAAAGACATGAGCCACAGCCCTTGACATGATGATGGCTTTCCTTGCCAGCATTCAAAGCAACTGAACCATTTATTCACATTGTTCGAGAGTCAGGGTGATTTCCAAGCAGACGTATCAGGAGGATTTGCAGACACTTGTTGACCTGTTGCTGCACTGATGTTTGTACACATTGCAATGACAGGATCTTCATCAAGTTCAAACCTAATATCTCACAATCCAATTTAAACGTAAATTGCTTTTGCTCTTTGTGGCCCAGAAATAAACCCCTGATAAAGTCTGACTTTGCTTTAAGATAACGGTTCCTTTGAGATCTGTTATCCAGGGATTAATGTTTTCTGCACATAGATGATTAATTTGGGGGTTAACTTCTTGTATAATGAAATCCTGATGGAGCTTAATTATTATTTCTGTTCAATATTAACTTTAAACCCAGATATTAGGCCAAATTCTATGATACAGTCATTTGAAGCTGGTAAGGATTTAGTGGATTCTGTTAATCAATGATATCATCAGTGTGTAACAGCATCCTGGTTTTTGTACTGGTTGTTACTCCCTGAATATTTTTGGCTTTGTGTGATAGCCATTGCTAAGGGCTCTGTAGGCAGAGTGAGTAGGACAGGATAGTTGGATTCCTTGAGCCTGAACCTTGGACACTTTTATTAGCTGAGAGACAGTATCTTAGATAACATTTTATTATTTTTTCGAAGAAGGCTGATTGACCTGTAGGAAGAACATGGGGTTCTGGGTTCCTGCTTTTCTTTACTCTGTGTTATATTGGCCACACACACTGATTCTGGTAGTTAAGAATCTTCAAATGATTTATTACAAACCCTTAACAAGAGATGAACTTTCACCTTGATCACTTTAAAACCTCAATGGATGGGTCGGTCCGGTGGTGGCGGGCGGTGGGGGCCAGCTGGGGGTGGGTCGTGCTCTGCTCGTCGCTG
>JBBMOC010000029.1:1104881-1540660 GCA_037975185.1 Centropyge bicolor
GCACTAGTGGGAGGGAGGCTATATTCTACAGTAGATGTTGGAGAAGTAGCTAAAGAGCTGAGAATGTAAGTAGAAAGTACCTCATCAAACCTGTTGACATCATTGGAAAGGAGGTTAACAATCTGGCCTGTGGTGGTCTTTCCCATGGCTGAACTGCTGAGAGACAGAGCCTAGAAAGAGGCAGGAATCATCATCAGCTAAGCAGCATCAATCACAAACTCTGCCACAGATAAGAGTCCAGGAATAATTTTCAGTCATCTTGACATGCAAGTTATCCTCCTACTCACCTTCTTGTAGATCATGTGACACATGGCCACTCGGAGCTTCATGCCTGCTCTCTGGACGTGGTAGAAGTACAGGTGATGGAGCAGTACCATTAAGATGGTGCACAGAGACAAAGCACTTGCATAGGCCAGAGACACATGCAGAGCTCTCTGGTCGTCTGGGTTGTAAGTCTCAAAGTACTGAATCAGCTTCCCCAAGAAGATCGGCTGGATCACTTTAAGAACCTCCTGATATACAGGGAGGGAGATGAAAAGGGTGAGTATCACCACAGTCTAGTTACAGTGACTAGACAGACTGCTTGTAAAACATGATTAAAAATGGACTTGCTTGCTTTAGACAGTCAGAGATTATACATCCTATTCAGCTCATTTCCATAGCTTAATGCACTTACCTCAAGTAAAGTAAATAATCCCAGCACTATTATTGGTTTCCAGCAGGACTTAATGATTGCTTTTGAGAGGCTGGGTGTGCGCAGCTCTTTGGTAGCCACCTGGACCTCACGATCCCAAAATCTGTTCCATAAAAAAGTGCCATGTTATTTGATGGGTTTTGTTGTCTTTGTAATAAGAAGTAGGGCCCTGCATCCAGATGAGTCAGGGCTCGCCTGTGAGGCGGTGATCATATAATTGCAAAATCAAGAAGACTCTTCCCTTATAATTGATGGAAATGCTTGCAATAAGATTGGTAGAGTGGTATTAGTCAGGTGAGCTGTGGTGGTAGTTAAAGGCAAGTTCCAACTTGCTCTGATCATTTTCATATCCACAGCCACTTGTCTTGGTTGCTTACAGCAACACCTGTGGTAGCTGTAGAGATAGTAATGATTGTCCACGGTAAATGGGATGCATAAATCAACCCCTTTCAATAAAACAGCTGAGGCACTTTCATGACCTGAAAATCATACCCCTCTTTATATAAAGATATAAAAGCAGTATTGGATCTATGACAGCAGGAGAGAGGCACCAGAAATCTCAGTTGAACACATTATGTATCATTAATTCAGTTAATTAACTGGTAAACTCTTTATGGTATCTCCATGTAAAGCGACAAGAACAGAGTGATCAGAGTCAATCCTTCTTAAACATTTTTCAGAGTGGTAGTAAATTCTGCCCTGTTACTTAAATGCACCTCTGTTATATACATTAGCAAAAAGAAAAAAACCCATGGCCAAAGGTCAAAGGTCATTAAAGCTTAAGACCGAGTCTATTCTAATTGTCAACAAGTCCCGTGAGAAGACCAAAACTGACAATGTGTCATCTCCCAGTACTTATCCACTTCCCTACTCAGTCTGGTTCTCAGTTCCTACTGAAATCCCATATACTAATATACTTCTCATTTACAAAAAAAAGGCAAAATTATTTCCTAAAACAGCTGGTCACTGTTTTTAGAGAATGTTATTCAAACAGGAGGAATTCAATTCGCTGGGGACCATTTGCATTTTGGGGCAACAGGTATGTGTCTGAGAGTTGAGTCCAAAATAAATAAATAAACAAAAAAAATAAAAAAAAGAACAACTACACTGTGTGTTCATGCTAATGAAAAAAGATGTTGCCCAGTTCAAAAGTGTGGCAGAAAAATATATGATATATAATCGAATATCATTTCCAACACTGAGTAAATACAAACCACAAATAATGACTTGTGACTAACAGAGCAGAGAACTCTTAAGCACAGGATTTCATGCTCATTTGGTCACTGATAATTTCAGATTACTTCACTGACAATAGGCTGTTGCACTGCTACAAAAAAAAACGTGTTTGAATACAGACCATGAAATAACCCAGTAATCAGTAGCTATGTGTAAAATTCAAGGGCTGGGCCCTGAGAACTTAACATTTCTACACTGAATAAAAAAGCTGAAAATTCTACTGTTCTCTAAATGTAGACACAACCAGTGCATCTTATGTAACCTTGGAGTTAACAAGGGTTTATGTCTAAAAGAAGAATGTCTGTGGTGTGGAATTTGTATTTGGAAGCTAGACATAACCTCTACTGTTTGTTCATCCATATGTTGTCAAAAACAAAACATGGGGATTTACAAGAAAAATAGCACGTATACATTTAATCATTAGCCTGACAGAATGAATATTTGTTGTACATTGTTAAACAAAACAAAAAAAGGTTAAACATCACAACTTGAACTATGTACGGAAGCCTCCCAATAATAGGAAATGTTTGACTTGAGTTGACAAGGAATATTACTGCACCATCTACCATTCAGCTTTCTGTGTTTTCATTTTGTAAGAAATATTTGTTGTCAAATTCACATTTTCAGGTCTATGGGTAGGTCTTTGAAATTCGACATTGCGGCAATCCATGTCAACATAAACTGTACTTTGTTCCCATTGGTGATTGGGACCCTCACGAGAAATCTCAGAGGTCACAAGGTGATTTGGAAAACATTAAAGGAAAACAAACCAGCATATTGTGGCTACACAAAATCCTGTTTGCTTTTTCAGACTGAACTCTGATGCTTGTTTATTGTTCTTGTAAATCATTGACTGGCTGTATCTATTCAGAACACTGAAAAATAAACAAATAAAACAAGGGGGGTTCTGGACCAAAAAGCACTGTACTGTTCTAGGTACCAGTGAGATAATGAAATACAATACAGCAAGTCTAGTTTGAGTAACATAATACTGTATTCAAAGGCTTGAAAGATGCTCAAGCACTGCAATACACAGCGGTTTACAGGGCGCTGAGAGACAATTTCAAATCTCTGGAAATATCTTTCAGACTGACTCTATCAAAATGAATGAAAGGGCTGCATTTTTCCATGAACATATTTTTTTCCCGTGAATATAATCTTAATGTTCATGTTTGGCAAATGTCTCGGAGTATATTTAGCATGTCTTATTATAGCTAGTCAGATCTGAAAGTGTTATCTAATAGGGGTGTAATGATTATCTAAACCCATAATTCAATTTTCTAATTGAACTGTCATTTACTTTTTCAAATTCTTCTTTAATTCGATAAGTTACCAAAAAAAAAAACCTGACAAGAAACAGCGTCTGCAGGAGACTGATGGACAAGATTTACAAATGAGAGGTTTTTATTTGCCTGAAGTATTTCAGTATTATTCGATGTATTCAAGAATAAGGACTATCTTCTGCTAGAAGTAATAGTGTTTCAAGGAAACTTCCCAGCACAGGTGGTCTGAAAGTGCCTTTGTTACAGGTACCGTAAGTGGGTAAGTGGGCTTCACACCTTGCAATCTTAAAAAATAAAGGTGTGTACATCTGTGACACCTTGCTTGGTAAATGTGGTGATCAATGTGATGGTCAGTTTGGCTTTAAGTAACAGTGACTGTTCTGCCACCAACAGGACGTGCTGTGAATAAAAAGGACCTCATCATTAAGGAATTTGTGTTAACAGTGTTTTGTTCGACTTTTTCTTTTAGCTCCTCACATACACTAGTGCAGCAACTAATAATTATTTTCACAATGAATCAATTAGCTGTTTAGTCTATAAAATGTTAAAAAAAATGTGAAAGATGTGCATCACAATTTCCAAAAGTGACAACTTCAATTTTGCTTCTTTTGTCCAAGCAACAGTCCAAACCCCTAAGACTTTGTATTTACTATGATAAATGACAAAGAAGCAAATCCTTACATTTAAGAAGGTGGAACCAGCAAATGTTTGATCATTTTGCTTGAGAAATACAGAAATGATTAATCAAGTGTTTGCAGTTTTTTAATTGACTAATCAATTCATCAACCGTTACAAGAAGACAGTCTATATAGTCTTAGATCACTGTTCTCCTCTGACGCTGGTTTGGATATGTACAGTAGGACTAGGTCTAGCCAGACTGCTGACTAAAGACTGGAATCATCACCTACAACTGCATTTTAAATGATGTATGCATCATTTAGATCTTTATCTTAACTGTTATCTTTAATGTCAAAGAACAATAAATCTCAGGATTTATTGTGACTAAGCAGTTAAAGCTAAACTGGCAATAACATGAACTCAAGGGAACTGAAAGTCATGCTCAAGGGTTGTAAATTTGCTGATACAATGAATTTGGGGTTCCATACAACTTCACAGAAAGTGAGTCATCTTAAATTACTGTATAGACTTCCTTTTAAAGGCTTCTCTACCTTTGCATATGCTCGCCCAAAAACTCTGACGCATCATCCGGGAGCACCGTGTACATGTCATCCTCCTCCAGCTTGCGTTTGTACCCAATGCGGAACAAAGGATTGAGCCACCTGTCAGAAAAAAATTAGAGGAGAAAGAGGAGATGGGCACAGTGATTTTATTCAGATTATCAACAACTCTACATGGTGTCATTAGAGCAATACTAAAAAATACAGCCATGAACACTACTAATGTATGAATGTGAGTAAATAGACATTTGGTGTAATTTTAATCTCCTAAAATATGGAAGATGTGGTGATCAATGCTTTATGATCTTTTTACTACAAGTATGATGCTACTGTGTTTTATGTTTGTATTTGATGAAGCTGGCACAAAGTCAAGATTTTCCTATCAGGCTTGAAACAGGAAGCCATCATTATATAAAAATGAAGGATGTCAAATGACGTGTATTATTAGTATTTTATCAACTTTTTCAACTCAGTAACATTATATTAAGAACATTAAAGCAACACTTTTGGTTTGCATCACTTCACCTTTAGCTACTGAAACATGTCATATACGAACTGACGAACGGTGGCGCCATGTTTAAATCCCCCGCTAACGGTAACGCTAGCTAAACCGGCTACTTCCCGTCGACTCACCAGAAAAGTATCTTTGACAAAATGCCCGCCGTCGCCGCCGGGTTGGTCTTGGCGTTTTTACTGTCTTCTTCCATGATCGTCCGCGTTCACACGGTACTTTAATATCAACTTTGCCGTCTCTGAAAACGTCTGCTCCCGACTAGGAGGCAGACACACATGTTACACCGAGGTTTGAACCTCCAACGCGTGTTTTGGCTTCCTTGAACCGCTCAGTAAAAGTGATGTAAAAGAAAGCACCTTGAGAGGCCCCGCCCTTGAGACTTCTGATTGGGTGAAGAGAGTGACCGACCCATGTTATTGGCCCTCTCGTGTACGCTGCGCTCACGCTATTGGCTGAGAATATTGTATTCCGCAAAAACATAATTTGTCATATTTCCTGTAATTTACTTAGAAAAATAGAGAGAAATGGGATTGTTTTTGAAAAAACGTAATATCATGCTATGTCAAGATGTCTACTTCTACCACAGTCTGATCTGAAAACACAAGTAAGGAATAAACAGGAGTTTGAAAAGTTTCAATATGACTCAATGGAATTACATATTCAACAGGTCTTTGTAATAAGTAACTATATAATTACAGCTGTAATTTTGCAAGCCGGTGAGTTAAGTCATTCAAATATAAGAGTTACCTGTCAGGGTAAAATATCACAGTTTTCCCTATGTTCAGAATTTACAAGAGGTCAAATGTGTTCGAGTAAATTTCCTGTCACATGTGGAACTTGTGGTAAACTTGTCAGTATTACTCAGCAAAATCTCCACACCCCCATATCTGTCTGCATGTCTCACACCATACACACACACGCATTCCAAGTTTGTAGTCACATAAACTCACTGTCTGTCTTTAGGTCTTTAAGGTTTTCTGTCTGTCACTGATAAGAGGACATGTAATGTGCCAATCCAAATATGTGACTTAAATTAAAGCAATTTGGGTTTTGAGTTTATAATGTTATTTATTTAATCAGAAATATTCCATGCAAAATGCAAACCACATAAAAATTCCCATCACGCTAGTTTTTGTGTGCCTGCTCTTTCCCAGTGTCTTTCTTGTGTCTTGGACAAATAAACAGAGACACGTGATGAGCACACATGCACACAGAGGATATCCTATAAATAAAGAGCACTGTGTAGATGACAGATGCCCTCTGACACACCACCGGTGTTTCCTGCACTGCAATAAAAGACCTGGGAGAAGGTACAGACACTAAAACACCTCCCTCCACTCCTCCCTGAACTCCCTTAAACCTCCTTCTCTCCTTTCAAGGAAACTCTTCACGTGTAACCAAGATAAACTATAATCCCCACACTGAAAATCTAATGATAACAGTGTGTGTCCCGGAGTGTCCCTGGCCCTCACACCTCGCATGCGATCCTCCTGTTGATGTTTAGCTAACACCGACTGGGAAAAGGGCTGGAGGAGAAAAGCCAGCAGGAGATTATTACAAGCAGCTGAACTCAGTCCAATAACATTCATCTGCAGAGGATCAACACTGCTTTCCCATGCTACCCCAACCGTGTGATAGGCCTAGTTTTCCCCCCTATACTGCCAGGTTCCTTTCTCCCTTCAATGAGCACAAGGGAAAAAGTCCTCACTTTCTTTCATCTTAATTACTGTTTACTAGAATGAAGCATGTCTTAATGTTTTGGTTCAGATCGAGTAAACTGTTACAAGTAGCACTGTGCAAAACAGGAAAGGCATATGCAAAACAGTTTGGAAATATCAAAAGATACAACATGACCGAGCAAGTTCAAATGCTGGCAAATGATAATAAGCACTAATATCAAAGTACAACTGAGGCCAGAGGGAATGTTATTAGTTTTGTATGTGTTTGGTAAAAAAAAAAAAAAAAAAACCCAAAGTACTTGACAAACTGATATTTTGACTCAATTATGGAACAACATAAAAAGGTAATCAGCAAAGTTATTACAAGTCAACCTGAAGGGAACATACACACCTGATTCAAATTTCATGGCAATCCATCCAATGGCGGTTGAGACATTTCACTAAAACTAAAGTCAGAGGTCATCAAAGTCATTAAGATTCATTTAATCAGTGTTTTATGTGTCCAATATGTGATAATCCATGTGGTAGATATTTCACAGAATAATCTTTGATATCATGGTGGCACCAGAGGAAAAGTCAAACAATAAAGTCACCAGGTTTCGTCTTCTTTGGACCATGAATGCTTTTAGGCAGCTCTTGGGTTGTTTTAAGATTGTTTCAAGAATGAAATCTTATTTATAATTGTATTATAAACTTTATCCATGATCTCATAATTTCTTTTTAATTCTAATTGGTGGAATATTTAGTTTTAACTGCCTTATGTTGTTTTTGTGAAACTCTCTTGAAAAAGAGGCCTTTAATCTAAATTATGTTTTCCTGAAAGAAGCAGTAGCTTTTGGTTTTTTTTAACAATCAACACTGATCACTTCCATCCTGTTAGACTGAGTCTGAGCTAAACATCATTTACACTAAAGGTTAGTATAAAGAAACAAATCTGGTTATATAATCTTATGTTCTGATGTCCTGCATTAACAACTAGTGATCTCCCAGCCAGTGGAAAGGTTAAGATCAACAGCTCATTGTATTTATGGTCTAAATGGACATGTCATCAACAGGTTAACACAGATAACAACTCTGCTCCAGCTGCTTCCCTTTCATTGGCAGGTTTCCAGGATTAAGGTCCCCTCTGAGATTGCTCAGCAACAGCAGCCATGGAAATGCACCATCAAGGCTTCAACTAACAAGAGATTTAGGTAACAATGCTCTCAGCACCTTCGTGCTGTCGTTTACAGACAATAAAACACCTGGGTTTAGTGGGGGCAGCCACAGAGCAACGGTGTCTGGAAATGTTTGGGGTAATTATTTGCCCCGGAAACAATCCTTCTTTCTCTACAAAAAGAGATTAGATCTAATCCTTGCTTGAAAAAGCTCTGCAATAAAAGGTGACCAGCAGTTATTCAGTGCAAGATTAGTCATTTAATTAATTAGTACCTGGCCTCATTCTGCTCAGAGGATTGGTTATGCTTTCACATTTGCCTTTTACTTGTAATTTATGACTTATTTTCTTTCACTAATACATTTTCCCCATGACTCATCTCCCCGTCCCTCTTTGCCATTTCTCTCCACCATGATTCCTCTCTCTCCCTCCTCCACATTCAAACTCATTGTTTAAAGTTCAGTCCTGTTTTAATAGAGTAAAAGCTGCTCTACAACTCTTAGAGAATCGAGGCAGGACTTACAGGAAGACACTCAGTCTTTCATTAGTTTGTTTGTCTCCTAAATGTCGTCATATCATACTTTAGCTCATTAAAATTCAGTAATAAATTAAATCCTACAGTAACAGCCAACTTAATCACAAAGTGTGCTGTTAGGATAACTGAGGACAGCACCACAGAACAGAATACAACACTGATAAAAACTTGACAAAGAAAAAAAATCAACACAAACATATCCTTTAAGAAATGGTGTCACGGTGTGTATGATATGTATGTTTGATCAGTTATTATGGACATAATAAGAACATGAGAACTTTCACTTTTAAGTAAAATATGTTATGTTGTTTGAATGCAGAGCTTTTACTTGGAATGGAGTAACTTTATAGTTTGGTATTGGCACAACAGACATGATCAATATGCCTATGAAAAAAATTGTTATCCACTATTATATATTTATATAATGTTAAATACCATCCAGTTTTTAATCAATCACAAGTAGAACACTCATGGTGTTGATGAGGGGCTACGTGAGCCTATCAGATAGGGATGGAGGGGTACTGATACAATACTCATTTAACCAAGAACTAGAGGACTGAGGAAATGCCCCCTCAGATAGCCAGAAACGTTCTCTCCTTTCTGCCACTTGATGGAGCTATAACGCTGTAAAGCTAGTAGGGAATTATATATTATATCATAACTAGTTGCCTCTATTTAGGGCTGCTGCTTTAATCAGGACTTGAAGTACAGGATTGCTAAATTCTGGTGTAGTATTGTGATAAGGTGGAAAAATATCCAAACCTAATGAGATGAAAAAAGAATACAAATAACATATTCAGTCAGTCCACCATACAAATCTCTCCTATCTCTGTTCCCTATCTTGTGTTCCCTCTCTGTCAAAGACTTTTCAGATCCTTTCAATTAAAGACTTCCTCCTCCAACAGATCCCCTTGCAGGTCCTGTGCACGCTGTGTGGAGTGATGACCACTGTGTGCACCCCTGCCACCACACACACACACAAACACAATACACAACAACTGATTGTGCATCAGTGAATGATATGCACTTAAAAGTACTGGGTCTCAGGCATAGATGTTTGACTGAACAGGTGAAGGAGAAGCAAGATTCTGCTGACGCACCTGTCCTGGGCCGACCCTCCCACCTCGGCTCTGTCACTCCTGAGGGAGATCTCTGTCCCTGTTCCAGTCTGGACCTCCAAACTTCAGGAAGCATGGGCAACATGGCAACAGAGATTGTTGCCTTTCTCCTCACCATCTCAGGATGGATCCTGGTGTCGTCCACCCTGCCTACAGACTACTGGAAGGTGTCCTCTGTTGATGGGACGGTCATCACCACGGCTACCTTCTGGTCCAACCTATGGAAAACATGTGTGACTGATTCCACCGGAGTTTCCAACTGTAAGGACTTTCCTTCAATGCTGGCTCTGGATGGTGAGTTCAGAGATGACCGTTGCTGTGTATGATGTTGTCTTTCTGCAGTCAGAGAAGAGAGACAGAAATAATTCTATCTTTGTGTGTCTTTTTGAGGAGCTGTGTATCCGCGATCGAAGCACAGATGCCCAAAATCTTGAACACCTGTTTTTGAATGAATGACCACCATTGTAAATAAATGCATTTGGAACTTGATATTTCCTTTTCTGACTCTGGCCTCAGGCCACAACAACAACCACAACATTTAAAGTTAAAGGCCACCAGAGGCATATTTCAGCGAAGGAGCTGAGCTGGACTGACACAACCTCCTAATGTGTCCGAATGAAGCAATCTGAGAAAGTCATACAGTCATACAGAGGTCACTTGTCACTTCCTATTACTTGCTAGTAACAATTAGGAAAGGAATTGCTTGTCGGTGCCTTAATTCTAAAGCCTTGAGGAAATTACATGCTGTTTTAAAGATACCACTTCTTATGTGTTGTCACTTGCTATTGAGGAAAAAAAATATTACTATAGATGTTGGGCTCCACAGCACAAATTTAAACTCCTTTAAACCTCTGTCATTTTCCTCCAAGAGGAGCAATTCCGAAAAGGTACCAAGATACATTTGAGGGGTTACCAGATGACAGTTTGTGCTAAATTCAAAGCTTTTTTTTTGTTCTGTCATGAAGCCTATATCCAGGTGTGTCGGGGTCTGATGATCACCTCCGTCTGCCTGGGTTTCTTTGGTGCCATCCTCGCCTTGATAGGAATGAAGTGCACAAAAATAGGAGGTTCGGAGACCACCAAGGCTCGTCTGACCGTTCTCTCCGGCTTCCACTTTATCCTCAGCGGTAAAGCCCATGTCGCTTACTGTATTTCTATCCAACTTTGGAATGAATTAGTGTTCAACTGAATTACATTATCAGCTTCTTCTGCTTTGATTTCAATCATAATTTGAAGTAGAAATCCTCTTATTTCTCTCTGCAGGCCTCTGCTCCATGACTGCATGCTCCATATATGCTCACAGGATCACAACTGACTTCTTTGACCCCCTCTTTGTTGCCCAGAAGTGAGTGTTCAGGATTTGTTTGACAGGAGATCAAAACCACATTCAGATGAAAGGAATTCCAATCATACATTTCTTTCCTTTCAGGTTTGAGCTGGGAGCAGCTCTCTTCATCGGCTGGGCTGGATCTGTGCTGTGTATCCTCGGAGGTCTTGTCTTCTGTCTCTCCCTGTCAGAAGGCTTCAGTATCAGGCAGGTTGCTTGATTTTTCTGACATGCTGGATGCTAACAATGTGATCCCACGTCTGTCATCAGGAACAAGGGCTTAGAGAAAATCTGATTTGGACGGACTCTAAACTGCACTGAGTTGCTAACTCAATTGGGCAATTTAAATAATTACTTTAACTGCAATAGAGAGATACAGTCGAAAAAAAAATTCAGTAATCTCTCTCAACATCTTGTCTCATAATTGCTGAACCTACAAGGTAAAATGTATGATAGTCATTTTGATTAGTTAGGCAGCCGTTGATGGCTGAATGTTTCCTTTGTTGCAGTCGAGTAATAAGTACCTTTTCAAGGTGAAAGTCACCTTGACGGAGGGCACCAATAGGGAAACGCTGCATCAGACGAAGAATGCCAACCTTTTCTTTCAGTGACATCCTTAACTATAATTTTGTCAACAATCAGTCTTGCTTGACGACAGGCTGAAATAGACCGAAACATCTCAACAACTATTGGATTTCAGCCATGAAATTTTGTACAGACATCCACAAGGCTCATTTGATAAATGGCAATAACGTTACATCTAGCCCCATCATCAGGTCACTTTATGAATTTGTGCAATATTACTAAATACCTTCAAAACTAATGATATTCAGGTTCGGCTGAAGGCTTGTTGTTTAGTTCATTATCTTGAGAACATTTTAGCAAATCACATGTCAAGTCTCCATTTTTGTTCTACACAAGTCTTATGCCAAAGGTGATCAAAACATACGGCATGCTTTTGATTTTTATGACTTCTCTTCTTTTTGCAGAGCTGAGTATTCCTACAGTGGAGCGGCATCGTTTGTGACAACACGCAACAAGCACAGCAAGACAGTCAACAGCCTCCATAAGGAACCAAGAGAGCCGTCGAGACAGTTTGGGAGAAATGCATATGTGTGAAATTGGACTCCTATTTTGTTAAGTGACTTGATTGTGGGAATTTATCATCAGAGTTTGAGAAACTGTTTCACCAGTAAAAGCCAGGGCAGCATTCACTTTTAAGAACTTCTTATGAAGTGTAATTCATGTGATCGTTTACATATTTTATTGATTTTAAGTGGTCAGATTTTTCTCTAAATATGGCTGACTGCTGGGACATTTCTGTCAATGACCACCTGTATGTAAATAATAAGCTTGCTTTTCTTTTAGGGCAGGAAATTTGATTTGGCACAAAACACCATTCGAACTCTCCGGTCACCTTCAACAAGCTGGCCTTCCCTGTCTGTCTCATAAAGACTGGACACATATTAAATCTCTATTTTACAATTCAAAGGCCAATTGGACATCAGTATTTAAAGGAGTCTGCAATAGATTTTAAAGCATTTTTTTTCTTTAAAGCTAGAGGATGTCACACAGATAGTATGTCACCTTTTGTGAGAGCTTACTGCTACAGCTTATGTTATATGAATATGATGGTGTTGTAAATTCAACGGTCATACATTTAAACTATAATTATACTCCTTTGTAACTGAAAAAAATCTTATTAAAAAAAATATTATTATAGAAAGTAACTAAAAGTTAACCAAAAGAATAGATTACTTTTGAAACCCAGGGTTGTTGTAATCTAACGCCAGTTAATCTTTGACTGTTACTCTAAGGAAACCATCTGTTGGAAGTTGCATCATATGAAGACTTTGCTCATTTTCTTGGCCCAGACTGATCTGACCTCCGAGGGTCACAAGGTCACATCTGACCCCCGAGATGGCTATGCAGAGCTGGAGCACCGACCGGAGGTTTTCCCTCCTATCAGCCATCCATCTCCACCTAGGAATTATTATCAATAGGAACCTCAGGCTATGTTACGCAAAACCTCTTGGCCCAGAGGTTGGATACTTGAACCAGCTGGCAGAGAGCAGTTGGCCTGTGCTTTCCGGCGCCTTGCATCCGTAAACAAGTGTCAGGTGTCCTGGGCTCTGCACAATGCTCTCTGATATAATGGTGGTATTGTATGGTCTAATGTCTGCATTAAGTATATTGATATTAAAACTGCAAATGTAATGCATCAAACTTGAAACAAACAAAACCATGAATATCTGTACAAAATTTTATGTCAATCACTCTACTGGATAAGTGATGAGTTTGACCTACTGGCAGCAATTAAGGAAAAGTCAGAAGAATTTCATTCTCTAGATACCATTAATGTCTCTACAGTCTAAATTCTGCTATACAGAGTTATGCTATTTTTCAGATTATTCTGTAATCATTGCAATCATTTGCTGTTTTACAGAACAAAGCAATACATGTATATTACTAATACACATACACACACGACTGAACTATCCACCTGTGTAGTAAACTGTTGCCAAAAATGTCATTAAAAGAATGTAAGAGGAAAATGTGTGCTTGCCTTACTAAGTATGTAAATAAACCAAAATGAGGAGTTGTAAGAGGACATCTCTTTGTATTAAGGTGCCCCCCCTTAAAAATAGTTTGGGAATCACTTACTTATTCATTGACCTGAGCTGAAGCCCCAGAGCCGTGATCCTTCACCCATTACTGCAATCACACCACCAGAGAGCAGCATTAATGCACATTTTACAGTTTGACAGATCAGAAGAAAGTTTTAATAGTGTCCTTGGAGTTTCAACTGTTAACAGATCATATGAGCAAAATATAGCAACAATTGAGACTCATTTATTATCTGCTGTTATGTTTCTATTGTTGCAGCTTCTTTAAGACCTGGTCAGCTCAGGCCACATAAGCATTCCTTTGTTCGTTTTTTTTTTTAGTGTCATGCTAATTAAAGCTAATTAAATCCACTCTGACCAAACAAATTAAGACTCCCCTGCAGTCCACCATTTCCAATATCATCCTACCAACTACCAATAACTTTTTCATAAGCCGGGAGGACTTAGAAACAAAGAGGTGCTCTTTCATCCGCACTGAACATTCATCACTCCCCCTAACTCTCATTTCCTCAGATTTAACTCTAATTATAACAGCACAAAGACGTTATGCTGTAATTATAAGACCCCACAGCACAGCAAGGTCTTGGTAAAATTACTAATAACTAGCAGCTTAAAGCCTGAGGCAAAGTTGAGAATGATGCTTAGGTCATAGCAGCAGTGTTATAACATATTTGGTGGAAAATGTCAAGTCATTAATGTAGGAATATGCATTGTTTTTGGTCGAATCTCAATGTGATTTAATTGTAATGTGATGGCTGATCTTGAACAAGGGACCTTATACATACATGAAACATATTAAATGTGATATTTAGCAACTAAGGCAATGTTATAAACAGATCTTCCCTCTTTTTAACTGCACAAAAGAGAAGGTCTAAAACAGTCTGATGTGGGCCTGAAGTGGTAATTCGAGATAAATGCTGAGGTGGTCATTCTCAGTCCAGGTTCATCTGTGGCCCATGGGAACCTGAGTGAACATTGTCTCTCACCCACATAGACAATAATACCTGGAAAACAAAAGCACACTGTGTAATTTGTACCTGTGATGCACTTGTCCTCTCCTTTTTCATTGGAGAGCAGCTGAGCAGGAGGCCACTTCGACATCTGTCTGAATTCAGATGAAAAGAAGAGCTCAGGATGTAGACCTCTTATGTATGAGTAAAGGACTGCCACTTGAGGACAAAAAAGAAAAGCATCAAAACTGTACAGTGGATGAGTATTCAAGGATTGAAAATATAATCACCTCACGCCCCCAAGATGAAGATTCGTGTGGTCCAGATTTGGGGTTTCCTGATGACAGTTCTGGGCTGGATCTTCGTGGCCTGCACCATGGCCATGGAGGGCTGGAAGATCACCGCAATTGGGGGCATGGGGGGCTCCTCCATCATCAAGGTGGCCTGGTACTGGTCCAGCCTGTGGAGATCCTGTTATACAGACTCGACTGCTGTCACCAACTGCTACGACTACCCCGTGCTCTGGTCTGTGGAGGGTAGGTAACACATTTTCCACACTATGTAATAAACAGTGTCTCAACTTCTCAGTCATGAGCTCCAGTGACATCCAGACTCTCATTAATGTCTATTTGTGTCTTGCTGTGTGACTCCAGGCTCCATCCAGATAGTGCGAGGCCTACTGATGTCAGCTCTTTCCCTGGGCATGCTGGGGTTTGTGCTCAGTCTGATGGGTATGGAGTGCACCTTCATTGGCGGAAAAGACCAATCAAAGTACAAGAAGATATACACCGGCGGATGCTGCCACATCATCAGCGGTAATGACTAAAACAATAGTAAACAATAGACTGGCTCATTTGCTAGTTAGCCTCCTTCCTTGATCACTCTCTGATGGATCATCCAGTGTTTCCTGTGTTGGATTTATTTATGGATCATATTGTGCATACTGAAATCACATTCAAATACCTAGTATTTTCCTTTCCATCACATTCCTCAATATTGTCTTGTGATACAAAACTACCGGAATTTGGTTATTGCAATTGCTCCCTATTTTGGTCAGTTCAATTAAAGAGCTATTTTTTCCTTATACATATATATATATTTGAATAATTGAAACCATTCAAAAAAGATTAGATGAAACTCTAAAAACTACAATTTTATGTGGCATAAATATATTTTGTTTTATTGTTGTTTATTAATATAATTACCTCTGTTGTAGCTGAAAACATAAACAGTAAATAGTTTAAGTTTCTAATTGTTTTGTCTCTCAACATGATTTCTCTTCAGGTTTGCTGTCCACAAGTGCATACGCTGTTTATGCACAGTATGTCTCGGTAGAATACTTCAACCCTGACTTTGATGGACTCAAGTAAGTTACCAAGCTTAAATGTCACTATTTTACCAGTAAAATAATAAAATAAAATGACAAATCTTTAAATACTACTCTCTCTGTTTTAACACCAACAGGTATGACCTTGGCACCCCGCTGTTCCTCGGCTGGGTCGGCTCAGTGTTTCACATGAGTGGCGGTTTCTTCTATCTGTGGTCGGTGTGTAAGCCGCTCTGTGGAGGAGAGGCTGTGTGAGTACAGACAAATGTTGTTGTTGTTTGAACATGTCAGGGGAAGTGAATAAATAACTCCACTCCTCACTTCCTCAATAAATACCAGAATCCCGTGCGCTCAAGTGGAATGACTCATTATCCAAAACGCACGAGGCTCTGTGAGGACTGAGCAGATGTTCATTGTGGGTACACTCCCTCTCAACATGTAATATAACCCTGAAGCCAGCATTGTAAACAAAGAGGTCTGGTGTTTTAAAAGCTTTCCTGATTACCTGGGGACAGGAAAAAACTGCATGTTATGGATTGATTTCAACAGTAGAAGGAGCTCAGAGTTTGTAAATCTGCACCAATGCTCACCAGTTCTGCAGCCTACTCTTACATTCAAGACATTATGTTCTACTTTTACCTTTACCTTGCTGTGATTTTTCAGGGGTTTAGCAACCTGGAAGAGACTCACCTAGAGCCATACCACTGGCATGGCTAACCTAACAAGACATAAATATTTTAAAGGCTGATTTCAATATTTCTAGACCCAGCATATTCAAAGTTTTTATATGTAAGTAAGCAGCCTTGTCAGGTTTGACAAAAATGTGCCATTTTCTCCAGGGTGATCAAAGTCCAGCAACTACCAGATCCTGAGCAAAACAAGTCCACCACAGCTCTGTCCACAGTGTCTGAGATCACCTCTAAGACCAAAGTGTCCTCTGTTTCCGAGCTGTCATCCAAATCTGGGCACTCAGACGTGTCAGGTATTTCCTCAAGATCAGAACGCACAGCCAAATCTGGACGCACAGCCAAGTCAGGGCGGTCGTCGAAGACTGGGCGAACCACCAGGTCTGCAGGGTCTGAGGGGTCGAGGTCAGGATCAGGGTCGGGATCAGAGTCTGGCCTCTCATCGAGGTCCAGCATATCAACGTTGTCTGAGTCAAGGAGCAGCAGCAGCAGCAGCAGCCGGACAGTGTCGTCTTTGTCAGGCAGTTCGAGGAGCGAGTCTACACCGTTCATCAAAAACTCCTATATCTGAATAAATGCGAGCCCTTATGTGAGGGACAAACACTAATAAATGATATGATACTTTTAAATTTAGGAATGTGTAGTGAAAGCAAATTCAGTGATGTGTGTTTTGTATTAATAAAAACTACCTTTGTTTTAAAAATCTTTGTCACTGAATTGATTTGTGTGTAGTTATTACTGCTTCTTGTTCAATGCTCTCACTAGACACAATATAAATTCATTCAGCATATAACTAAGGTGCACATCCATTTTTAATAGTACTGTCAGCCCTTATGTAGCCTTTTAGACAACAAATAAAACTCCACCAGGCTAATAAGGTCAGGTTGACAGTAAACAGTGTCTACTGTTCAAACCTTCACACAAGCTGCTGTAAGAGGACTGCACTTCTATAGCTTTAATCTGAAACCAAACTCTTTCTTGACATGGTAGGACTGCTTTACAAACACAGTGAAACATCCCAGTAACTATTTGAAGTTAATTAGCGAAGGCTCTTCTACATATTTACCAGACTGAAGGGATGTGGAGGAGACGGGCTCAGGTCCTGGGTCTGCTGCTCGGCATGCTGGGCTGGGGCTTTGTGGGTTGCACTCTGGCAATGGAAAACTGGAGGTAAGCAAGTAAGAGTTCATGGAAACAAACAGAATCAAGAAGAATGTGCCTGCTGAACTCAAGCTTGGTAAATTGTGAGGAGCAAGTGTCTCGACTGAGAATATCTTAAATTGGGAAAATTTCTAGCCTGATTATTAATATCATAAATGTGTCAAAATCATTAAGAGTGCTGTATGTGCATGCATGCGTGCATGATGAGAGTTTTCCTGTTTCTCTTTTCTTTTCTCTCTTGCCATGTATGCAATGAATATAAATGAATTTGCAGATAAGCCAATTTTACGCTGTTGTGGTAAGAATTTGAAACAACTTTTGGATATGGCGAAAAAACAATTTAAATCTGAGAGTTGAACCAAACAATTTACAATGCAAACTTATGGTAAATAATGGTGGCAATGAATGCAACATCAACTGAAATGCAATTTTTGGAAGGGATTATATATAATAAATCGTATTGGAAACCACATACAAAGCTGGCGGCCCTTCCAGAACTCACCAATTAAAGTCAGAATAACATGTTTACCATACTTAAAATGTATCCTTGTAGTTGCGGTAATGCTACATTTTATCATTATGTGTTCATGATATTCTGTTCTGTTTTATTCATTTGATGTATTGTCACACTTGAGGGAGGCCCAACTGGGGGGTCAAGGGGGCTCCTCTGTAGTGGTGACAGCCTGGTACTGGTCTGACCTGTGGAAAGACTGCTATGAAGACTCCACTGCTCTGGTGAACTGTGTAGACTTCAAGGTGCTGTGGACAGTAAAATGTGGGTATACTGGCGGAGAATCACTGACTTCTTTTGCTTACACAGTGCTCATAGAATGTAAAACAGAACCCAGACGTGTTTATCTGTTATCAGCATACATCCAGGCAGTCAGGGGGCTCCTGATGATCGGCCTGTGTCTCGGCTTCATCGGCACTGTCCTCACATTTTTCGGACTTGAGTGCACGCATGTTGGCGGAGACCAGAGAAGCAAGGACAGTATGTTAATAACAGCCTCTGCTTTCCATCTGGTTGGCTGTGAGTACAACTTGCATTCACAAATCTTCAGTGGCTTCTCAGAACATACTGGTTTGTCTTGTTTTTCCATGTGTCATCTGCTTCCCCTCATGCAGGCACATCAGACATGGCTGCTTATTGTTTGTACATAAACAGAGTGGTTGCAGCTTTTTTACACAGCAAAGCAGATCCATCAAAACTGAGGTAAAATGTGGCCTCTGAATAACCCTAAATAGTAGTTAAACATGAGTAAATGCAAGAGAGTGGCCAGTTTTAACTGTTATCTCCTCAGCTATGAAATTGGACCACCCCTGTACCTTGGCCTGGTGGGGAGTTTCCTCATTTTAGTTGGCTGTACGGTTCACTGTGCAACTGCATGGAGAGTTAATCAGCCAAAAAGGTTTGTTAACATTTAACTGAGTAATTTCACCTTCCTATATTTCTATAAAATACTCACTTATTTATACTCTTCCTGCTGTCTTTAATAAAATACTCTCTTTGCAGCAGACATCCCATGGATCCCTTTATCTGTGAAAGGAGAGAAGCAAAAGAAGTCTTAAGAGAACAAAAATACATCTGTGAACAGTCAAAAACATCAAATCACTCCCACAATGTCCTTACCTACAAGTTGGCTTCTATTGTGACAGTGTAACATTATAGATTCATTTTCAATGTCCATTTCAGGATGCAACACATAATCAGGGCTATAATAATGAGGTCATACATTCACATTCAGCCAGCAAAATAAAAAAAAAATTCTATTCATTTATATTTTTAGTTGTATTTTCTGCATTAATATACAAGTCTACGATATCTGCTTTGTACATACAAAAATAAATAATGAAAACACAATCTTTTTGATTGTTTTGATTTTGTAAGTTAACCAAAAAAAGGGTTCTTTAAAGATAACATTACGTGCTTGTTTGTAAGTTGTTGTGAGGCTCGGGGTGGTCTAACAGCTGAGAACATAAACTGAATACTGTCTTAACAGTTTGATACTTCATGACAAGAAATAATTTCAAAATGCTTTATAGTCATTTCTGTATTTTGTCATTTTCGCCAAGTGTGGAAACTCACTTTGTGGCCAAGGAGAAAGATGACCACTACATTTTTAGTTTTAATAAGGTTTAAAAAAGAATAGGTATTTGTAGACAGAAAAAGAATCGATAATGAAGCAGAACAAAAGATGTTAACTAAAAAGGGTTAACTAAAACAGTAGCATGATCCAGCAAGACGTAATCCTTCACCATATCTGCCTGAGTGCTGGGAACATGAAGGATGCTTACTGGGCAAAACCATCTAAAAGATATGAGACAGAAGCCAAACATCGACACTGCTGGTGCGACATATCAACAGTGACATAGAGAGAGAACCCATCCAGTTTCCCACAGTGAGAGGTTGTTCAAACTTATTGTCTGTATTTACCACATTCTGATAGTTTGTGTTTGAGGAGCAGCTCTCACCATGAAATACAGGACAGTGGTGATGTACATGGAGATCGGCTGTTTCGTGTCCTGCCTGTGTGGCTGGATCCTGGTGTGTTCCACTCTTCCCACAGAGTACTGGACTTTCTCCGAGGTGGGAAGCATTGTGCTGACCACCTCCAACTACTACTCCAACCTGTGGAAGGACTGCATCTCAGACACCACGGGGGTGTCCGACTGCAAGGACTACCCTTCCATGCTGGCCCTGCCTGGTAGGATGTGTTTTTAAATTTCAAAAGATCCATTGTCTTTTTTTAATTTAACTTAAATTCCCAACAGTTTAGAGGCTTTAGAGATTGTATAAATTCTCCTGAATCCTATATTTCATTATTATATTAATATATTCCAGCCACTATCTATTTTCAAATATTAGCTTTGTGGCTACTGATGACTATTTCCCACCCAACCTGGATACAACTTAACAAATGTATCTATATATGAATGTACCTGATATGTATGAGATCAAACGTCTGTTTGTCAAATCAATTATGTAATGTTTCACGCTGGAGGCGTCTATTTCACATGGCTTTAAAGAGCACACCTGCTGTCTTTCAGTGTTCCTACACGCCTGCAGAGCGCTCGCTGTCTGTGCTGTCATCACTGGTTTCTTTGGAGGCGTCCTCACACTCATAGGGATGAAATGCACTAAAATAGGTGGATCGGAGATCGCCAATGCCAGGGTGACCTTTGCAGGTGGTATAACCTACCTGGTATCAGGTAAAAAAAAATTCAAGAGTATAAATCCTGTGTGAACATTATGCACTGAGGATGTTTCATGTAAGGTGTGTTTTCTGTTAGGATTCTGTGGTATGATCACCTACTCATGGTGGGCCAACAAAGTCATAACAGAATTCTTGGATCCACATTTCAGGGCACAGAAGTGAGTGTTTTTGGAGTATTGTTTGTTCTCCCCCCCAAAGTGACATTTGGAAATAGTGCTTAAAGTGCAAACATCATAACTTTTGATATACCTCAATACTTGCTGTTCAGATTTGAACTTGGAGCTGCCATTTTCATTGGCTGGGGAGGCTCCATCCTTCTCCTCTCTGGAGGGACAGTGCTGACCTACTTCTCTGGAAAAGAAGGCCTACCATCAAGGTAAATATAAAGCCTCTTATATTTCACTTGAACAGTTGTATTGCCATTATTATCGATATGCATGACCTCTATTGTGGATATCAAAACCAAACAGTAACTGAGTTTACTTCACCATCTATCAGCAGTTCTCCAACAGGGCCTCGGAGGCCGGCCACTTACGCCACAGCCCGGACCCGCCGTACCTACATGCTGCCGCCCTCGTCGTCCAGAGTGACTCTGGTGCCACCCTTGTTTTATGAAGGCAGGAAAAGCCGAACAACCACAGCGACAACGAAGACCAGTCGGACTTTCGGCAGGGATAGCTTTGTCTGAGCCAGAGGAGAAGTCTGAGCTGAGAGTGACTCAAAGACTTTAAAGACAGTTTGACATTTTGGGAAACACACTAATTAGTTTTTATACCGAGAATGAGAAGATTACTGCCACTCTGTCTGCATGTTCAATATGAAGCAAGAAACAGCAGTCACTTAGCTTAGCTTAGCATAATGCAGCTAGACAGAATCATAGCATGTGATACAACTTAGCAGCTGTTTGTTTACAATTCTGTTCAAAATTAAAATATGCCTCACAACTCCTCTGCAGTTTTTCGTGCTTTATCCACCTCACCAATCAGTTTTGACTGTCTTGCCACCAGGATCAGGAGCAGGAAAATACTACGCATTCCTGGGGGATACAAGACAAATATAAATGGCTGTGAACACTAAACATATAATATTCCAACCAACTTTTTTAGAAAGAATTGGAAAATAGGTTGAATATCCATTTTTCAACATAAATCAACAAATCCAGTGATTTTCAAGTCTAATTCCTTGTCCAACTTCTTAAAATCTCTCCTGCTCTTTGACAAATATACCTTCTCATTTCTCATGTATTTCAAATATATATTTGAAATATAGAACCACTCATCCATTCATCCTGAATTTTGAATGGCCAATCTAACAATCAATCTAACATGTATTCTGCTGACAAAAAAAAGACACATCTCTTCATTGTTTTATATACATAACGTGTCTATTCAGAACAGGCCAAATGCTTAACCACTCTTCTCGACAACCACTCGTCCAAACTTCACACTCAGCACTGTGCTTCCTTGGGTCCTCCACAATAAAGTGTGAAGTCGATTGGATGAATCGTCGTTGAGAAAGATTGAAGGATAGACAGATTCCTTTGTAATCCCAATTTGGAAATCTACTAAGAAATCTTTATTGCTTGTATAAATACTTTCTATACAAAAATTCACATCTCATTACTCTATTTAACAAATGCAGGCATTATAAAATGTGATGTACAAAATTTTACACAAGCTACATAGAGTATCTCAGTGTGCGGGTATATATTTAATTGAATATACAAAAGCAAAATCTATTTCAGGTTGAATAGTGAAAAAGTCTAAGGCAAGCGAAGAGTTGGCACAAGGCGAGGTGTGACTGCTGTGATCTCATTTACCTCTAACATATGTATTAGATGGTCTTCTTCATACAAAAAAAACAATTTTGGAATTGTTAAGTATTGCTCTGTCTGTTATATATTACAGCTTCCATTTAATAACAGTAAGAATGTGTCTATTTGGCATGGTGTCAGCAGAGTTGCCTGAGGTCTTTGTGTCTGTGCTTAGCGTGGTGCTACATCACCTGATCAGCTGTAGCGTTTATTGATTTTATTATTTACGTATTCATTGCTAATGTCCTCAGAGTCGCTGATGTCACTGAGGGAGCACAGGCTGCTCTTCAGGGTGCTTCCTGTTCCAGCTTCTGTTAGACCTGCCAGGTGTGAGACAGCTCTGTTTACTTTACAGACAGGTCTAAAATACAGCCAAGAATCTTTTCACAACTTATTATAATAAAACTGTATTTATGATCTTGCATATTCTGAAATAACTGACCTGATTTGGGACCCTTCCCTGTAGAGGTTCCCCAGACACTGGTGCTAGGGGAGTCCAGGCTCTTCCTCATAGGTCCAGAGCCCTGAGCTGGTTTAGACATTTCCTGTCTGTCCTCTAAGGAGGAGACGAGCCACTCACTGCTCTCCTCTAGATCTGTGTACTGTCAACACATACAGACACATTACTCACAGATGCTGAATGTGGTCCATACTGTGCTTCAACATATAATGATATCAATTGAGCTAGCCACATTTTACACCAAACCATCAAAAAGTGAGTCTCACCGTGAGTTCCTGAACCTCGTCCTTCCTCTCTGGTAAGATGCTGACGCCCCCTGCTGGTTTCTTCACAACTCTCCCTGCAAACTGCTTCTCCATTTTTCTTGCCAGGTCATTGATTTTGTTCTCTAAAAAGAAACAGACAATTATTCATGGAAATACATTAATTTTATTTCATTAATTAGATTTTATAGACTGAAAACTATATTTACATATAATAAGGACAAACAAAATATATAACACAATCATACAAAGTAACAGCACCTGGCACGAACGAAGTGCAACATAAATTACTAACTTTTGGCTTATTTGACTATCTAAAAAAAAAATTAATTTAAACATCGATCGATGTTTTAAGTTATAGTTTAGCAATGTAATACTGGTCTCCTGTACGGTTGTCATTACACACAGCCTCTGGTTCCTATCCAAGCCTTTATATCTTCCAGTCACGTTGTGGATTCTTTAGTTGTTGTTTTTTTTCCAAATTATCAAATGCAACCACTTTATAACTGAATAAATAGAGACAAATTATTTGATTGTATGTTGGAAGCTGCTGGAAGTTTAGAGAATAGACAACTGACCTTTACCAAAGTTTCTCTTATCCACATTGCCGTTCTGGTCTCTGTGACTCTGGAGTTGTCTCGGGTCAATCTCCTGCAGCTCACTGACCTCCGACCACTCATCCTCCTCATCACTCTCCATGTTTGTGACTGCTGTCTTGGTCACACCAACCACTGACACCTTGGTCTGCTGGGGGTTGGAGGAGAATGAGTGCCTGGCTAGAGCCGGTCTGGCCTGGACTGAACTGGCTTTGCCGGCTCTGATTTGGACTGGGGTCGCCTGGTTTATTCTGGGCTGTAGTAATTTTCCCCTCTGGTGTTTTTGGGGCTGTTCTTCCCCCATCTCTGTCTTTTCTTCCTCTGATTCTTCATCTGAACTGAAAGGAGGGGTCCTGAATAATCACAGAAACATTTTTTTTCTCATCATTCCTCATTTAGCCCTCTGCACAGCACAATATGTCAGTGTTGTCTTAAATGCAAAGTGATGCCACAGGCGATATGCTCCTGCTGAAAATATCAGAAAATCCTGTGGCCATCCATCATTAGTCTCTTCCATCTTTTTAACTGTTCCGCTATGACAACAGTTATCAGGAATGACATGTCAGAGGTGTAAATTTTCCGCCTTATCTTGTGTGGTGAGATATCAGATGCAGCTGCTTCTCTTATAACCTTTGTTGCAACACTACCAAATAATCTGACATTTACGTAGAATCACAATAAACAATTTCATTTTATACACAGTGTTTTCTTTACTTGGGTGTGACGTTCCTCTGAGTAGTCTTAGTGCTAGGTGTAGACGTCTTGGGTTGGGAGGTGGTCTTGGTCCTTGGTGCTGGCTGGGGGGTCTTGGGCTGTTTGATTGCAGGTCCAGACATGACCTGGGTCGCTCTGGAGGGCAAGCTACTGGATCGAGGCCGGGTCTGCATCACTACACACAGACGAAGACAGGTAAACACAACTAGCCGATCAGTCACTGTGTCACAGCTTAAGTGAGCTTATGTGGCAGCAAACAAGCTCTCACAGATTAGACTGATGGTTTTGTATCCACATGCAGTCAAAACTAATTACAAGTCGCTAATGCAATAGAGGCTTGGTAACTACCGATCTGTGGGCAGAGCAAGAAGTTAGAAAGATGATCTCATGTGCTAAGAGGCTTTCTGATGACACACCTTGAACCGATTGTCTTGATCTGGCCTGTGACACAGGAGCAGGGTCGCTGCCTCTTTTCAGAGCGCCCAGCTTCTGCTCCACACTGCTGGCTATCTCCTCTCGCTGGTGCCAGTAGTCAGGCATCCCCTTTGCGATGCTTTCCCGCCGTGAATGCAACTTGGCCATGACAGAAGTGAGCTCTTTGTTTGTCAGACCACACTGATCCTGAGAAGTGGTAGAAGAAAACATGAGCTACCAAATAAAAGCACATTTAAGAGTGTTTTCTTTAAGATTGCATGTTTGAAACTATTTAATCTGTCTCTAGTGTGAACTTACAGGCTTGACTCCCAGGTTCTCCAGCCTCGTAACAAGACTCTGCTCAATGGCTGCCAGCGTATCTTTCATTATGTTGGTGTTCCTTTTCAGAGCACTGGAGGTCACCCTTGGCTTCTTCTCTGGTGCAGGCTTAGGCTTCTTCTTCACTGGCCTGCTCTCAGAGAGGCTGCTCGATTCTGTAAAAGAAGTCTCATTTAATCAGCTATTTATGGACTATTGAGCTCGACTGACAAGACAAGCAAAATTGAGGCCAAAAAAAGGCTTGCATGCATTTGCTAATTCTCACAGCAAGCTACATGCCAGAGGTTCTGTCAAGTAGATGGATGAGACTGTAACACGGCAGGCAGAAGAGGAGAATGTCTACAAGTCTATTTGCCACAAACAAGGCAATAAGATGATGGATGGATGGATGTAAAGACCAGCAATGTTGATATCGCAGGCGTCACAGGATATCACTAAAGTTTTACAAAAAGCTTTCTTGTACTAAGAGCATGCCTCTCATGTCAATGTGGACTAAGATGATCTCAGTCTCAATACACTTAAGGAAAAGGCTGCCCACGACAGACTGATGCATTCATGCACACAGCATGCAGCCAGTTCTGTTGGTTTCACTGTCTGTTTTACCTTTCTCCTCTTCTGACAGCTCCTGTATAGGATCCAGCTTAGAAGCACAGACTGGCTCCTCTAATTGAACAGCACATGAGGTCAAAGGTCATTGGAAGTCAGATAAAATGGGTTTAAAGAGGAGGGGGGTACTAATGTGGTGACAGCATTGCTTTATTAAGAGTTTGCTCTCTGAAACAGCATTATGCAAATCCCTCATGCACGAAAGCACATGCTCAGTTTCTCTGGGAGTTTGGCTAACTTACCAAGGAGAACTCTCTTTGGTTTAGGCTCCAGAGCTGGTGCACTGACTGAAAAATAGAGAACAACAATGAATACACTGGGATCATACATGAAGTTTCCTTCAGTGAAACACTTAACGGTTGTAAAAGCAAGTGAAAAGGAATAAATACCTGGTACTTCCACGACATTGATGGGTGGATTTGAGGAAATATTCCTTATCTGGAAGTGGAAAAAATGATAACTTGCTATACTGCATAATCATGCATTTGCATTCTGTCTAAATGCGTGTCAGTTGCTGTTTGGGGTGAGGGCGTTTCTCCTGTGTGTAGCTGTTTCTTGGTTGTGTTTTTGTACGTATGTCAAACAACATACTGCGTTTTCAGCCACGGGCCTCTCGTGTACAGTATCATCATGTCTCAATACAGCACAATCTGAGCCACTGTAGCAAATACAGGATATCCTGAACAAGGGCTGACCCTCCGCCTCACTTCCTCTCTCGACATAATCACACTGGGCGGTAATGGCTGTGTAAGAGTGAATCAGTGTTGACCTGTTCCCTCTGAGCCTTGATGGTTTGCTCCTTCTCATGCAGCCTCCTTTCCATCTCCTGCTGCTGCCTCTGGCTGCGCTCCTGGATGTCCGACATAGACGACTGCATTCCACTCAGCTCGTTCAGCAACTGGAAGATAACAGGGAGGACATGCATTGTCATGCTGGGTGATTTCTCACAAAGACTCGTTAAATATTTTACCTTTAGATGCCTAAACGGCACAATAATACAAATAATTACATAATAATAATTACAAACGCTAAAATATACCTGATTCTTTTCAGACTCGTGTTGAGCCTTTATTTCCTGCAGCCTGGATTCCCATTTTTTATCCTAAAAGAAAAGATTTGTGTCATAAAATAAGTTAATTCACTTTTTGGTTTGAAAACAATATCTCTCCACGACACTGACCTGTTTCTTCATTTGGTGTTCCAGCTTTTGGATGGCTTGTAACTGCATCTCTTTGTAGTTGTCCAGATCTCTCTCTGGCTGTGAGTGCACAGGTATGGGGGATTTTTCTTGCTTGGCTGTCTGATTCTGATTTGCTTCCTATGAATTAAAATATGTGTAAAATGAATTAATAAAAGATACCCTGACGACCAAATAAATGTAATGTAAATGAACACGATTAAAAAGGTACTGAAGAGACTATTCAAGTCTCCTTTTCATACATTGAGAGCCTGAATATTTCGGGTGTAAAGAAATTCCATCTCCCTGCGAATGCCATCCCTGCTGTCTTCTATCTTTCTGTCCATGCGTGCCATCTCCTCAGCCTTAAAACGGTCCATTTCTCTAAGCAGGTCTTTGTGCATGGACTGCTGCTCTTTTTCCTGGAATCACAACAGAAATAAAAAGATCTCAGCCAGGACAAAACCACACAGCACTGACATAGAAAGTACAAACTTAAACATGCTTCTAAGGGTTACTAACGAACAGTCCACAAACACAGATAATCAGTTTAACATCATATATGAGAAACAAAACAAAAAAATCCTTGCACTCCTTGAGTAGCTGAAACCAGTCAACTTTGGCATCTTTGCTTTAGAAATGACTAAAATGATCTGGTTTTCTACCTGAGCTGTTTTGGCTTGCAACTCCTGTTGCTGCTGAACAATCTGCTCCTTCAGATTGCTGATCTCCAATTT
Organism: Centropyge bicolor; assembly: GCA_037975185.1. Taxonomy (NCBI): domain Eukaryota; kingdom Metazoa; phylum Chordata; class Actinopteri; family Pomacanthidae; genus Centropyge; species Centropyge bicolor. The sequence goes on from JBBMOC010000029.1 coordinate 1,132,687, forward strand.
GAGACTCTCCATCTGAGACTTCTTCTCACTGTCTGAATGCAACTCTGCAATACAAGAAAAAAAAAGGGGAACGTTTCATTCCATTTTTCACCTGAAAATTTCCACAAGACTCCATCCTTACATTGTTTAACGCTTCTTCCTTTGAAGTGTTTATCTGACTCCTACCTTGAGTTCATGTGTTATACTCTCTGTCCCTTCTCTAAACTGCTTAGTGGACCTTTCTGATTGGGTGACTTACGGATCTCATATTCATCAGGGTGGCGGCGCTGCATGTGATTCTGGAGAAAGGACGAATTGAGGAAGGACTTATCACAATGTGGACACTAAATGAAGCGCAAAAAAAAAAAGACAGTTATTAGTGTCACCTTGTGCATTTTTGACAAAAAAAGCAAGTCTAAAGCAATAAATATGCTGACTTTTATTTGTTGAGGACACAGGAAAACTGAAAGGACAGTTTACACAAACTGAAGTGTCAGAGAGAGGTTGGTCTGAATCTTATGACGATTCACACTTAAGTCAGGAAGCAGTGAGTGACTGAGTAAATGAAATTCGGGTTAGGGTTAGCCTCCAAAGAGGAACATCCATTCACTTCAGGCATGTGTTTCCAAACAGGCAGATAGCGTGAGTGATGCTGATTTGCTCCCTGAGGCAGGCGTCACCACACTCCAGCTCTCTAACACTTAACAACTACTAGAGATGCTGCCTTTCCACACACACATCACACGCTACATTTAACCCAGCTGCTCATTGTGTCTGTGACTTCATTCAATGGTAAACCTGCTGCTACTGATATCTTGTCACACCTTATGGCAGTAAGGATTGAAAGGCAGCCACATGACATGAAGAGGTCTGCTACATGTAGGTTTTTGAGTGATGCAGTTGCATTAAGATTTAGACTAATTGTGGAAATTAGGAGTGAAATTAGTCCTAAGTCCTTGTGTTTACTTAGTAAGAGTATGAACATCACCTATGAAGAGCAACAAACATCAAAGGTCCTCAAAGGACACAAACACATGGCCTCTCTATCAATTATTGAGCCGCCTCTGTTAGCTGAGCTGTGAGTGCGCACCTAGCAACCACATGCTGTCATGACACACTATATCTGTTGCCCTGACAACCGCTCGACCAGGTCAGCGTTACCCTTCTAGATCGAAGGCTGATCTTTGATTGGTGCTACAAATGACCTCATGGGAAGTAAGCTACACTGCCTGAAAGAGACTCCATCCCACAAATAAAACAGCAGAATCTAATATATACACAAACATATTCAACAACTCTACAAAGGACAAAATGCTACACCAGGATGTGTGTATGTTTGTGTATGAAGGTGGGGGAGGTGGGAGTTGGCCAGTCATCTTGATTACTACTCTTGTCAACCTTTTGTAAGTGGATTAAAAAAACTAATTGCCACCAAATGACACCATCTGTTCTGCAGCTCTAAATCCTATTCTTCCAGTCTGAAAACAAAGCCTATTATAACCACACCAAAACAACACAGCCACGGCAGGTTTTTACAGGACATTACAACCGACAATTTTTTGTCAGGCTATGATAAAAACCTTCAGCTATTTCCCTTCTTCCCAACCATGTGAAATGCACAAAGCCGGAGCTGTGAATAGATCTTGGGAACAATGACAGAGTGGGGGCCCTGAGGAGGAGGAGCGAAGAGGGTGGGGGTGATGGAGCTAGCTGTCTGCTTGCCATATACATATGTGAAATGTAAATGGTAACCGATATCCCCTGGAGGGTGAGCGTTTAGCCTGTCAGCAGTACCTTCTGGCTGCTGATGATTCGTGGCATGAGCAGGGACTGCTGGGTGCGAATAATCTTCTTCCTCTGCTTCAGCTCGGTGGTCAGCGCCTTCACCTTCTCCTCCTGCTTCTTCTGCTGAGCCAGCAGCTGCTCCTGCTCCCTGCTGCCGGCCACCAGCCTCTCCTCCGCTGTGTGCAGGTTGAGGGTGAGAAATTCCTGACAGTGGAGGAGCCACTCCACCGTGAGCTGGGCCAACTGCAAGAGCTTGACCAGAGCCGGGTCCACTGGGCTCTGGCACCTTTGGCATCGCTCCCCGTCCAAGCTGCAGAAGGTCACCATGCTGATGTGCTCCTGAAGGGCGTCCACATCCAGCTGGCTCACCACCAGGTCTATGTCCACTGCGTTGATTCGCCTCCAGTCCACGCTCTCCCTGCGCGGGCGAAACTTGAAAGGCAGCACGGCAGAGGCTCCGCTGGATGGAGTCATGCCTGGTGCAGGTACCGAGTGCTGGCTGAGTGGGGAGTTGAGGAGGGACGGGATCCCTGCTGACGAGTGGGTCCCCTGGGTGTCACTGGAGTAGGGGTAGTAGACGCCTTTGTGAAATGGCTGAAACAAAGAGCAAGGAGATTTTAAAGCATACACATGATGCAAACCTGAACAACGCACATGAGCATCAAAATGCACACGATCACAAGAAGAGAGAGGGAAAAAAAGACAAGCAGCTGCATCGACGAGGTAAAACAGCAAAGATTCCACCACTGCGGAATCAATCTACCTATAACGCTGCCCTGCTGCAGACGTGCTCTCCTTACCATCCTCGACTGATTTCGCCTTTTCTGGGAGAAACAGATCGCAGATCGGTGGCTGCTCCAGGTTCCGCCCCCTCTGCAGGCGGCTCAACGCGACGACGAGGCCGGGCGTCCGCTGCGTTACTATGGGCACAGAGACGAGCGTCCCTGGGGTGGAGGGAGGGAGGGGGCCATGTTGTGAAAACATGAGGGCAATCAGCAAAATGTTTTCCTACAGTATCTCCTGTGGGAAACATCTTATAACAGCTATTTAATGGATAAAAACCTGATAACAAAAAGCGACCGAACTCACTTGCGGATGCTAACACTAATCTCTTGGTATCACGTTTCCGAAACAATAATTTCAAGTCAGGGCAGGTTTTTTACCCCCTTGCTTGCCCTCAACTGCAACAATAGACACACACGCCTCAACTTGTCTGAACAACTTATGAACTTTTAGAACATTTTTTTCTTCTAACAGTTTCAGTCGAGAAACGTTACCTTTAGCTTATGATGCTAACGGACAATTTTTTATTTAAGCACTCGTCAAAACTTTAAAACAATATTACACATCATTATCAGCAACTATGACTTTTAAATGTTATGTACCGCATTAAAAGACTAAAACAACTCACCAGACGGTTTTTTGTGATGAGCCTCGAGCTTTAGGAAAGTTTTCACCCCAGAAGATTTAAGGGTGAAGCAGCTGCTGGGCTCCACATTCCTAAATCTCCGCTCAGGAAAAACCATAAAGTTAATGATAGTCTTGAGCTACACTTCCGGTCCTCAACTTCAACATAAAATGGATGCGACCTGATACTCAGCAACAATGTAATTTTCTGATATAACAGTTTAATTTCAGGCTATCTGGCTGTTTTCTGACACTAAGCCACAAAGACATTGTTTTTTTATTTTTGTGCACATAATATTCGTATCTATAAATTTGAAATAAAGTATTGTGTACTGTGGTTTTTCATTTATTTCACCATATATTATTATATTTGACAAGTATCATAAATCTATCATATAATCTATAAATTTATCATACTTTTTATACTGTATATCTATTTTGATTCCTGTTTTATATCAGCAGTTGCTACTGATACGGTCAAAGTTCATTAAGGTACAGTTTCTTCTTATTTCCAAATTTTCTATAAGAACAATATACAACTGTGAAAGAGCTCTAACAAGATTATCAGTCATATAGGACCATTCTGAGAAAGAAAAGCTAATATCAATCCACGACATCAAACCTGTACTTTGAAGGCGAAGCTCCTCATTTCCGCTCACATTGTGGTGAACTGACGCAGCTCACGGTCCAAAGGGGGGAAGGGAAGAGCCAGACCTGGACTTTGAAAATGGGGAGTCTGGAAACGGGGATGAGGGAGTCCGGGTTGTACGAGACCTCTTCTTTAGCTGACGGAAACAGAACAAACGTTGAAAGCAGTGAGCAATCTAAAATACATTCAAACAAACAAACAATCAACATTCAGCTCAGTTTCAGGGATACAAATGAAGATTTTAAAAAGTTCTTAATGCAGTATGTGTGCTGATCTTGTGTAAGGGCTCCCCCGTGTGGTTGAAATTGTCATCAACCCCCGTTTCACATGAACTTGCTGAGAAATTTGAAGCAGTGGAAAAAACATTCTTTGCCTCTATTTAAAAAGCAAGCAAGAAAATAAAAATACACAAGGCAGATGTCCTTTGTGATTGATATATTTTTTATATCCAAAATTATGATATTGATTATACAGATGCATTAAGGTGTATGCAGATTTAAAAACCCTTGTCCTTGGATGGCTAGTTTTAACTACTTCTAAGTTCCCAACCTCAGGGTCTGGCCCCCTCAAAGAGTCACAAGATAAATATGGGGGGACACGAGATGGTTGACCTTTTTGAGCCTCAACTAGTAACTAGTAACCGTTTCTGTGACAAAAATATAGTGAAGTAAAACGTAGATTATTTCCAAACTAAAATGTAGTGGGGGAGAAGAATAAATTAGCAGAAAATTGAAACACTCAAGTAATATACAAGCATCTTAAAAATGTCCTGAAGTAATTGTACTTAGTTAATTTCCATCATTAAATAATGCATTTGTGTGGTTTTGGAATCAAGGTTAGAAAAAGGAAAACATGTTTTTTAAAAGGATACTAAAAGCAAAACAGTGTGGAATTGTCCATTCAGAGCTTTTTTAGAGCAAGAGGTCAAAGGTCATCCAAATGACACAAAAACACAATTTGTCACATTTGTGTTTTTGAGGAGCCAACCATTTAATATCTGTAACACAAGATTCCCTTGATTGTGGCAGCCACCCTAACAAATACATCACTCCACCAAAGGAGGTCAGTAGAGCTCTGATCTCAGCTCTGCAGTGGTGGAGGAGCGATGGCGAGTCCTCCCTCCTGTCCTCCCACTCTGTCAGAGGAGATGCTGTCTACTTCTGCCGTGATGGAGAGCAGCTGCAGGAGGTGACACAGTCCCTGCTTTAATGGGGAGCGGCTCTCAGCAGGGTGCATCCACACACTCGCGCATGCACTGCTTGTATTCAAGGATCTGTCTTAAGAACTGTTCTCTGGATGTTTCTTTTAAACATAATCTTAAAGAGTGGTTCACATTCAGGACAATGCAGATGCTGGCACAGCACTTTAACAAAGTGAAACAGAGTGTGAAGCAGGGATGAGAGTGTTTCTTTCTTTCCTTATTTAACATCACAAATGCTGTCAAGAAACAACCTGCTTGGGCACATCCCAGCCTGTTGAACTCTCCATCAGAGTCCCACTGCTGGAAGAAGCCGACTGTGTGCCATTTCCACGGCCAGTCCCCAGACAGCTTCAGTCGAGTCCTGATAAATAGAGATTTTAATTCCTCCGGACAGGGCCTGCGACTGTCAGCGTAGCCTGAGGCGGGCAGGGGAGACTCTCCTCACAGGCTGTGTCCTAGTAGTAAAGACAGGCAGCCCTCACCAGTGGCATCACAATGAGGCAGTGAAGTTCAGCTGTAGGACAAGATGCTGATGTGCTTGTTTCTGGACCCCAAATCCCAGCTAGACTCATTTTTCCATGCAGCACCCCACCCCTACACTCACTGTAGCCTCCAGGCCAGAGTTATGATGTTTACTTGAAAATAAAATCCACACGGTTTGATAAGAGTTTACCAGAGCGAGAGACACACACAGGCAGAGAAGTTGCGGCGTTGCATTAGTCACGCAGTAAAAAGGAGCAGGGGTGTGTGGAGGAAGAGGAGCGGACCTCTTGAGATGAGTAAGCACAGCCCTACACTCAATTTACTGCTTGATTTATGAGTTCATTTCCTGCGCGAAGTTCTCAGCGGGGGTGTGGTGGTATATCTTTCCCACTATAGGTAGCGGTGGCTCCACTTCCCAATCCCCCATGAGACCCACTCTCACCACTCTGGGCCTTGGTGGGACTATAAATAATGGCCGCTGTAACAAGTACATATTGAACACAGAGAGGAGAGGATGCCGAAACGTCTTTATTCATGAAGGAGGTCCTTATCTTCCCTTGCAGAGGATGAGATGGATTCAGACCACTCTGCATACTGAAGCGTCGTGTACAGCGGTGCTTACTGTAGTTGTGCTCACACGTAAATTTCTTTAGATGTGTCGAAGAATCGGATGATCAAAATGTGAGAAGAGGCCTTTGATACAGCCCGAACAAAAACTCTCTCAAATGTGCTTCTTATGTGATTCTGTAAGGAGGAAAAAATACATGCTTCAATTCAAAACAGAGAAAGAAAACGGAACACACAATTATATGTGTTTCATTTTTATATCACTAGTGTCATAATTAATAGAAACATATGCTAAAATGTTGCCAATCCCAACACATGGTTGGGATTGGCTGGTCATCCCCATGGAGATATTATAAGAACTGGACTCCAAGATGGCGCCCCTTCACTTGAGGGAAAATTAGTGAGCCCAAAAAAGTTTGAGCTTTTCGAGCTCTTGTGTTTTATCCATTGGTTTAATAGAGGAGGATAGCTAATGTTTTCTGTATTATTTGGTTTGGATCAAATGGACAATAAAAAACAATGCAGTTATTTATGACGAAAATCTGAATATTTGCCTTTCAACAAATGTTTTTTGCATTATGACACGGTAAAAGCACACCATAAATGGAGTTTTTTGGGTCATTTTCTATCATCTGCACAGAAAAGGTCTGGCAGGCTTTGTTAACGCTCACAGATGTAGGTGCATGGCAGCCCATTTTACACGACTCGAATCCAGACAAATGGAAGTGTCAGCTCAGCAAGAGCGCTCGCCGCTGCCCGTCCAACTTAAAGCCGAGCGGCAATCTAGCCTACAACTGCCCACCGGTTTTCATCTCAGACACTTTGTTGTCTATTTTCAGCGAGGCAGCCGCAGGGGTCACAAGTGGTGAATCAGCCTTGTGGGAAGGAGAGATGAAAGAGCGCTGCGGTGGGGAGGGGAGAAAGAGAGAAGCATCCCACCGTTTCTTTTCATTGTCCCCCATGAATGTTGCTCAGGTCATAAGTGGTAGCGGCACTAAAGAATTATATATAGCAAACAAATGACGAGGATTGCGCTGATTCTTTCTTGTCCTCCCACTGAGCGAGGAGGCCCGGGCTCTATAGGGCAAATCAGCCACAGCAGCTGCAGCAGCGGATCCTTTGGAGGAAACACAGGTAACGGAGATCGAATATATGGAGAGAGTAATGTGTGATGAATGTGCTCATGGGTATAAAACTTATCTCAGACTTTATTGTAAGCCAGTATAAAATCCTGCTTGTGTCTGCAGCATTAGCAAAGCTCGCACATTTTCCTTGAGGAGCTTCATAGAAATTAGATTGGGAAAGTTAAGGCCCTAGAAATTAACTAGTTCCACTGACGAACCGTCAAAACAAAAAAATATTTTTTGAAGGAAAAGTTTGACATTTTGGGAAAGACACTTAATTGTGTCAAAGATGCCGAAGTTAAAATTAAGTGACTCAAACAAGCTTATCATTATTACTTTTCAAGCTGCTCATCGACCTCTAATTTCAAAACCCCTTTTCTATGAAGGCTGTTGAATATATGTAAAGAATCCAGATGCTGGAATAAAGTCTGTATTTTGAGAAAAAAAATAGTCACTAGCTGTTTCCACTTGCTTCCAGTCTTTATCCGACTTTAAGTTAACCATCTGGACAGACATGAGCGTGCTATCAATCTTCTCATCGAACTCTCTGCAAGAAAGCAAATAAGCCCAAAGTGTTAAACTATTCCTCCAACAGCACTTTTGCATTACATATTTGTGCAGAAACCAAGAGACACAGCTTTATCCCCCAGTGCTCTGTGCTGAAGTCACAAGCTTTAATTGCTGATTTTCTAGGTACATTTTCCGACCTTGTGTTTGCATATGTGAATGATGACAAAAACAACGCTGCAAAAACTGCTATTAACAGGAAACCAACAAGGAGGAATCTAATTTCTGTCTCACACTCGCTCAGGCACGGCTCCAGGCAGCTGAAATAGCACCTTGTTATGACATTAGCGTTTACAGGAGTCATAATTTCTACACCGTTGCTCTCCTGATTTCTTACCTAGAGGATCTAATTATAATCTCCTTTTAGTATTAAGTTACAGGACAATTAGTGCGCCGCTTGTGCTCTGGGTGCTTTGAAATATACCTGTTCCGCAAGAGGGAGTGTTTTAATTTGAGTTCAATTGACTATAATGTTAATACCACCCATCCGAGCAGCTGCGACTTGTGCTTTATGGATGCGGCAGTGCTCAGATTTAGTTAGGACCACGAGTGGAAGTCTTTGCCGTCCTTTGGGTAGCCCTATTAGAGACTAAATGTTACTTCTGACAGTTTGAACAAATGAGGGGGAGAGCAGGAAAGAGAGAAGATAACTGTCGCTCTCTCTGAGCTATGGCAGCCATCCAGCTTGGGCCTTCTTTGTATTCAGGGAGCAGCTCGTTTTTGTGTCAGCGCGGGACAAGAGAAGCACTTAACGTGACATTTAGAGATGCTCAGAGATTCTCTCTGGAGGCCAGAGGGAGGGAGAAAAGAACCAATGATGTTATCGCAGACATGTGTTTTAAATGCCAGGAGGGGTGCTTTGCCGGAGAGCTTTGGCCACAAAGATAAGAGAATAACCCGGCCTCTGGTCTCGCACCTCTTGCACCGGTTGTGGGGCTCACGTTAAGCTTTGTCTGAAATGGTTTCATCTCTTTTCGATCAGATATGATCTTTTAAGGCTTACAGAACAATCTTCTTAGATTGTACATTAGGGCTGCTGTTATCCTTAGAAGAAATCCACACAGGCACGGTGCATTTTAAATAGCCGGCCACAGGATGGGACACGCTGAGCTTTATGAGTGGGCGACGCAGGCTTTCTGGGATTCTGAATCTTAACCAGATGGTCCTAATACACATTTCAACTGTGGATCTCAGCCACGTTTAAAGACTCTGTCCCCTGAATAATATCGAAAATCTCCTTTTCATTAATACCACACTAAATATCTCTTATTGATGTGGGTTTATCCTGACGGGACCTGGACAACAAAACAGCATGAATATTTAACAGGTAAAGAAAGGTCAGTCTCTGGTGAGGACACGGAGATTGAACTAATCAATCATCATTTCTGTGGGAAAATGTGTTCCAGTTAAAGGCAACTTGCGCATGTTGCCACCGGATGCAGAGATCTTTCTTCACAGGGATGCTATCAAAATATCTTTTTTTAACAAATTAATCCCTGGAAATCCTTGAAATGAGCGTCTCAGTATTTTGCAATTCAAATGCGCACCGTTCATCCATCTTCCAAATGCATCTTTCTTCACGCAGTCTATGTAAGCATTTGTACTTGTGCACAAAATGGCACATAGCGTTTGATGCAAGGTCTGGCGACTCCGCCGTACCCTCCAATAAATCAGGCGAGCGAGTTAGATGTATGAAGATAGAGCTGCATAGTGATGAAGCTGCTGCGAGGAAGCAGAGTTTAGGAAACAAGGTTGGCTATTCATCACAAGACATCCTACCCATACATCCGGAGAACTTTCACAGACTCATTTTTCGTCTCGGATGCGGTGACTCGTTCCTGTAGGCTGCAGGTTTTATGCTTCATCACAGCCTCGGACACCTTGTTGAACGGCTTCCTTGGAAAACGGCGCTAAATGTAGGAGGAGAGCACAACAGAAGCATCACAATATTAATACTGTCACTGGTGACAGCTGGATATTGTGGGCAGCTGAATTGGTTTTACTGGGAGGAGCTGGTGAGAAAGGCTGTTTGATCTGGGGTAACACCACATCTTGGCTCAGCGACAAATTATTATTTTTTTGCTCTCATCATATTTCTTTCCTTCATCTTGAACCACTGCTATTTGCCAAATGCTCCCTTGCAAACCATTTTTTTCCTCACTCTGCCACGTGCTTATATTCTATGTGTGTTTACTCAAGGAGGAATAATCCATTTGTACATTTCTCGCCATCTCAGGGCCCCTTGAATATTTAAGGCTTTGATGTTTGGTTGTCTAATGCAGTTACCTAAGCAGCTTGCCGTAACCGGCCTCCCAGAGATTCTCCCTGCACGCTCCTCTCCTATTTTCTGCAGTGTGTCTGGATTGCGAAAATAAAGTATCCTTTTGAAGCCTCTCCTCGCTGCCTCTTGGGAAGGTGTTTTCTGTAGATAATGACTTATTTCAATTCACACCTCACCCGAAGAGTGCTGCACACATTTTTTTTTAAATTCTTACTTGCTAAAGGCTGGACTACCTGCAAATGTTGTAACATGAATTTAATCATGACCCGTTGGCGCGAGCACACACGGAAGATTTGGCCAGACATTAATTATTCCATTTCTATGACTAATACAACAAAGAGGCCCAGCTGCCAGGTAGCTGGCATTGATGCAGCTTGGAAAAACTGAAGCACAAACAAGGCTGAAGAGCGGGACAGTTTCCAGAGTACGTGTGCCTGGAATGTGTGATGACAGGATTCATGCGGCATGCAGTCTTAAGCAATGTTGCTGTAAATTGGCTGTAAAATAGTGAACTGTTGACTGCCAGAGTTACTGGGCACGTGGCCCAGACAGCCCCTTACTCAGCTCAAAGGCACGGTTATCTGGCACAGACACACACCAGCTGGATGGACCATTAACAGCCATAATCAGTCTGAACCTCACCAGAACGGACTGACAGGCTTGTCTACATAATATTCTAATATAAACTGGCATTTTCATGCTAATATAATCTGTTTTGCTGCAACATATCGATGTGTACTATAATGAGAGCTTCACCTGTTGATGTGAAACAGCTTAATCCACCGCCAACTAAAACATTAAGACAACTGTGTTAGTATGGTTTTCATGCAGGGGTCAGCCCAAATCAGAACTATAAAATAAATAAAATAAATTTAGTGATGGACATTTTGCAACACTTGTTGGCAGGATTTCCTCTGTTTTATATCAATGCAACTTAAATATTTTTGTAATTTGGACAGAAGCAATTTGAGTACATGGGATCCAAGGACGAGGACTTTGGGATATGAGATATTGTAATAGGCCATTTTAACCATTTTCTTGCAAGTGATCAGTTAATAGAAAAACTAAAATAACCCTGATAATGTCATAGTGAGGTTATTTCAGTTTGGGCTTAGAGGCTACATTATTTTAGTAGAAAGCCTGTGTAACAAACTGAAGGTGCAGAGTTTGAAACATGGGATCATTTGCCAGACAGAGTGTCTGAGAAAACAGGCTAAAAAGGACAGGACTAAAAATCAAAATGTCTTGACTTCTGCTGCTATAATTTTGGCCATTATTTTTTTTTAATCTGTGGATTGAGAACGCTCTGATATAATGAAAATGCAAAGATGAGCTGCAGTGTGGACCTCAGTAAGGATATTCTCCATTTTGATGAAGCTAAAGGGATCTTAATAAATGAAATTAAGTCATCTTTTCTTTGTAAGCCCAGAGTTCACTTTGGAAAACTTTATGATCAGGTGCACCTCATGCAATTAATTCATGCTACACATTAAATTGAATATGTCCCATTACAGTCTTCCACGCAAATGAAATGGCACCTTTGTATGGACTTTGCATAATGGGTTGAAGTGACTATATGAAATCCAGATGAGGAATTTCAGGATATGAAACAGTGGCTCTAAAAAGTTAATGCATAAACAAACATGCCCACTTTTTTTATTTTTAAAGGCATCATGCTGCAATCACAGATCGGGCTTTTTAAGATGAAAAAAGTGTTTTGACACAATTAAGTTCAAAGAGGGAAAAACCACCATTTACAGACACCCTGAGAACACACTGACCTAATTAAACTTTTTGATCAAGTATTACACGATGGCTTTGGTAGATAGGTGAGCTGCTGGAGACGTAGAGCACATGCTAAAAAAGGCAGGGAGATAAAAACTAGAAAAGCATCGGTGACTATCAAATATTCTATATACATATATATTTGTTTCTTTGCCTTGATCAAACTCACGCGCATCAATAATCACATTTTACTTCAGGCTTTCACTTTGAACACTTCACACCAGTCGGCATGAGAATCCTGTTTGAGATGTTTTCTCAAGAACACAGAAGGAATCTTAATTGAAAAGATATTTACCTGCAAGGTTTAGATGATTCTTGTCCTGAACGTTTTGTTAGGCCTTTATTCTAAATCTGATTATTTTCTTGTTTGTTCCCTCATTTGCCCCCTTTAAATCTAAGGCGGTCCATTTATTCTGGCCTTGGGACTGTTGGCGTTAAAGCCTCCTCCTGAATCAGCCAGTGTAACATTTATTTATTGAATCTCTTTGAAATGATCCCTCATTAAGAAAGTAGAGCAAAGAGATGTTTTTCAGTTTTGCGGATCTTACTTTAAAATGTGTGAGCAATTCAAACACTTTATGTATAGTTTGAAGACGTATTCTACAAAAAAAACCAGCCAATATATGTTTACTTACTTTTTTCTTGTCCGTAGCTGCTTTATGCTCGATGAAAAGGTTCTTCTTCAGTTCATTAAATCCCTGCAGACACCTGGAGGCAGCACAGGACACACAGTGTATGTTGATGAATCTATGCTGGACCACAGTGTTTACCTTCATTAAATTACCTCCATAGTCTGCTAAGAAATAACCCCACACACCTTTGCACACATCAGACTGGTCAGTAATGTTGTGTGCCTCCTTTTCAACCTAAAATTAAAAAACACTGGTTCATGTTTCGGGTCTTTTTTGATTTAGTTCAGATGTTTCTATCATCATCGTACCAATTAACTGTTAAGACCTAAAACAACAACATAATAACAACTATGCCCCTGACTTCAACTGGTAACTGGTAATGGTGCATTCATGTGCTCCTTAGATGATCCGACTTTGGTGCATTCATGAGCTTTTAAGTCATAATGTGGGAACAACATGGACGATACAAAGATCATATTTTTTTAACTAATCTAGGTCACTCTACACTGGTTACAACCAAGTGTCTTCTTACAAATTACTTGTGAAATTGGTAATGCAAAGTGAAAAAATGTATATGCAATGTGAATAAATAAACAGTTTACGATCAAACAAACATTTACATTCGCCCCCATGTTTCTGCATATATGACGTCTAAGTTATTGTTTCGACAGGGAACTATTTTTTGCATTTATTCCAACAGTAAATGAATGCACAATAATATTTGTTATCCAAAAAGGCAATGTGTACTACTGTTATCAGTGCAGGTTTGTTCAATGTCTTCTGGCTTTTGGCTTCTGTGCAGCAGGAGAACAAGAAACACTGCAATTTGACCCAAGGTGGGGATTTGAAACCAATTGAGCCAACATTTTCTCAAGATATTAAATTAGGCGTGAATGTCAGGAGCAGAAACCAGGAGACAACGTGAAAAAAAAAAAACAATTCATACATGTGGTTTGGCAGTGAAATTACATGCCTGTGTTGAAATGAATAAGTGAGGGCAGAAAGAGGTGACCCTAATATTGGGGTACATGCCATCACAAAGGTTGACGAGCAAAATTACAGTAATTTTCCCTGCGACATTCATTCAGCGGCTCGACTCAACTCCTGCTGGAATCGACATGCAGGCCCTGTTCCCAGAAGATGATAAACATCCGTCAGCGCTGATGGTAAAGTCAGGGAGGCTGATTAGGCCACGGCAGGACACATCACCATCAACCACGTCCCCAAAGCTTCAATTACCTGCTGGAAAATGCAGATCATATCAGAGGCCTCCACTCCAACGTCCTCGCAGCGTAGAGGATAGTGGACCAATCTGGGGTATTCTTTGTCGAGCTGCCAAGGTGCACAGCATGGGCCAATAGCTTCCTTTTCATGCAGGACCAAGTGGGGAGCGTGTCCCTTTTGATTAAGCGTTTTGGATTAGGCTGTGGTGGGAGCCTGGCACGGGTTGGCGTGTTGCCGTCGCTGCACTGCAGGTCTGCGGGCCGGCTGGTGGATCCCTGCGGTGGAGAGTTCACACATCTTCAGTCACTTGCACCACATGCAGATGAGGCACGTCGCCAGGATTGTCTGTTCACTGAATCCAAAGATGCTCCATGGCATCTAATAATATGATTTACAATAAAAACATTCAAAGTAAAGTGCTTTTGTGCCAACACTACAGATTGTGCTTTTCACCGTATGTTCACTTGTTAAAAAAAAAATCTTTCTACAGGCAGCAAAAGCAGATAATTTAGACAATTTAAAAGGCTTGTTTGCTTTTTTAATCAGGTAATGCAAACATGGTTCCGTAATATGACATTTGGACTTTTTCCCAGGATTTGGCTAACAAACTTCAGTGAGCTGAATTATTAGATGAAGGTCAACAAAAGCATCTCACTGAAGAACTGTCTAAAATATTTGCAAAGAAAAGGGCTTTTAAAGCTAAGTTAAACAATGGATTCAAAATTAAGTTCTTACTATTTTTTTCTTAGAAATAACTGAACTGGATCAAATTGGAGTCAACAGTAAATTGTGTGTATTGAATAGTCAAACAAAAAATAAAATTTAAAGACTTACATGGCAAAATTTTATGGCATTCCACTCATCTGTCACAGGTAATGGAACTGGGACCAAATAAACAGCCTCCAGGCTTATAATCAGCAACAGGTTGCCAATCAACACTACAAACAAATCCACGAGAAAGTCAGAACACATACAGGAAATTAGACAGGAAACTGCTATGACACCCATTATGTACACATGGGCTAATGAACAGCAACTGAGCAGTCAGGTGATGATGAGGTGATGCAGCCAGTGGGTAGTTGAGGTATGACAGGAGAAGGTTGGAGGCTTTATTTCTATAGGACATTTCATACACTGGGACAACCCCCCGTCAAAAATCTCAACATTCATGATGTACATGGACAATAAATCTGGATTTTATTGTTATTCTATGAGCTGGAAAACTAGCAGCAAGAGGCAGATATTTCTTGATGTTACAAGATTTTGGATAATTTTTCATCCTACACAAAATCAGCAACTGTTATATCCCACGATTCTTTTTTCCCCATAAAAATGTTCTCAGTTTTTCTTGTGCACCTGTTTTACATTCCAGCTGAGCATCAGGCTCAGAAACTCCCACTGCAAGAGGCCCAGAGTGAACTTTCTCACTGCCTCGCAACATCATTTTAAAATCAATACTAATTCCGATAAATACAAAAACACATCCACATCTGTAGGTGCAACGGACCGGCCTCACCGAAAATGAAAAAGACAAAAACAGATAAACAGAAATCCCAAACCAATCCAATCATAATTTCCAGGAAGCTTCAGTTCCATTATTGGGAGGCCTGTACATTGCAGCATCCAGCTGAATCAGCACTTCCCAGGGTTATTTCTCATAAGGCCTGCGTAGTGAGCGTCAGGGACCTCGTAAATATCCCAGCTGCACAGCCAGAACAACACAAGTCTCGCTTCACTGCTCAGAACATTAATGCAGATTCTTTCCCATCAGGGATTCTGCTCAGATTTTAATCAGCATGTCATTTATAGAAAAGGTGCCTTTTGCAAAATGAGCACTGTATCATATCAAATCTGGGAGAGGCCGCACAGGTAAAGAGCACGCTGACACGGGACGTTATCATCACCCAGGCAAAAGACCCTAATGTCCAGTAGTTCACTTCTGCATGACCTTTAGAAAATGTGATATTTCTTATCCTGACACTTTCCATAACAGATTCCTTTCCAGCCTCCGCCCTCCCTCAGGGATGAGGGATGGTGACTCCTCTCAGCCACAAAGAGAGGTGAGCCGCCGACTAAACTCCCATACAGATTAAGTCGATGTCTGAGCAGGAGGGCAAAGTGCATTCAATGCTGAAAGAGGATTGAATAGAATACATACTAAAGTGCATCCTGGTTAAATCCTTTGATGGAGGGTGTTTAAGACAAAATAACAAAAGCTTCTGATCAGTGCAGCTTAAAGGAAATCCATTACTGTTGGGGTTAAAATGCCTTTAGTTGTAGGCTGTATGTGTGCCCCTATAGCTCGGTAAAATCAACTGTGCTGCATCACATGCTCGAGGCTGCCAGTGCCCACAGGAAGAGGAAAACCTATGTGGGCTGATGACGAAACGGCGGACCAAACGCACACACACATGCGAGGCGCGGGCACACCCACGTGAATTTCTCTCACACAGGATGCCAATTATTGACTTGGCATGTTGGAATGAGTCCACAGTGCTGGAAAGAGTGGCCCGAGGATGCAACCGCACGGCAACTTTGAATCAGAGGAGATTTTCCACACTGTGGAGGCTTACAATAATCATATAAACTTGATTTATCAATCATCAGATATCAATATCTTCTCTATTACTGTTGAGTTCACCTGATGCCATTTATGAAAATATCATTACACCATTATGAAATGATAATATATACAATAAACATAGATGGGCCCATTATTGAGTCTGACACTTTAAAATCAAATACATACACATGCAATTATAGAAATTTGAAGATTCAAAACAAAGTAAAACACACCATTAAAATCACTCTTGTTTGCATCACTTCCCTTTTAACTTCCTATATATATTTATTATTGGTATTAGTGATTTTCCACCAGCAGTTGCTCCAGGACACTCAAAACTCTCTCTCTGCGTGTGTGTGTGTGATTAGAGATGCGGTTGCGTCACCGGGCAGATGACTGGCGCAGATATAGCTAAGTCACACAAAACAGAACCGGAAATTTGATTTTAGTCCTTCAAAATAAAGGGGGCTGAAGGATTAAAGACATTCCAAGAACAGCTTCACTTGTTTCATGATTCAATCCTGAACTCACAGCTTTCTCACACTTAAATGACCAACTTTTTATTGGCTCTGCATCTTGTCATACAGAACTCAAAGATGATGGTCGAAATGAAGAATTTTTACACTAGAAAAATGCTGTTTAAAATGGGTTAACATAAGCATTTCAAACAAACGGGGTCACCTCAAGTCACTTTAAATGGTTTGACTTGACTAAACGTGACTCTGACTATTTCTATGCTTTTATTTTATAATTTTTTGTTGTTGATTTTGATCATTTTAATATAGTACACATAAAATTACTAGTGATTGTTTTTTTTAATGATGAATGAATAAAGGTATGAAACAAGTCAAATGACACTAAATCATATTTTAAGGCAGTTGCAAGAGAAAAATTTGACTTATTTATTCTTTTAATTATTAGTATTTATTCTAATAATTACACCTAATATTTCTATGCCACTTTAAGGCATTTGCAATATATTTTCATTTATTTACTTTGCACTAATCTTGCACAACCTCTATTACTACTACTTATAGAGTCAGTGACTAATTCACTCATTTATGTACTCACTCAATTATCTAAAAATGTAAAATGTAGTTTAGTCTGTTCACTTGTGCACTTACTCAACCCATTCACCCATTCACTGTTTCCTCATAGTCTAATTTACTCAGATTCAAGTCTTATCATTTCACTGTTAACTCATTCACCTGTTCATTGTTTTTAGATTATGTTATGATGTGTGAATTGCTGTTGTGTTCACTTAATTTTGTAGCTGCTGTTACACACTAATGTCCCAGTTTAGAATAAAAGTATATCCAGCGGTATTATAAAGCTCTTATTTTGAAAGTGTAGAGCAGAAGTGCCGGTGCTCATGTGCTCTGGCTTGTCCCTGGTCCTGCAGGCTCAGATAGCGATCAGCAGTCGGCTCTGACAGGACCCTGAACGCCTCACACACACACACACTTTGACACATGCAGAAATAAAATGCATGCGCATGTTTTGGGATTAAAGTGAGTGTTTTGGCGTGAACTTGTGCGGGAGGTGCGTGGAGAGCAGGACATGTTAGGAGTCAAAGTGAGAGGAGCACCAAGTGAAGCTGCGGGATGAGCCGACAGGAGGAGGTGTGAGTCCCAGTTTTGCACCATGGAGGAGAAGTTCAACAGACTCATCTTCATCCCCATCGCTGCTGTGCTCTTCCTGATGATCGGATACCAGTACGTGTGTCCGGCCGACAGCAACTCGTGCCGCCTCCCGGGAGAGCGCGCGGGGCTCCAGCAGGGACGCTCCTCCGGGCTCGTGCGCCTGTACGCGGAGCCGGACGTGGACGAGGACCTCCCGTCCAAGATCACGTCCAGGTTTAACTTCACGGATCGGGACCTGGACAGGCACGTCGACTTCAACATCCGCGGGGAGGACGTGATGGTGTTCCTGCACATCCAGAAGACCGGCGGCACCACTTTCGGGAGGCACCTGGTGAAGAACATTCAGCTGGAGCGGCCGTGCGACTGCATGCCCGGTCAGAGGAAGTGCACCTGCCACCGGCCAGGCAGAGCCGAGTCCTGGCTCTTCTCCCGCTTCTCCACCGGCTGGAGCTGCGGGCTGCACGCCGACTGGACCGAGCTGACCAGCTGCGTGCCCGTGGTGATGAACAAGAGGGACAAAAAGAGCTCTCTCCAGAGCAAAAGGTGAGGGGACACCTGCCGGACAGGTGCGGCCAAGCAGCCGTTTGTCATCTGAGGATGTGGTTTAGTCTGTCATGCACTTCATTTCACTTCTACTCTTTAACTTGTTCACCCATTCATTTACTCACTCACTCGTTCGTATTTTCATATACTTATTCACTCATTCATATTTTCATTCACTTATTCACTCATTTATTATCTGACAAATTAAAAAAATGTAGAATGTGGGTTAGTCTATGATTCACTTGTTTGCATACTCAACTTTTTAAGTGGTTCACTCATTTATTTATTCACTCACTCGCTCATTATCTGATAACTGAACACAATGTAAGAGGGGTTTATTTGTTCACTTACTTAGCCAGTTCACTCATTCATTAACTCATTCATATCTTTCAATTCACTGATCCATCTTTTCTTTCCAATAATAGGCCAACCACTCACTTACTCCCCCAATTACTCACACATGTATAAGACTATCATTCACGTGTTCACTTACTCAACTCTTTAACCAATTCACTCATTCATTCACTCACTCATGTATTATCTAAGAAATGAATAAATTGTGAGAAGTTCTTCAGTCTATCATTCACTTGTACACTTACTCAAACTATTCACTCATTCATGCTTTCATTTGCTGCTCTGCATAGTCTCATTTGCTCAGTTTTCTGTTTCTGTTCATTCACTCAACTAATTTAACTATTAACTCATTCATCTGTTCAATCTCACAAACTCATTATTACCCATTTTATTAACAGATTTTTATCTTTTAAATATTAGGTACACTTATTCATTCACTCATTTATTCACTCAGTCACTCAATTATTCGTTCACCCCTTCACTCACTCAGTCACAGACTCTTAATATGAGGTCAGTAATTCATTCATTTAGTGAATGAATGAGTGAGTGAGTCACTAAACAAGTTCATCAGGAAGTTAATTAACAAGCAGAACTGATGTGAGCTGTAATCAATCACAATAGATTTAGAGGTGTTCAATAAGTTATGAATAAGTGATGAGAGCACTGACACAAAATACTGAGAAAACTGACATGATTAATTGATTCATTGACTAGTCAACAGACAAATTGATTGCCAGTAATTTATTGAACTAAAAATATTTGTGCATCTTTCATTTTGACACAATCATAAATTGAATATGAGCATTTTTTGGGTGAAATAAGTGATTTTTACTGACATGTTACTGAACAAACGTTGACTTCAATTAGTCGGTGATGAAAATATGAGATTTTAAGCTTGAGAGAGGAGTTATGTCAGTGGACTGGAGTGAGCTGTGAAGCTGCCTTTACTCACCCGGAGGCACTGGGTCAAAGGCAAAGTTTAACAGTGTAGGTTGTGGCACCAATTCCTCCCCAGCTTTCAATTTCCTCCAGGGCTGCTCATGCCAAACACACATGTTCTTATTGGAATGTAATGCAGCATATGGAGCAGCTGAGTGTTAACATGCACACGGCACAGCAGCAGCCAGCAGACGGGCCGGCTTCCTCGTCTGAAGGTCTGTTTCAATTTCCTGTAATTACAGAACAGATAGAGCAGAGCTTAAGGGAGTAAATCACTTAAGAAGGGCAGGGTCTTCTGAGGTGTGCCTCTTGCGTGTTGAAGCCAATTTACCTTGCAGTCAGTTCAGAGAGCAAATCTCCATATGTTACCGAGAGCGTGAAAGGGGGTCGACAAGGACAGGGAACGCCGTCAAGACTCCTTCCATTAGCTGTCCTCCGTAGCAGCAATCAGACATAATTTGATGCTTTTAGAAGTGTTTGGAAGAGGTGCCTCCGAGCTGTATCAGCACTACAAGCAAATCAACACACCGGTCAACACTTTTCAACTCAATGTAATTGTCAGTGAAAAATCAACACTCATTGGCAATTTGCACAAAGCCGATTGGAGGCATGAGTCATTTTATAAGACAGGATCAAATCTGAGGCCTGTGCAGCACTTTGCCTGCTATTAAGTGTGGATTATATTAATATTTATTTGACGAGTGTTGATTTCCACTCATGTGGCTGAGTGAGTGGACTCTTGTGGGTGTTGACCTACACAAAGATTTTTCTGTGGTTTGTCACCGACGATATCCAATATGATACTGAAAAGTACTCACAGATAACGTGATACTTCATTGATCCCAGGGGGGTCAGAGGTCATTGCAGCTCCTGAAAAGCTTTTAGGGATTCAGCGTCTTGCTCAAGGACAAATTTGTATCTGCTGTGTTTAATGATGTTGCCATGCTTGTATTTTTTTTAACAGCTTTTACAAGTGAGCTGTCTCATATGACCAGATGCAGGGTACATACTGCAAATATATATATATTTAGGAGGAAGGTATCAAATTTAAGCCAAACGCATCATGAGTCATAACTCGTTCTTTACCCGTGAATTTGTTGGATGAGCAATGAGTCATTCGACAGCCACAAATCTGTCACATGAAGCTCTCATTTCTGGTTCATTTTCTGTCCCAACATTAAAAAAAATCAACAAGACGCAACCCTTAAACCAGGGGTTTCCAACATCAGTGCACACAAAAAGGGCAGAAAAATGAACCCAAGAAAAATGTTTTTTTAAATCTTTAAATGGAAGCATTAGTCACTAGGAAACAGAAACTACAATCTATGGACAGACTGACACTTCTGAGCTCTGAATTGCAGCACACAGGCCAGGTCTGGTTTGAGAGAAGTGGCTTAGATGCATAATCAGATTTGTCCAAGTTCATAACAGAGAACGTCTGCTCGCACAAATATGCGGAGCCGAACCAGCTCAGCATTTTTCTCTGCAAATGTTCGCATTTCTGGGAATCTGCCCTCATCCAGCTTGGTAAAAGTTCACAAATGAAAGCTGCTGATGTCGTCGCACTGCAGCTCCAAATGTAGCTGATGTGCTCCATGGAGGAGGGTGAGAGGAGAGAAGCAACATGTCTTTTTCGATTGCGGCGAGTTCCTGAAAGAGCAATGCACTGTGCAGGGAGATGGCAGCTGCACACGTCCTCGTTTGTGCACCAATGTTGTCTTGTGCTTGGTTCATATCAGTGTGGAAAACCCACTTGGGCAGTTTCATCAACAGCTAAGCACACATAAATCCACTGCTCTTGTTTGGCCTTTGAGACTCTGGAGGTCAAGCAGCTCTTTGGTTATGTTCTCTCATCTAAAAAAATGTATAATGAGTGAGAAGCTGCAGCACTCAAGGACCAGGAGGATCTGGAGGCTGCAGCTGGGGCGCTGGAGGCACTGGAGGATTTGGAGACTGCAGCTGAGGACTGAGAGGATCTGGTGGCTGCAGCACTGAAGGATCCAGAGGATCTGGAAGCTCCAGAGGCTGCAGCACTGGAGGACCGAGAAGATCTGGAGACTGCAGCTGGGGCACTGGAGGCTCCAGAGGCTGCAGCTGGGGCACTGGAGGACCGTAAGGACCTGGAGGATCAGGAGGCTGCGGCTGCAGCAATGGAGGACCAGGAGGCTCTGGAGGGTGCAGCACTGGAGGTACTGGGGGCTCCAACCGTGGCACTGGGGAATCAGGAGGCTTGGGAGACTGCACCTGAGGCACTGGAGGATCAGGAGGCTGCAGCTCGGGCTCAGGAGGGTCAGGAGGCTGCAGCTCGGGCTCAAGAGGGTCTGGAGGCTGCAGCTTGGGCGCAGGAGGGTCAGGAGGCTGCAACTCAGCTGAAACAAGACCGGGAGATGGCTGCTGCCCAGACGGAGCAATATCAGGAGATGGCTGCGGCCCAGTTGAAGGCTGGGGGCTAGCAGACCAAGGGCTAGCCAACACAGGAGCCAGAGGAGACAATAGGCTAGCAGGCCGGTGGCTAGCTAACCCATCTGCTGGTGCAGTCAGGTGGCTAGCAAGCTGAGTGGCATCAGGAGTGAAAAAAGTGCCAATACTCACAGGGCGAGAAGAGCCTGCTGTCTGGCTGTGCTGGGTGAGGGTTTAATAGTGGCCAAGATTTCTGTGATCATCTTGTCATGTGCTCTCAGCTGGACTTCCCAAGCTGAGAGTGCCTGGAGGATGAAGTCTGTGTCTGCTGGGCCCATGTGGCCAGATCGTTCAGTCACGATTTCAGGTCTTAACTGGACCCAAAAGCAAGACACAGACAACAGTGGAACAGTTGAATGGATTTATTAAACACAGAAGAACTCCAGGACTTACGCAACAAAACCAAAGTGGTGACCAAAGGAAGACCTGAAGACCACACCTTCAGTACTTTATTAATCCCATTGGGAGGTTCCCTTCAGGAAATTGACAATTGACAAGATAATTCTTCAATTCTGGTGTTATGATACATTTGCAAACACTTAGGCACAAATGTTATCTTCATCACACAGTCTTTGATAAACTCATCCTCTAGAAAAGGTGATTAACGTAGCCAAGTTTACTTTCGTACCATTTGTATTTCATTCACAATCCCATTTGACAGAGGACGGGGTCACCAGTGTAGCCAGAAAGAACTGCAAAATAGTGCTGCCATCCTTAGGTGCAGAGATTAATCCCAACTTGAACACGAATGATTTATTAATTCTGTTTGACAGTGCTGGCAGGCCATAAATAATACGTTTTAAAGAGGAAGCCGCCGGCTGGACTTTGGACACATCCACCAAACCAGATGAACAATTAAGTGAAGGCCTCCTGTCATTTCAGATTAAAAGTGCAGGATACGGAGTGTGTTCTGCACTTGATGATGTGTTGCCACGAGGTTTCATGTCGCGGTTTTATCGGACCTGAAAGGTTCTTGTCCTGTCACTTCTGGCCTTGTAGCCCCTCCGTGATGGACAGTGACACACATGCTGATGGCAGCAGAGGGAATGCCAGCGAGGTTGTGCGTGTGTGTATCAGTGTGTGTGTTTGTATTTGCGCGAAGGCACGTTACCGCTCGGCTTAATGCAATATTTAATGATACTCTGTCCTGTTCTGTAAGGTCACTCTGCCTGTATTTCAGCCCTGATCCCTCTGTTCTGAAAAGAAGTTAAGAGAGGTTAAAGAGTATTATAGTTGTTTTTCCAATACATATAATCCCCATTGTTTGTTCTGTACTTGGGACCTGAAGTTCAGATGTAATAATTGAGAGTATTTTGGAGGGCTGAACCAAAAAAAAACATTTTGTCCTAGCCTGATTGCAAAAAAAACAATCCAACTCAGTAACAGCATGTTGATATTGAAGAATGACTCCCATCTTATGCAAGTCACATACAGCGATGGGAATGCGGACAGTCAGGGATCAAACATCAGGGGAGTAGATGACGCCCCCACGTTTGTCTTGAGGCTACATCCAGCAGGGTGTGATGTAGTTTGCAGAGAGAGTCCTATCTGAGACCCAACACTGGTTTTATCAACACATGGTCCTCTAGATCAATACATATACTCGAATACTGAATTCAAGTATTAGTTTCTTTTTTGGCTACTTCCTACTTACATCTAAGAGGGAAATATCTTCACTATGTTGTTTGGTTGTTTGAGGCCCAAAGAGGTAAAATGATCAAAAAATAAGTCCAAAAAAAGAGATGTGTGATTTTTCGTGTGCAGCAGAGCAACAATAAACACATTGTTGCATCAGTCATTTACATTATAAAAATGTCATATATAATAATGTGCCAGCCACAGTGTCCATTTTCCTGCACAAGCAGTTCACACATTGGTATAGTGTGTGCTGGTAGCACCTTGTATTTCCCTGGCAGCTGGCTTTGGTCTATCTTCGCTAGCCCCTCAGCAAGTTGTTGTTTGGCCGGCTTTCCTATCTGTCTGTCAGACAAGTCCGCAGTGTACTGCCTCCCCAGGCTTTTCAGCGAGCTGTGGAATTGGCTTTCCTCCCGCAACAAAGGTGGTCTTGACTTGGGGCACTCCTTTCCTTATTGAAAGACTTCTTGATTTTGCTGCCTTTACCTTCATTCTTGCCCATGTGATCAGCTCATCGAACCGCTCAAGGAGTCGTGTTGTACATGCTGCCGTCTGAAGGATGGTCGGAACGTCGTCTACGTAGCTCCCCTGATGGAAGCCTGATCCCTCCAACAACCTGCCTGGCCCCTCTGAGGATGACTTCGAAGGCTGTCACAAACAGGATGGGGGAGATGGCACATCCCATGGCAATTCCTCGCTCTAGCCGCTGCCATCCAGTTGTGCTGTTGGCTAGGCTGCCCATCCTGCTGACCTCTGACATTGGGACCTCGCAGATCTTAAGAGGTGATGGGGCCAACCCCGTGCTCGCCTAGGGTGGGCTGCGCAGTTCTGGTCCAAAGTCACCAAGAGGCAGCAGAAGACCATGGTGGTGGACGAGGTCACCAAGGTGGAGCAGGAGCACTTCCACATAAAGGCAATATCCCAGGGCAGTCAAGGAGCCTGGATGCGATGGGAGGCTACTGTGCAGAGGCGCATCAGCTGGGCAGACATCTGGAGGGCACCAAAGAGCAGGCTAAGCTTCCTGATCAGAGCAGCTTAAGACACCCTCCCATGTCCCCGGAATCTCTCCCAGTGGTTTGGGAGTGAAGTTGGCTGTCCGCTGTGCAGAACCACCAAGGCTAGCCTCCAGCACATCCTGTCAGGATGCAAGGTGACGTTGACCCAGGGACGCTTTAGGTGGCGCCATGACCAGGTGCTAGCCAAGTTGGCAGAGCACCTCGAAAGATGCAGGGTGGCAGCAAACCACATCCAGGCAACTGCGAGACCTGCGCTAGTTGCTTTCGTCAAACCAGGTGAAATGCACAGAGCACCCACACAGGGAGTCACCATCCTGGGACCAGGCAAGGAGTGGCAATTGCTGGTGGACCTCAGAAGACAGCTGTTATTCCCAAGAGAGATCATAACAACTACTCTCAGACCAGATAACTTACCATCCCCTGGGAAGAAGGCATGACAGCGGCCCATGAGAGGAAACACCTCAAGTACTCCGAGCTGGCGGTGGAGTGTCAAGAGGCTGGTTGGAGAGCCAGGGTACATCCTGTGGAGGTTGGAAGCAGTGGCTTTGTCGGCAAGACGGTAGTCCAACTGCTACGCAGTGCAGGGATGACGGGGACAAGCCTGCGGAAAGCGGTGAAGGAGCTGGGAGAGGAGGCTGAGAAGGCGAGCTACTGGCTGTGGCTTTGGAGGAAGGAGAAAGGTTGAGGACTAACACTCCTTTAAGGGCAGCTGCAGGGAGACGTCTCCGTACGCCACTGCCACCCCGCCGGGAGATGTACTGGTATAGGGAGCGAAACATCTGTGAACGGCGGCCTTCGGCTGACAACCCTTCAGCTGCCCACATTGGCACCGGAGAAGGTGCGACAGGCCAGAAGGCCGAAGCAGGTACCAACAGCTGACCTGTGCAATGGTCTCACTAAGTGACAGTACATTAACATTCACGGAGCCTCCACCTTTCTGCAGCGCTGCTGCTGCCTCATTTCCCTACTTTTTGTCACCTGTTGAAATACATTTGAGTCTCAGGAGAGTTGGGAAATGAGGTGAAGTGTGGCTAATAATTCTTTATGCACACTGAATGTACAGAATACTCCAACACCATCTCACAGTCTACATCTCAGCTGTGTCCTTCATTATTGTATCACTAACAGACTCACCTTATTACCATGCTCCAAGAAGATAATATTTTGCACATTTGATGTTCGTTGTCCTGCTGTCCATGCTGTTCTGAATACAGGAGCATCTGTCTGCTTATGAGCACTTTATACTCACCTTGAATTCACCTCTCTCCTATGCACCCCATCTCTCCTGAAAACACATAAACCAGAGATTGATTTAAGTTGGCCATATCTGAAATGTAAAAGGTCCTGAATGGTATTTTTAGCATACAGTATATTTGCTGACATATGACACATTTCTTCAAAGTAGACACATGCGTAAGAATCAAAAAGAAGAAAACAGAGAATGATCACTAATTAGCTCCTTTGCAGACAAGCTGGTTGAGCGGTTTGCTTAAAGCTCAGCCAGCAATGCTTTATGGGACTTAGTGGCACGGCTTTAACACATCTTTGTCAAATCGGAGCAATTAGTTAATCTTAGCTCTTGTTCAGAGTACACTGCAGCAAACTGGTGGTAATTAATTTGATCACAGCGCATTTATGAGGAGATTGTGTAATTCACCTCCTGTTGTTCCTTTGTTTGCTCCTTTTTCATATTTTATCCATCCACTCATGACTTAACGTAAGCATTAACTTGCATCTACCCATGCACCCTCCTTATGCCTGGCAATTTCCCTCCCAATATGCTAACTTCAGCGAGTGATACTCGGCTGGCTTGAGTAGTTTTTGATAGGCACGCCACTGGTCAGAGGCTCCTACAAGACTTTGCTCGCAGCATGGGGCTACAGCATTCACATCGCAGCAGGCTACGAAATTGCTGTAAGGCCAGACGTCAAACCTGCTTCAATTGCCGGCCTGCCCTGTTCGTCCTCGGCAGCCAGCCTCACGCTGAGCAGTCAGAGAGTGTAACCTTATTACTGACCTCATTATTTCAGATTAGAGCAAAGAATGCAGGCCGGCCAAAAACGCAGATCAGCCTGAGTCTAATTAGCCCACTTCATTCTGGACACAGCTAAGGTGGTTTTGGCTATTAATTCGGCAATAGCAGCCTATTATGATGACGATAATGGCACTAAGGGAATTAAAATATGCAGAAATATGCATGAAGTTGATGAGGTTTTGTGGTGAAACAGGGATGAAATTATGGACAATTTTATCAAAATGTTGTTTCCTCTTCCTGAACCATGTTTGACTGAAATGCTAAATAGTCTATATGGGGGAAAAAACATCTGGTTGCAAGTTTTTGACATTAATCTCCCCTTGCAGTTACAGTGAGTCAGTCTAAATCCTCAGAGCCATATGCAAAGACTTCAGCGAGGGATGTATATTATTGAGAAAATGTGTTGAGGGTATTTCTTAAATGCTTAGGTGTGATACTGCCCTTTTACTGTCAACCCCGCTTTTGACTGTAACATCAGTCTCTGAGCTTACACATCAATTTATTTCAAGCCTGTGACAACCACACATTGTTGGAAAAACTCAATGTGACAAGAACACAGATTGTCAAAAAAAAAAAAAAAAAAAAGCGGCCTTCGGTAGCCGCAAATCATTCAACCTGCTCCCAGCGGATACCTGAGGACAAGAAGTGAAAGTGTAATATTTGATGGAAGTAATATGATATTCTTCTTAATGATGAAAAGTTGAATTCATTAGCACTAAATATACTTTTACTCAATTCAAAACTCTCAGAGGTTTTGGTCTGGTTTATTTTACTTACATAGTCTCGCTTTAAGGAGCCTAAACCGACAATGTTCTAAAATCGGATTTGGATTCTGTACATTTCATTTCACTGCTCTTTAAGAGACAGGTTGCATTTCACTGGAGTTCTGATTCGTCACTTCTCGTGGGCGGAAAAGTATATGTACAGTACCTGACACCTGAGTTTTATTTTTGGCAAAGGGTGAGTGTGCGGGTCTTTTGGGAGATCCTATGCTGCAGCCTGATGTTGTGATGTAGGCTGATGAGGCATAAAAAAGCCTCCTCAGGTAGCGTTTCGTTTTTCGTCAGAGTGGTTTCTGTCCTTACACGACTTACCCTCAGCACAGGAGGCCGAGGCGGTGACATCAAATGTGTGCTAATCGGGTGTAGACGTAAGGTGTGTGCTCATTCGTTACAGCGTGTCTCTTCACACTCACGACACAGCATAACCTCACCAGCCTGCGTGTGACGTCTGGCTGAATTAAAGATATCACCGTTTGCGAGACTTGGCATATGGTAATTTATGCCACAGTCTGCTGTGCCAGTAGCATGAGAAACGTGATCACATGCCTTATAGCAGAATGAAGATTATATAGCAATTAGATTTATGAGCATGCCATGCTCATTCAACCATTTTTGATATTTGGATTTTATAGTTTCTTACTATATAACATTTATAACAAATATTTTATACTATGTAACATTTTGTATTTGATGTGGTTCATAGAGCATCAATCCCTTTTTCAACATGTGAAAATTAAAGGCAATTAGTTACACACACTTAATGCATTCGAGAAATATAGGCATGCTAGATTGAAGTGGTGGCAGAGAGGACCCAGAAAGTGAACTTAAAGAGGAGCCTTGCAGAGGTTGGCATGAAAATCCTATACTCATCATCACTTCCCCTCCCTATTTCTCTTTAGTTATGTCGGTGTGGTTACAGGTTATATGTACTTAGGCCGCTGGTGATGAGGGATCTTTTAAGGAGGCTGAGCAGTTTAGAAAATAGGTTACTACAGCTCAGTGTGAGCTTTTATTGGCCATGGAGCAGACAGTGCTCATCTGGTGCTTCCTATGCATCGTATTAGAAAATACAGCTTTTATCATATAGGTAGGCATTGTGGATATATTCTTTTTATGTTGAATAATTATACATTATATACTCTAATATTAATCTAATAAATAAATAATGCCAAAATAACTTTTGTGCCTGAGAAGCCTTCTTGTGATTATGACTTGCATATAATAAAATAGCATACATAATTATGGGAAATGCTTATCATAAATGTTGCTGCTTCATAATGTGAGAAAATAGAAGAATGTGTGATAAATATGAGACTGCACTTTATAGGGAAAGAAAGATTTGGGTAAGGTCTAAGTGGCTTTCATAGGACAGGTTGCAATAGGTTGACAGAACAGGTTTTTAATCACCTTTTAGAGATTTAGTGCTGGTAAAGTTGAGCCACATTAAGCTCCAAAGTGAAGTGATAATACTTTGAGATCAAGCAATGTGCATAATGAGCACAACCAGGGAAAATGTTTGAGGTATAATGGTTTAATCCCATAATTAGTGATTTTTTAAACAGATTTTTAAAAATGATTGTATAGTGTTATATAAGATCAAATTAAAAAACTCACTCACACACAGTTGTGTGAATCAAATCCCTGAGTGCACTGCCTTCATGACAGTGAGCAGCTTGTATTCATGTAAGAAATGTGAGATATTCAGAGATCTTGATAATCTCTACACTCCTTAGGGGGATTAGGGGCAGTCGAAGACAGGTTTTATTATACTGGGGGCGAGGAAGGGGAGTAAGGAGGGGATTTAATCCAGAAGTCCAGATTTATTCAGAAAACCTGTCACCCGGGTTGAAGATCGCTTTTTAACAAACAGCATGTGTCGATTTTGTTCAAAGAGGAAAAGCATCACAGGAAGGAAATCACTGCTCGATAGATCATTATGTGCTATCCATCAAGCTGCCCGAGGATGATGGATAAGTCATCGCAGAATGAAACTGCACAACTCCTCTTTGAGCCTCATATTAGTGTGTGATCCAGCATACTGTACCTTCAATATACATATTTTTTATAATTTTCCAGTAATTATAGGAAGGATATGAGCTGTGAATCACTCATGATTTTCAAAGACTCGGTGTCAAAATGCTGCGAGAAAACAGCGCGGTGTTGGAAGCAGCCTTCACATGCTGCTAAAAAGTGGATTGCCTTTCAGAAATTCCTCGGTAGTTTGTGTGGGTAGATGTGACCTTTGCAGAGTACAGTCTCCCATTTATCCTTTCCATGCAAAGATTAAGATGTCAAGCAAAGGTTAAGGCTAAGACGCTAAAGCTGCACACGCCAGGTTGTCGTGTGCGTGGATGTCCTCGACATTATGCTTGCCGTGGGTGTGTTTAAAAACCAGATGAACTCTGGGAACTCTGGAAAAATGTAGCTACCTGAAATGCAGCCACATTTGAATAAAAACAGATGGATGCTTCTGTCTCCATTTTTTCAGGTAAAGATAATTTTGTACTGAACCCTGAAATACTCTGCATAACTTCATTTGTGTAACTATATGCTGGGTGCAGCTCTTGACACAGTCTATCACCTAGTTTTCAGCAAAACCACATCTTCACACCCTCGCCTGCCTGGACACCTCGTCTTTCTGGAAGCGTTCTCGGCTCCCTCGTCTCCACACCAGCATCCCTGGGGCTTTTTCTTTATCGCCCAAAATAGCATCTCATATCTGCGACCAACCAAGATCACAGTGCAGCACCAGTCTCCTCACTCCTCATTTCTCTCCTCTCAATCTGTGCTCTTGTATGATTTATGTTAACACGCCAATGTTTCCCTACAACTGGGTTTTGGAGGGGAAGGTGATTGTTTAGGAGTGTGTGTGTCTGCGCTTGTTGGATGGCGATCCTGCTGTGCGCAGATGGGAGCGCGGATCATTTTGCCTGTAATTGGCAGACAAAGATTAAATTAGTACAAGAGAGAGAATCAGATGAGTGAAAATGGATCCCGCTTGACCTGTTGGTCTGGAGACTGATGTGATGAGACTTGCCCGGTCTCAGCTGAACAGCCTCTCTCTGTCATCTTGATAGCATCCCCTCTAACATGCAGAACTGCTTTTACTGAATCCCAATTCTCTGACATTCCTTTCATTCATCTAATTGCTCGTCTCATTTACTTTTTTTTTTGGGTCCCTCTGCTGTGTTTTATAGCTTTTCATATGTGTTATTCCCACTCCCCAGTCATAATGTCAAGTTGGCTAAGCTGAAAATCGAACCAGGCCTGTGTTTTGTCCGCTCTGCCAAATGCAGTGTTATCCACAAAGTCCTTCTTGGTCTAAGAGCTGAATGTTCTCCCTGCTGAGAGGCTCATTCAAAACTTCCACTGCAAAGACATGTTTTCAGAAAAGATTTGCTTTCACCTATTCTGGTGCAAGATTATGCATTTTTGCATTTTCTTATTACATTAAAAAGTAAAAAAAAGTAAAAACCTAAATCTAAGTTTGCAAGGTCAAAGAGTTTAAGAGTCAAAAACTAAACAGCTTCACCAGGACTGTGTAAGTGTGGTTTGATCAGATTTAACTGTGATCATTGATCATTCAAAAATGTTGCAAAATCCCAATTAGTCCTCAGATTGTGACATTATATTTTCCCAACTGAACCCCGTCCACTTTGAACCAGTGAGACAACCACAGGCCAAAAACACAAATGCAGAAATCTTCAACTTTGGCAGAAGGTTTTGTCATCATGTAGGAGGTCTTCACTCATAATTAGCCCATTGAGAATACTGTTTTTCAGAGCCTTTAACAAGTTTTCTTTGTTTCACGATTCTTCTGGAGTTTCATTATTTTAAAAGCTGGCAGGGTGCTTGAAGAATGAGAATTAGTTGAATTTACATAAATACGTCTTCTTTAGTATCAAAACTTACTGTACACAAAACTACATACTACGTACACAAAACTGTATTATTTCCATATAAAGTAGACGTTGATAACATAATAGCAAACATCACCTATGGATACAT
The DNA here is from genome assembly GCA_037975185.1 of Centropyge bicolor. Lineage (NCBI taxonomy): Eukaryota > Metazoa > Chordata > Actinopteri > Pomacanthidae > Centropyge > Centropyge bicolor. Next base: position 1,164,349 of record JBBMOC010000029.1, read on the forward strand.
GGACACAGAGTAACATTGGAATTCACTTCTCCCTTTTCACATCACAATCACTAATCAAATGTTAATATAAAAATATTGACTCACTCATCAGTTCAGGTAAAACTTAAATGTATTGTCGATTTGATCAGTGAGAATTACAGTCGTCTGTAAAATGAGACATAATATTAACGTTTGTAACGTGGATGATGATTAAAAAGATTTCAAACAAACAGTAAAGTATGGTTTAATGAAATAAGAGCAATGGGAACTTTGGGAGGATTTGCATGAGCTTTTCACAATGTTCTACAGGTGATAGTGGTTCATTTTCTAATGTTAGATGTGAGAAATGTCACACACCCCAAAACTGTTATTATCGCATTGAGGGGAGCATTTAAAAGTGATTTCAGGGCGATAAAATTGCACTGTTAAAAGAAAACATGTGACTCCAGACGGAGACGACACAACTTTTTTTTTCTGGTCAGATAGTAATTCCCACTCAGAGCCAACGGTTAAGGGATCCCTTGTGGGCGCAGAAACACCTTTAAAATGGATTTGCTCCAACTGTGCACGTTATCAACACCCTTACTTCAGTGTGAAATCGATGTGCAGCCCTGGCCTTGTTTTTAAAGTCGATTTTTCTTCCAACTCGGCTAATAGAAATGTTCGAAAGTGATACTTCATTGACGGCGCCCATTGGGCAGAGCCAGGTTGAGCCGGAGCACCAAAGCCATTCTTCAAAAACTCAGCAACATTATGTTTTTTTCAATTTTGAAAAGATGAAATAAATACAGATTGTTGTCCATCCAGATACTTTTTGTATGGCCTGCCTCCTCAGCGGCATAAATATTTTCCATCAAAGCTTTTATCACGAGATGACTGTGTCCTTGATGGTAGTGAGTGAATTAACAAGGCAGATATCGATCTTTGGCTGCGAGTTTCCTCTGTAGCTTTTTGATGCTGATTTAGAGAGCGAGTGAGAGAGACAATCGGGGAGAGAGAGACGGAGAGAGGGGAGATCAATAGTGTTTGCAGGTTTTGCTGTGTGGAGAAAGGCGACAGCGAGAAGGGCATGAACGAGGCGTCGGATTGATCGGCGGCAGAACATGACGGGCTGATTTAACTTTACCTTGAGGAACAACCACGCATCATCACACAGGCATGCACTGTTGTGTGCTGACAATGACGGTGCTATTAGATAACAGAGCGCTCTTGTATATTCACTCAAATCTCTTTGAGAACATTAGATTTTTGGCTCAATCAATCAGGGAACCGAAAAAGCTGAAGATGTTCCCACTTTGTCCTGTTCGGGCCTCAAAGACTTGAAAGTCATTTAGCACATTAGCAGAGAGCTCAGGCACAGCATAGAATCAACGGAGCGAATGATGGATGGTGAGGAAGAGTAGTTTTATTTATCGTTTATGTTCATATGTAGGGATTTCAAAAGAACCCTTGAGAACCCACAAGAACATTTAGAACTGCTCTCATCAACATTTTTATTTCAATAACAAATCAAATAATCATGTGTAATATGAATGGGGTTGTGCTTGGTTATGAGCCCACTGATAATTAGCACATAACTTTGCAGTAAGAAGACAAAATTTTGAGTGAAATGTTTCTACTAAAAGCACTTTTTGACATTTTGGATCAGAATGTACCTGCACAGCACCTCCTACAGGTGAATGCTTTCTGTGTCAATAAACGCTATGAAATGCTCGATCAAAGCGACACTGTCTGGCTCCTGCGTGAAGAAGCCTCAGCCGTTCCTCTGACGAGTAATTATTCTTGACCTTCATAATCTGACCCTGCCTCTGTCCCTCACATGAGTAAGAGGAGAGCTTTGACATTTGCTGCTCTTTGTCAATAGGTCAAGATGAAAGCACAGACGCAGGAAGGCGGGGTTGCATGGACATTTATCGATCCGGCTGTCTCGCGGTTAGCTGTACAGATAGATGATAGGCACAGGAGGAGGAAAAGAAAAGACTGAGTTCTTTTCCTGGAAGTACAACAAAGGCCGCTTTGTGAGGTGCTCGTGTGTGTCCATCCATTTAGCGGTGTCCGTTCAACCCGGCAAAGATGGCAGGGTAATTCACTTATCTTCCACTGTGGACGGTCATTATCTCTGGGTGGTGTGTTCGTCTGCGGGTGTGTTCTGCCATGATATCATCATGGCGCTCACTTAAGTATATATCACAGCTGACTGATATCTGCCGCCTGGCAATAATTGCTAAATTGTGGACCTTTTAAAGCTGTTTGGCCGTGCGCTCTTTGCTCAGTAACACAGTTTCTCTCTCAATCAATCAGATTTCTCAGTTTAGTAGTAGATGTGAAACAATTACAGCTGTGCAGATGCTCTCATTGTAAAAGCACACACACACACACACACACACACACACACACACACACACACACAGCAGATTTAGGATGATGGGACTTAATGGATGGTGATCAATGCAATTTGCCAGCATGTATCATGTTTGTGTCATGAAATAAGAAAGTCACAAGCATAGTCATATATCACCCATGCATAAATGAAATAATCATTTAGTCCAAAGTTGATTCTTAATTTTTTCCTTTATATGTATATATTTTTTGAGAAATGACTGCAGTGTGGGTAAAGCTTTTCATCACAGCCTTTTCTTTTAATATCTTTGAATCGATCCTTTATATAAAAATTTTAAAAATCAGTAATTTTGGGATATAACAAAACACAAAGAGCAAAATTGAACTAATACTGGACTCAAAAGTGCAACTTGGCAATGTAGCAACACACTAGGGACAACTGCTGGACAGTGAGGGAACTGCATGTTCTCGAATGAAATATTAGGGATTGTATGAAAATTATTAGGTGATCTTTCCCACAATCATACCTCCGCATCAGGACTTTTTTTTTCTCATGATAATCAATTATGCAGCAGAAGAACTGAATTGATGAAACATGATCTCAAACAAAGACTGCTTTATTTTTTCATTTGCTTCAACAATCGCTCCTTTATTCAGGATCACAACCGAGAGCAGAACTGCAGTAAACATGTCACATAAAGTTAGACCATAATATGATGCAAGTTCAGTATTTCACGTTGCCAATTGTTCTGCTAATCAGCATAGTGGGATGAAACATGTCGACTGCGGCTGTTTATAGTTGGGATCATTATTAATATGATAAGGAAGATTTCTGTCCATGGTGATGTGAACATTTAATCTTCGGCTCTTCCGCAGATAATCCAGCTGTAACAACAACACTGAAAGCTTTGTTTATATATAGATGTCACTTTGGACATTAATGTAAATTCCATTATATGTAAAACTGGAGATTAGTGATAGAATCACATTCATAGCTCTTGGTTCAAGCATTGTTTTTGTGGCATACATTGGGAAAATTACTGTTCTAATTAGTACTATATCAGTTTCAATTCTTTATAGTCTTGTTTTCTTTGCAGATATTGGAGAGGGTACTGCAAATTTTATCATCATTTATTATCTGTTATCATTGATATTACAGTTTATTTCTTTACATTGCTGTTGTTAACACATTATTTAATTACTGTTTTTTTCCTGACAAAGAACGGTAAAACGAGGAGAGTGCAGATCTCCACCAGGTGCGTCTGAGGGCATTTGGGTGAAGTAGCCCATTAAGATGAGTGAGGAGTCAGAAGTCAATGGCGGTTTAAAACAGAGCAGTCGATAAAATAGATTTTTTGAAAATTGTGAATCACTGCAACCATGAGAGGTTAAAAATACAGTCATAAATGTGAAGAGTTATTAGCCTGATGGGTCCAGTAGTAGGTGAGATTAGCTAAAGACAGGTTCAAACATGGAGGCAACCAACCAAATGCATGCTCACCTGCAGATTTACACCAGGTGGAGAAAACAAAAAGTGAACATAAGATATAATAATGTGATAATTTTCATAGCAGTTTTTCACAGTGCTGTAGCAAAAGAGGCCTTAATATAATGTTATCTGTTAAATATAATCAGTTTTGGTATTTCGCCAGGTGAAATGTGCCAGTGTGTGCTCACATCATCACACACTCAAACCCACGTGCAGGTACTGGCTCTGTATATATTTTATACAAAGAAAAAGCACAAACCATAAGGGACCTGAATTTGGGAGCCCATCCAGCTTTTCACAGCGGACTGGGCTCTTCTTGGCCATCTCCAGTCCCCAGAGACTTACTCATGAGAAAAGGAAATCAAATGGAAAACGCTGCTGTACTCCAGCAGAGCAACAGGCAGTCCAAGAAATAAAGCTCCAACAAGTTATAAGAATGCATGTATCAAATACTGACCACTCTTGTAATGTGGTTTGAAAGAGAATTTTCCAGAGCAGCATTGCAGTAAAAAGTCCTTGAATCTGAATTCTTTATTTAGTCGTTGAATGAAAGCTCCCAGACGCTAACCTGCAGCCCTGAGGAATGAAAGAAATAAAATGTTCTGCTTTTTATTTGGACTTTCTATTTGGTTTCTCTCTCTGACACTGTAAGGTCACGCTGATCTTTGCGCGCAAGATGAACGTTTTCAATTTCCCTTTTATCTATGTTGTCTTCCCTTTGAAAAACTTTTTTGAAAACGGGCTGAAATTCTCCTGCCGCTGACTCCTCAAGTCACCTCGCTGTTATGCTGGTCATCTCTGAACTCAATAGATAAGAGCGGAAAGCTGTGTTTGTCAGTTGAAAGCTTTTCATGCGGCTGGGTTACAGCAATTTTTTTAAAAGGCGCTGCTCGTGGCAGATCAGAGCGATCCGCAAACGCGCAAGGTGCCGCCGACGGAAAAAAAACTCATTAGGGATTGGCAAGGAGCAAATTGGTGCGACAAAAACAAAAATCATTTCACATCTGCAGGATATTAAATGCAATATATGCTTAGTTTGCATTGCTTTCTATGTCATTATTCTCTAACACCCTCAGACGCACCTGATGATGTTTTTCATTTAAAACCTAATCACACTTTCAGTGCTCTCTATATACTTCCAGCGCTGTGGTATTTCTTCCTGCCCATATTTCTTTTTTTATCTGCAGCAGGATATGAGAAATTTGATGTATAGTTTCATCCTCCTTCACTGTGTTGAAAATGTGGCTCATGGTGTTTTGCCAGACAGTTTCTTCAACCTTTGTATCATTCCCTGCACACACAGGTACCATCTCGACTTAATGCTGTCTGCTGTTGCAATTCAGTTTAAGAATGCAGAGGCTATTTGACTGAGATCAAATTCATATTATCTATGCAAAGGCAAAGCAATAATAAACAGTGAGATGAAAGCCATTTTCATAGACAGAGTTACCCGCTGTCCTGACATCAACGACCAAACCAAAGTGAATCACAAAAAGTGATAAGTTGGCAAGTGTGTTGCTGCAGGAGAGGGAACTCGAGGGAGCACTCAATCTCAGAGGTTGAAAGGAAAATGCGGTTTGAAGGAATAATTCGATATTTTGGGAAATGCGCGTGTTTGCTTTCTTGTCAAGAGATAAATGAGAAGATCAATTCACCCTCACTAAATGTGAAGCTATAGCCAGTGTAAGTATAAAAACGTCACCATGTCTGGCCAAGAAAAAGTCCAGCTTAAATTTTACACTTTGCTTTTTGCACATAGGAGATATTTCATTTATGTGCCAGTATTACCAATGTGGCTAATATTCAAATGGACTTTGGTAACATGTTTTGAAACCAATGAGGTGATGATATGTGTTAATTAATGAACTTTAGTCTAAGCTTGTGTCACTTGACTGTGGCTTCATATTCAGTGTGCAGGCATGAGAGTGGCATCAAACTTTGCATCTCAGAATGTTGAGCAATTCCTTTAAGTCACTGAAAGGCAACAATCTAAGCATATTCTTATGTGTCTCTACAGGAATTTCTACTACATCACGATGCTCCGCGACCCTGTGTCACGCTACCTCAGTGAATGGAAGCACGTGCAGCGTGGCGCCACTTGGAAAACCGCCCTCCACATGTGCGACGGCCGACCGCCCACTCAGGACGAGCTCCCCGCCTGCTACAGCGGTGAAGACTGGACGGGTGTGCCCCTGGCAGACTTCATGAACTGCCCCTCTAACCTCGCCAACAACCGCCAGGTCCGTATGCTGGCCGACCTCAGCCTGGTGGGCTGCTACAACATGTCCTCCGTCAGCGAGCTGGAGCGAGGCCGTGTGCTGCTCGCCAGCGCCAAGGCCAACCTGCGCAACATGGCTTTCTACGGCCTGACGGAGTTCCAGCGCAAGACGCAGTACCTGTTCGAGCGGACGTTTGGCCTGCGCTTCATCCGGGCCTTCACGCAGATCAACAGCACGCGTGCCGCCAGCGTCGGGATCAGCGAAAAGGTGCGGTGGCGCATTGAGGGTCTCAACGCCCTCGACGTGGAGCTGTACGAGTACGCCAAGGAGCTGTTCCTGAGGCGCTACCAGTACAACCGGCAGAAGCAGCACCAGGAGGAGCGTCTGAGGAGGTGGCAGGAGAGGCAGCAGAGGCAGCGGCTGCACAGGACCTATCTGGCTCAGCTTTGGAGACTAGGAGGAGGAGGAGGAGGGGAGGAGGAAGAGGAGGAGGCCAAGGTGCTAGAGGAGGTAGCCACTACAGAGGACTACAGCAGCCAGGTGGTGCGGTGGTGAGCACACCAATACACTGACTGATCGCTGCTTGATTCATCGTGCTTTACTCTCCTCCCTCCGTCTCCTTCTGTCTCTCTGCTGTGAATCTGCCAAAACCTCAAACCCTCATAGCCTCATAGCGCTTTGTCGGACCGCCGAACGGTGTCTTAATATTTATGATGGATGTAATTGTCATGGCAACATAAGCATTTTGTATTTATGTTTTTTTTCTTATGGCTATTTTTGGCACTGCAGTTGTGACTTGTATGTATTTATTCGATAGCGAGGGCTTTGAACGTTCTCAAAGCGATGAAGATGTTTCCTAAAATTCACTAACAATTACTAGAATTGAAAAAAAAAAAACGTGCTTCATGAGGAGGGCCAGTTTTAGTCTATTTTAAAAATGGTGAATGAATTGAAGGATCCTCTGTGTCATGTTTGTGATCTAGCGCCGTGTTGATCAGTGAAATCTTGTAGTTACTCTGTGGTGTTTGGCTTCATAAGAATATCAAAGCACAAACTTGGCAGTAGTCTGCAGTGTGTTTTTTTTTCCTTCTGACTGATTAAGCTGCAATATACAGAAACAATCAAGGCAATTTCTCGCAGGAAATGTGTTCAATAAAAATATGCAGCATCCAGTGATGTAAATTTGTCCCTGATGGACTCTCTCTGGTACGCATGTGTACAAGAACGTGTTCTGCCTTGCTCCTTTTTCACAGCATGTTCTCACCATAAAAATTTGAAATCTTCCTGCGGTGTGCCAACTTCTTCCATATCCACGCACATACAGACACACTGACGCACACTGATGAGGCTTTTTTTTTCTCAAGGAGGAGAGTGTAGAGCTGCAGGCCTGAAAGACAAGCTGTCAGAGCCAGTTTCAACGCTCTTACATCACAAAGAGAGAACATTGGTATTTCCACCATTAGCTCATTGATCACAGGCTCTTCGCTTCCAAATTGATCATTTAAAGTTCAATTGACCATGACGCAGAAAATGGAAGAAACCCAGCGGCTTGCTGAATGCTTTTTCCTCCATAATCTGACAAACATACAGTACTCAGCTCGACTGACGTTCCATTTGCGCTCGGGCAGAAAAACAATCTATTTCAACGCATTTCTACAGACAACAGGCGTTCGAGATGTGAGGTGCAAGAGTGATTGCTTTATATTAATATCCTGTGGCTGTAATAAGCACTTCCAGAACACTCTGCGCAGACGTTTTTGTTCATGAGAAGGAAAATGAGGATGAGGAGATCAGTCAGGAGGCAGAAAGGGAAATGGCTATGTCCACGGACCAAAATAGCCCTTCCATCCCCAGCTGCAGCCTCTATTCTACTTGCACAGCATGTAACAGGAAGATTAGAATTATATAAGCCCGTGATAATGACAATGGATTTCACTTCAGCGCACATATGCACACAGTGACACCTTCAAATGTTGCCTTAATTCCACCTTATGTTTGTTATGTCCACAGCTTGCTAATAGTTTTGAACAGCAGAATGACATGGTGTCCAGGATGGGAGCAGTTTGCAAATAATGGAACAGCTTCCTTTATCTACATATGATGTGTCACTGTTGGCGGGTAGAATTTGTTCCGGGATGGGAGATAAGCAGATGTTTGGTGTTCTCAAATATTTCTTTTTAGTATTGAAACAAGTTCCCCTGCTTGTCGTCATCGCTTTCAAAATGAGAAATGCACTGCTTTGCCTTGTTAGCTCATGGGGAAGGTGAATGCATCTGCACAGAGAACTCAGCTGAGTGCTTAGACACAACCTCAGAGTCTTTCACAGATCAGTAGCTGCAGGAGGTGTTGTTGGGCTGTAAAATCATTTTATCACACTGTTGGGGAGACAAATGTAGCAAACCGTGATGATGGAAATGCAAAAAAAAGAAAAGTGCTAAATGATAAATTCAAAAAAGTAACCTCTCTCAAGAAAGAAGTTGAAAAGAATAAATTATCCCGAGCTTTTCTGATTGGGTAGACCCATATGGTCTTTTATCCATGAGCAACACCACAAGTTTTAATTTATCATTCACCACTGCATTTAAAATATAAATTAGGAACAAATACAGAATTATGACAGGTAACAAGATGACGACAGACTCATGAAGAAGAGAAAATGAGGTCAACGCTCAACTTTACCTTCAGCTTGTGACTTATGTGGGAAACAATAGTGTGTCCTAAACCAATGTAACCCAGGTCCCATGTAGCTATGTTATATTTTATCTTGAGTGCGTAGTACAATGGGACAGGGCCTGAGTTTGTCATGGAACTATTACATTTCATATTACCCTTTAACTTACCTCTTTTGAGTTTTACCACAATTTTGGAATTCTAAACTTCCTCAAAAAAATTTATAAGAGTACTTGTTATTACGCTCTTGAATGCCTCTTAATAATAATAAAAAACCTTTTGAATATGGTTGGTATTAACAAAGCACAGTTTTAAATCATATACAAACAATCAAAATCACTCAATGTATACCTAATCCCACACACACACCTTCACTCCTTAACCAAAAGATTTAACTCTACCCGCTGAGGCCTGAAACGTTAATGGCCCCTTCATTCTGACATGAGCAGAGAACAAAAAGCATGTGTAAGTTCAGTTAGTACTTACAAATTCCAAACGAATGGTTAGTGGGAATAGCAGTCACAGGGGCAATGGCAGTCACCGTTGAGCAGTTCACACAGAGCATCACAGGAATCACAGGATGAAAAGAGCAGGAGGCTGTTCACTGGGAAGCCCGGGAAAACCGCTCCGTCGTCTCTCTCCACATTTCCTTTAAACATATTTTACTCCGTTGAGTCACAATACCAAACGTATTATATTATTATTATTTCATGGCGAATTAACGAGACATTTGTTAAACTGGCAAGCAGAAAACAAAAAGCATGTGCAAGTTCAGTTAGTACTTACAAATTCCAAACGAATGGTTAGTGGGAATAGCAGTCACAGGGGCAATGGCAGTCACCGTTGAGCAGTTAGCACAGAGCATCACAGGAATCACAGGATGTAATGAGCACGAGCCCCTTCACTGGGAAGCCCGGGAAAACCGCTCCGTCGTCTCTCTCCACATTTCCTTTAAACATATTTTACTCCGTTGAGCCATAATACCAACGCAATTATATTATTTTTATTATTGTTTCATGGCGAATTAACGTGAAGTTTGTTAAACTGGCAAGCAATACACTACTACAGTAACAGTATGATATCAAGGCTCATGTACATGGTATGCTAGGCTAACTAGCAGGTCGCTAACTAACATTACACATCATGTATTATCGCTACAACCGTCGGTTACATCACAGAACAAAAATGCACATACTTATTTACCTTTTATTTCGAGTTACAATCACGTTATTATCATGAGAATGAGTAGTCGACCTTGTAGATAAAACTTTTGAAACTACTAATAAAACTACTCTCTCCTTCGTCCGGACAACAGTATGTCCGCTCCAATGGATCTGCTGGCGAAAACCAAGATTACCCCGGCCACTTGTCCCGCCCCTTATTGAGGTAACCGTTTGGATTGGCTATCAATTTGATAAAGACCCAATAACAATACAAAGCCAGATTGACTGACAATAGACTGATAACAGGTTACAGCCGATTACACAGACTTTAGATCAGACAAACTTTTTCCTACTTTACGTATTTTAATCCCCCAGTTGGGGGACCCTCGAGCGTAAAACAAAGAAATAGTGTGAAACAATGCACTAATCATGAGATGGACATCAAATTAAACAGCAGAACCTAGGCTACAAGAATATATAAGCCATTTTTACACGCACCAAACACAGTTCAAACGCCAGCTAAATGAATGATCAAATATAGAAATTAAGTCAACCCACTCGCCATATTTCTGGCTATAGCGCTGTGGTACCTTATGCAAAACGGACAAACAACACCTCAAACGAAAGCAGACAGTCCACACATTCAAACCATATCCATCAAAGCTCTCTAAAACAAAAGCAACAGCCACAAAGAACAGCAAAAACCGAAATCGCTTCGTCAAACTATAGTCGTAAAATTTCTCTTACCTTAGCTGTTTCGCCATGAAAAGTTTGTTTATCGGTAAAATCCACACCGGAAACAGTTAGCACTACTTCCTGGGCCACAATGCAAACAACCCTGATGTCTCCTGGAGGCTTTGTTTACCTACGGGGGGGGCCACGGGATTGGCCGGGGCGCAAGGCAAGATGGCGCACGGGTTGCGTTCAGGGGCATCTAACAGTGCTGTCAATCTCACTTTGGCAGCTGTTCCTGTTTCTATTGGCTGGCTTCAAAGGAGGTGTCGATCACTGGAATCAACCAATCCATGACGGAGATACAGTCTCGCGTATCCACATACAGCTCTATACTAGTTTTATCGGCTTTACGCACAATGCGTACAATAAGTAAATTCACGTAGCACAGTGAATTTGACACATGACACTAGGTTAACCATGATGTAACAAGCTGTGCAAGATGTGACCTGGCCTGCACTGCCTGCACTGTCTGCACTAAAACCTCTCTAGTTTTGTTCTGCTTCACTTTATCAGAGTCAAACTTTGCAGAGACAATGCTCACATATTGTGCTATGATTTGATAGAGGTTTAGAGCTGCAGCTGGATCATTTTCAAGGCATTATTATCCTAAAATTGCTTCTTTTTTTTCCCAGGCGAACCTGAAATTTTTCATTTGTGCTGTGTGCCATCTTCATTTACTCTTACCCAGTAACATATATACTGATATTTACACATCTGACAGAAACTTACAAGTGTTCCCTTTATTATGACACAAGAATTATTCGAATAGACCTTGTGGTTGCAGAGATACACTTACTTTTTTTTTTTTTAACTAAATATTTATTTAACATTTTAAACTAGACATATAATAGTTATGCATTTTTCCAGTACATATTTTAACCAGTTTTTAGTTGTATGAATTTTTGTGTTGTTATAACTATTTACATGCTGTGACATACTGATTTTTATGCACTGCAGTCTGAATGATTTTAGCCAGGGCTACACCAATTTATTCCCAAGTGATGATAAGAATGTCTGCACCAAATTTCACTGCAATCCATTCAAAAGTAATTTCACTCATAACCACAAATGGGAACCTCATGGTGCCTTGTCAGGAGTCAAGGGATTAAACCAAAAATGTTAAGGTTCAGTTCCTAAAATCCATTTCTGCTTAATTCTACAAACATGACTTTTAAAAGCAGTTTCAATGAGTGAAACAACTTCAAACTCACATTTGACATTTATACATGTGCTATGTAGAGCATGTGTTTCCATCACAAAACATACAGGAAAGCTCAGAAATCCAAACTCACTTCCAGGTTCTAGGAATGCAAACAAGAATCAATTAAACCCACGTGATTTCCAGCCAGAGAAAGACAAGGTGTGGACAAAGGTCTAAGCAAACATGCATTTCATACGTCTTTAATCTTTAGTCATTTATATTTACATTCCAGGTGTTGGCACAGTTTCTGCAAGACAAACCTAAAGTATATATTGTGTTTGTAAGGTGACAAAATCAGAGCAGTTGTGTAGCTTTCCCAGCTTTTACAGAATGTCCACAGCATGAGTCAAAGAGGGATTAAAGTAAGAAAGCCTGGACAGTCGTCAGTCAGGCAGCAGGTATGTCACTACCTGCGTTGCTGATGATGGCCAGGTGGAGCAGCGACCTGGCCTTGGTCAGCCAGCGGCCCCAGCTAAAAGTATCGAGGAAGGCCCTTCTGAACTTATCACCTGAAAAAGTGTACAAGGCCAGATTAAAAAAAGTGTTGAATCCAGCCAGAGGCCTAGAGATAATATATGCTGTGTGAACGATTCGCTCCACCATGCACGGCATCTCTTGCACCCTTCGAGTTTCTATCCGCATCACACGCAAGATGTGATATGGCAGGAAACACATTACAAATGCCACCAGGATCAGCACGGTCATGCGCCGTGCGTGCATCCGACACGGACTGGTTGTGTACGGCCCTTTCACCAGTTCTTTCACAATACCAATGTAGCACATGAATACCACAACCAGAGGGAGCAGGAATCCAAGTGCAGTGAGCATCCAGCTGTACCACCACACATCATTGACGGGTATGGTGCTGGCAAAGTCCAAGCAGTAGGTCTTGTTGTCTTGCTCATAGAGCGATATCATCGTCAACATGGGCGTGATTTCGGCGGCAGCGATGATCCAGACAGCCGCGCACGCAACTACACCCCACAGCTTCTGCTCCACTTGCGCGGCCAGCAACGGTTTGATCACCACCACATAGCGGAAAACTGCGAGACACGTCAGGAAGAGGATGCTCCCGTACAGGTTAAAATGGAAGCCAAAGCGTACAAAGCGACACATGAAGTCTCCGAGCATCCACGAATCCTCGTTGCTGTAGTAGTAGACCAGGAAAGGCATACTGAGCACGTAGAGGAGGTCGGTCAGCGCCAGGTTGACCATGATGATGCTGCTGCTCTTCCAGGGACGCAGCTTGGTCAGGTAAATGCCAATGGAGGTTACATTGCCCACCAGGCCCACGATGAAGATGATGGCATAGCAGACTGACAGGTAATAGCGCTTCATGAGTATGTCAATGCTGGTGCAGTTGTGACTGTCTCTGTAGTCCGGGATGCTCACCATGGCTGAGTCCTGCTGAGTGTGAGAAGCCATTTTAAAAACAGCATTGAAAAATAAAAAATCTGAAAGGTCGGATCTTGGATTTCTGGGATTTATAATGAACCAAGGAGTTTATATTCTACAATTACACACAAGTGACAATATTTCTTTACTCGACATATAAACTGTAAACGTAAATGTTTTGAGTCAGGTCAGTCAAGTTTCTCCAACTGCTTCGGCATTATTTGAAAGCTTTACACCTCCATTAAATGATTAGAGAAATTACAAAACAAGCCAAATCACAATATAAAGTTGATATAAAGACATTAGATTTAATTTGGAGTCGTGTTTTTGGTCATCTGGCAAAAGTCCAATATTCACCCTCCTTTTAGCTTTGGTCTCTAGTAAATAATTAATTTCTTTAATTCCCAATGCGAGCGAATACATACACAGTATATGTTGTTAAAACAGGCTACGAGCAAATCACCATTCCCTCTTCCCCAAGCTGTCACATCCATGTCTTTGGCAATTACAGCCTGAGGACGGATGGAGAGAGGAGGGAAAGAAAGCCAGAGGCGAGCAGACTAGGAAGGAAACAAACAATCAAGCAAAAGCGAGTGAGCGAGCAGCAAACAGAATCTTCTTCTCTCCTCGTCAACAGTCTGGTTTCTGAAAGCCTCTCAGGATATGACAGCGCCTATGGCATCCTGGCTTTATGGCAGCTCCCTGTAATGCTGTCAGTTCAATCTGCTCTCATTATGGATGTGAGGAGACGTGCCAGGTGTCATTTACACATTGCATGTACAGTCAGATTTCATACTGAGATGAAAATGATTAAATTTGGAGTTTAGTGTAAAAATGCAAACTCTCTCCAAATGCATATAGAGTCATAAAGGTAAAGTTGGGAAAAAAAAGTTTCTACTCACTGTAAGCTATAGTGTCCTCATCAGTGAATCCTCCAAGCATTCAGCGTCTCATCTCTGTTTTCCCATCCACTCCTTCGTCACCCCTCCTCCTCCTTCCTCTTCCCTTCCAGTCTTCCACACCCAGGGGGAAACTCCAACATATTTCTGTTTGAAAGCACTCTGTTGTGTGCTTCACCTTCAGCCATGTGTGCTAACTTCCTCGTGTCATTCTTGAGCCGATAAAGCTCAGCGGTCGCTTTATTTACACGGATCATGTTTCGGCGTGAGTCGTTGGAGAAAAGACAAAAGCAACACATTGGCTCCCTCTTGATGAATTCCACTCTCAGGTGTAGCTTTTGTTCAGGAGAATAAACTCAGGAGTTTCTATTGAGGTCTTTGTTATTTCTTCAGACAGGCACGTGATTACTTTAGAGTGACACTGCAGAGCTAAATTTGGCACAGACACAAACCTTGGTTTCTGATTAAAGCATTGAGGAAGTTAAGCAAAATGCGGGAAATGAACACTTAATGAAGAGCTCTTACCTATTATGTTATTTTTCACCATCAAACAATCACATCAACCAAACTTGGATTTATAGTTTTGAACAGCTGCCAAAACTATAAATCATAATAAGCCAAACATTTAAATCCATACTTATTAATTCTCAATATCTTCCACTCAGTAAACCTGTGTGCATGTTGTGTGAGATACTTGTGAATCCTGCAAACATGCTTTAGTGGTTCCCAGTGTGAATTTGCCTTTAATTAGCATTAATCAGCAACAGCAAGAGAGAAACATCTCTTGTTCAAATTTGAATGATGGCTAATTGCATCCATTGTTGATGAACAGCTTTGTGTTGACACATGCAGCAGATGCAAAGCTATTTGGTTTGGAGTCATGTTTCCGTTCACCTCCTCAAATAACATCGCCTTTTAGCTCTATTTTTGGTCTCCACCACCTCCTGAGGGAAATCTTTACCTGCTAAATACTCCACTGAGTCAACAGCAACTGTGGTTCAAACACAATTTACCCAACACTTAGAATCCGAATGTTTTCAAGAGCACTTTTTAAATTAATTTTTTTTCATCAATTCATTTTTGAATATGTTCCCTTTTCTAGATCCAGTTCCATTATAAACCCTTTCAAGGTTCATTTATTCATCATTTTGCAACACAGGGTCATATAATGAAACACAAGTTAGTCAGTCACACAAGGAAGTAGAAATTCAGACTATATTTCATTACCTAAAATAATTGGTTGCTGCTCTTTCTTAACCCTAATCATTTGTTGAATATTATACAAATCATTAATTTTAAGGGAGTGTAATTGCGTCTGCGTTATAGCTGAAGTGCACAGATACAAACCATTTAAATTACTGATTAAAAAGTCCAGCAAAATCCTCCTATTTAATCATCCTGTTAATGTAAGTGCATAAGCATTGTGATTCAGAGTGACTGTGTTTCATTCGTGTTTGTTGTCTGCGGCTCTTGAACTCGCAGTGTCGTATCCCGCAGTCAGGTTGGCACAAGCGTCAATGTGCGACATGTGTTTGAAGATCATTATGCTGCTTTTAAATGTCAAGACTTCACCTGCTATTAACCCACTTCCACTTCCTTGTTTACCCGAAAGTACAAAGAAGCTACAAATATACATCTGTCCTCCCTCGGCTGCCCTCGACGCGTTGACGCGAACTCTGTAATGTCACTTTTCTGCTGATCACACGACATCGAAAACAGTAAAAGGAGCAAAAGTTTACAAATGTTTATTTTACAAAAAGAAGAGCTAGAAACGATGTAAACAGAGCTTTAAAGATCAGTCTAAATTGTGGCTTCTTTTTTTTTTTTTTAATACTGTTGGGATGGTGCAGTCTTTGAAGAGGCAGCAGAACCGAGCGTTTATAGTACAGATAAAAATCGTCTGAGTTGAGAGAAAAATTAATGTCAAAGATCAACTCGACACACAGAAATCCGAATGCAGAGGATGAGACGCCTCGGAGGCAGCTCGCTGGAGGAGGAGGGGGGTGTCAGAAGGTGTAGTTAGAGAGGGGGGTTTACAGTTTGGGCATCCTGGCAGCGTTGAGGAGCATGGACACACAGGAGGAGCCGGCGGCGTAACGCATCTCCCTCAGCATGCCACTCCACTGCTTCTTATCGTCCTCATACCTGACAAGAGCCAGAGCAGAGTCAGATCATGTCAAAAGAAACATGCAAATCTCAATCCTGTAATTTGAGAAGACTTACTGCCAGACGTCGGTGACCTCTGTGGGAGCCACCTCCTTGTTCTCCATCTCAACCATAGTGAAGCCGCCCACGGCATACAGGCAGCCGCCGTTGCTCAACAGGTTGACGGAGCTCCTCTCCTGGGGAAACTCTGTGAAGGCCTCCCACCTGAGGAGAAGCAACATCAGGAGAAGGTCACATCTAAGATGGAGCGTTCATTTTAGATGCCTTTTGCTTGTGACGAATTTCTGTGTCAGAGGTTGAGATAGATGTAGCTTATGTGGAGGCACGAAGAGTTTGATATTAAATATATAAATGCGACATTATGAAATAAACATACAGGTCAATGCACAAATCCAACACAACCATACTTGTTTGTTGCAAAGTCATAGGTTTCACATGTAGCAGTGAGTCCCTCCTCGTTAACTCCGCCGGCCACCACGATCTTGCCGTTGTGGACGACAGCTCCGAACATGGATCTGGGCGTTTTCATGGCCGCCATCTCCCTCCACTCTGACTGCTTGTGGTTGTACGCAAACATCTTGTTGAGGGCTTTGCTGTGGAGATGAGGAGAGGACTTTTAGAGTCAAAAGGGGTTTGACTGTTTTTCATATCAAAAATTCAACAAATGGCAGACACAGATGGGAAATAAGGATCATTTGGAATAAGTTGAGTATGATTAAAGTGTGTTCCAAGATTATCTAAAAGGAGACTTTCCAGTAAATGATGATGAAAATGTCACCTCGTGTCTTAATTATTTGCACTAATTGGACTGACAGCAGCGAGTTCTCTTTTTAAAGGACACAGAGTCCAATCAACAATGAGCAGGAAAATACTTGTACCTGTTGGGAAAAGCTCCACATGGCCAAACAAAAACAAGTGAAGGAACCTGAATATATGACAATATTATAGGGAAAAAATACAATAAATGAGAAAATAGCAAATTGAAAAGAAAGAAATCAGAAAAAAATAAATACAATAATGAAATAGGGAACTGCGTGTATATTTTTTACACTAAATAACATCTCTGTGTTATTTCGTCTGTATCAGTATACAGTACAGTCTATGTTTTTTTCCTGTTTGTTTTTTCCCATTTTTTCTTCCTGTTTTTTGAGGATTCAGTTATATGGCCTTGTGGATCTTCTCTTTGTCTCGCATGTTTAATTAATTTCCCGCTGGCTGTTAATTGCATGCCATGTCCTTTACAATCTCTGATGAAGGCTTTCACACCTTCTTTTCAGAGACCAGTGACTGAGATTCGGCGTGAGAGAAGCACCTGTTTCCTCTTGATTAGCAGAGTCTTGCACCGACAACTGGAAACACTGAACTGATTGATTAGCTCACAAGTAGATACAGTATTGAATCCTGAGGTTTGAGGACTTTTTTTTGTCTGTGTATCCGTGCATGCACTGCAAACACAGTTAAGATTACAGTACATGCTATGTTCAGAGGTTCACTGTTGGGCAGAGAATATCACTGTATCATTCAAGAAGAGACGTACAGATCAGTATCTTCCATTATTCTAACGTATTAGACGGTGCAGGACTGTAGCAGTGGAATTGTTGTCTATGAGGAAGCGTGCAGCCCTGCAGTCTGGCAGAATGATGGACCACAAGCAGCTGCAGCTCACAGTGTAAGGTCACACACACACACACACACACACGCACACACACACTCATTGACTCACTTGTCATCTGTCTTTCCTCCAATGCAGTAGACGAGTCCTTTGTGGGAGACGACAGCGTGGCCGTGGATCTTCAGAGGAAGCTTCTTGGTCTCACTCCACCTCATTTTCCTGTTGAGTTAATAATTGAAGCCATAGTTTCAGTTCTAACGATTAATAAAAGTCATTTTCTTCCCCCGAATTTGCTCCATGTGTGATTTCCCATGTGGTCGAGCCAAATCGATGTTGGTGTGTGATAAGCATGAATAACTTAAATGCCCTGACGATAAATCCCAGAAAAAAGCAGCTCTGTAATTAGTGAAGGAACAATCAGAGCCAATTAAGAAGGTGAGATCACATCAAGAACATGATAAATTACACTAGAATGCCACATTTTATAATCTAAAAGGAAGCAGTTTTGTTAATTTCCTGAAGTTAATTATCACCTGAAAACGGTACAAAAGGTGAGAGACGGTTGGGAAATTAAAAAAAAAAATAAAAAAAAGAAGGCAAATAATACTAACTCAACATCGTAGCACATCACGGTATCCAGCGACTCGTTGGTCTGGAGGTCTTTTCCAGCCACGGCGAACAGCAAGTTCTCGCTCTCGCCAATGTTGAAGAGGCATCTTGGAGAAGGCATGGGCGGCAGGGCGACCCAGTCGGATGAGAGTGGATCCAACTGTGATGAAAGAAGCGCATTAAAGCACACAAAGCACACAAAGCACCCTCTTAGCACCCATTAGCTCTGTGTTTTTATCTCCTCGTGAAGAAGAGAGTGAATCATAATACTGTATGGTATCCAAATATTGATTATGGCATATAAACTAGGTATTTAAAGCCTGTATGACTTCCTTTAGTGTCTGTGTCGTTTAGGCCTGATGGGCAACATGGGAAACATAATCCATCGATTGATAGTGGAGGGATTTAGCAAAAATTGTAGCCCAGTCATTCTTGTGGTTACTGAAAAATTACTTTGAATTTCTGTTTCATTTTCTCTTTCTGTATATGTGGTTTGAGCTTCATTAAGGAATTGAAATGAAGTACAAAGAGAGGTTAGGATGAGAGAAAACTATTTCATGAATTCCATGAATACTGACCGATTTTTAAAATGCTACAGACACGCATTTATTAAGACTAGTAGTAGTCTAAATATTGGGATAACTGCTTATGTTTTCATGATGAGCAATTGAAACCAGTCTCATGGCTGTCCCATAAATGTTACAACTACTGAGATTAATTTCTTTAAATAATTAATTGTACAAAGGATTTGAGAAAGTAAACAGTATCAAATGAAAGAAAAATCTGGTTACCAAATAGACATAGCATTGCAGGGGTACATCTTTGTTCTCCTCGTCCACAAACAGTCCTCCAATGATGTAGAGCTGGTTCCTCTGTGACACCAGGCTGACGTGGTTACGTGGCACCTGCTCTGACATGGCCGCCAGGAAGCACTCGTTTTCACTGACATCATATGCCACCGCCGCCGTATCGTTGATCATCAGGATGAACTCGCGTGTGTACATGCCGTGTCTGCGGTTGTCATTCAGAAAGCCGGGGAATGGGTTGTCCTCCTCCTCACCTTCCGCGCCAGCCCCCTCCTCCCCCTCCTTCTTCTTGGGTTTCTCTGGAAGCTTCCCCTTGAAGGCATCCCTGATGACCTGGATGTTCTTCTGGAGCTCTGGGTCGGCCTTGATGATCTCGTCGGTCTCCACTTTGTCTTTGAAGTACTTCTCCGGCAGCAGGCGGAAGCGGATGCAGTTGAAAGCATCCTTCAGGACCTTGGTACGCTCCTTGTCATGGCGGACCCAGGCCATGACCGCCTCGAACACCAGCTCCTCCTTCCCCACATTCAGCGAGTCGCCACCGATGACGGCGAACAGTTCGTGGGCTGCCAGCTTCAGGAACTCCTCGTCCTTGTAGAGGAGCTCGAAGCGGTCGGCGATGTAGTTGCGAGCAGCCACGGCGAGCCTGGGACAGTTCAGCACCAGGCCCATCCTGAAAATTGCCATGCAGTTGCCCAGGGACAGCTTCTTCTGAAGGTAGTTGACGCAGACGGTGAAGACAGAAGGGATCTGGAATCTGTTTGCCACAGCAATTATATCCTGTACGTTGTCATCAGTGAGGTCAATCTCGGCCGAGTAGAGGTACTGGACGATCATGTCCAGGATGGCAGGGTTGACATCGTCCAGGGTCACCTCCTTCGTGTTCTCCACCTCCTTCCCGTCCTCTGTGAAGAAGATCTCCCTGAAGTAAGGGCTGCAGGCGGCCAAGATCAGCCGATGGCAGGGGAAGCTGCGGTCGCCCACCTTCAGGGTGCAGTCCACGAACTTGTTCTCATTCAGCAGCTCCTTGAGCCCATCCTGGAGCAGGGTGCTCTGAAACAGGCGCAGCTCCTCCTTGATGGCGTTGGGGTCCATGGCGTGTCAGGAGGGGAAACAATGGGTGAACAAGGGGGTCCGTGGAGAGAGGAAGGAGACGGCGGCCACAGGTCCTTTTGGCAGACGGTCCTGGCTCGAAAAGGCAGTGCACTGAAAAAGTTCCCAGTGTGAAGACCCTGCAATTTAATCCCACCCCACTCTAAATATAGCCCCATCTGCCCCCTGCCTGCTTCAGCTCCGGTGGAATCTGACTGGGCCAAATCACAGAACAGCGCAGGCCTCGGCTCGAGCAGCTGCCGTCACAGACTGAAAGAAGCAACTGGCTGCTCGGGCTGGGGATATGCCACCATGATTCAGTTCCCAAAGTGTCATGTGGCCGACTAACGGTGGAGACAATGCTGTCAAAGCCCTCGAATAGCTCGAGTTGTATGTGTGATGGGGAGGATATTTAGAGCAGACGCTGTCACATTCAGAAATATATCCTCTTGATTTTAGCTCAGTCATCCTTTCATTTATATCTGAACCAGCAAATATTTTTTCTTGAATAATAATTCTGTTGATCAGCTCTAGATTTTACAAACTACTGAGAAAATCCACAAACATTCCTATAATGTCCTATTATCTGTAATAATTTCTTTTTTTTCTTTTAAGCTTCTCTTGCTTTGAGTCCTTACTTTTGCTAAATTCCTAACTTCAAGTCTTATCACAGCAAGTCAATTTTTCAAGTGAGATTGAAGGACAGAAAAACATTGTGCTAAAAATGGACCAGACAGGTTTGGATGCAGCAGCTGTGTGCAGAAACAGGTGAGAGCCACACATACAAACTGTGCTGTCCACCAATCAGCATGGGTCTCCCTCCTGCCCTGTGGGGTGTATTATTGTCCAGCTGCTTGGTTGTGTGTGTGTCTTTGTGACTGCGCTGTGACAGTGCGGTTAAACTTTATAAAACACACCTCAATCACTGAGATAATTTCAGTGCTAAAAATATTTTCTCGCTGCGTCTTCTTGAAGATAAATGGTGTCAATTTGCTCACAGCCACGCATTTTAGTACAAAATCTGAATGCAGGAATTAAAGGAGGCCGTTACTGATGTGTCTGGATCAATAGGATCTTACATTGTTGAGTCTTATTTCTGTGGCCTGATAAAGTGTGAGGAGTGTGTAGAGTTAGGTAACGTTTCTCCCGTGGGCAGCACTAAAGATAGATCAGACTACGCCACTTGTCGAGGAGTGTCTAACATGTAATTTAAGCAGAAGAGGGGAGCAGATTCTGCGTAAGAAAGCTCTGCCATTTCCCTAAAGTCACAGCAGATGAATAAAGCTCAATAAACTTCTAAAATATGTTTTGCAAATATGACTTTATTTTAGGGACTGTGGGAAAGTTACTGGGCTGGGGAGGAAGGCTAGTGTTATTTCTTAGTGTCGTTCGTCTTCAACGCAATCCCATCCAATATTTTAAACAGTGCATTACGTTAATAACAGTATTGCATTGGTACAGCTCCTTTCATAATGCAACAGGCAAAACAGATTTAAACGTTTAAGATCTTGATTAACATTTAATCTCACAATGTCTGAAAAATCATGTCTCCCTTTTACCAGCAGTTCTCTGTTTTAACGAATAATTATCAAAATCTACAGTAACAGGACGCTCCTGTTTTATACATGGTGGAATTTAGTTGTATGTGCAAAATAATACATATAAAAGATGTCTTTTTACAGTTTTGGCTAAATGTCAAATCAGCCATGGACTGAAAATGTACGCGAAGTTGAAATTTTATAATTTGTATAACTGGTTCTAATAACTAAAGCCCTCATACATCTTTTTAATTAAACTAATTTGGTGTCACGATGTAATCATACGTTCAATTTTAACAGATCACCAACTTTCATACAGTCCCTAACCATGAATGTGATGCTTTTGCACATACTGAATTAGATTAGATCAGGTTTATTAAAAATATTTGACATCAAATGTTGGCATGTAATAAACAGTGCAGTATGGATTCATACAGTCAGTACAGCTGCAAAACATAATGACGCACCAGAAGTAAAATTCTGCTCATATAGTGTCTTGTTGTGTCCTACCAACATCAGTGACATGAGCTTGTGTTGCCCAGTAGAGGGCAGTGTGTGTATATGCGAGTCTGTCCATCAGTGTTATGTTGAAAGATTACTGCTGGAACAAATGTAGACAGTTAGTATTAAGAAGAACAATGTAAACACAAAACCTCACATTTTCATTCAGATGATCTAAAAAAAAAGCACATTCAAATGCCTAAAATTATCCTGTGAAGTTAAAGAGCATCAGTCATTTTTATTTAAAGACAAAACAAATTATGATAATATTTAATTGATATAAGTGATGAGAAGCTTATGCTGTGTGCTACTGGCTCTTGTGATTATGCACTAATAAACCCTGCAGTGATTGAATGGAGAAATGAATAGCTACACCGTGTCTTTATGGCACAATGATTGATTGCTGCGCTTTATGATTCTGACACTGACAAGGCACCAGAATTATTAGTGGTCACGTTGGGCAAACACTCGCAGACTGTGTATGAAAATATGATCATGTCCCATAGGTGTGGGAATCATCAGGGACACACACACAGTGATCATCTGTATTCCTGAGTAGATGGAGTGTCTGCCTTAGATGCTGATATATAAAAACAACAATGGAGGTATGTATCAAAGCTCGGCTCTCTTTCACTGTGATTAGAGGAGGATAATTTTACAATAAGTGCTACAGGAGGGGGCGCAAAGACTGAAGGAACGGAAATGTAACGGTAATAGGGAACATCAGTGTACATGAATATGCCTGAGAATTATGCAGAAACTTTACATAACCCTTTGAAAAATGGCTGGTTTTAGCTGCCCCTCCTTGAAGTATCTACAGCAGATGTACGGCAGATGCGTTCACTCAGCCTCCTGCACAAACGAAAACAGATGAGAAAGTCAATACTCTAAAACATTTGGAGCCAATAAAATTGTTATGGCCTCATTTCAGCTGAGGAAATTGCAGAAAAAATTGGAAGGAAACGACAGATTTTGCTGGTTGACGGGCGAGGTGTGAATGACATAAATGGCATAAATATGGCAGGGATGAATCATGAGCGTGTACCTGTTGATCTGCCGATCACACACGTCGTCTTGCACTCCTCCTCTGTGTCGAAGCGGTTCTTGTTGCCGTTACAGCCTCCGTACCAGAACTGGGCGCAGGCGTTGGCCTGCTTGTCGTAGTACCAGCGGATGTTATAGTCCCGACATGTGCCCTGGTCCAGGGCCAAGCCACAGCGGGGGTCCAGCGGCACCGTCTCTGCAGGAAAAGATGTCACTTGATGTTGAAATAAGGCCGGATTCTATAAAATCAGTCACACTGCATCAAAAATAATTGGCCTCACCGCTCCTCACCTACACGACCTCATTACTGGGCCTGTCAATCACAAAGCACTTATCCTAACCCCGGAGCCGGGCCATCACCGCTTTACACTCCTGCACTGTGAGAGGCCATGTTCAAAGAAAGCAGGGACCCCTCGACCAGATGTGCTGTGAACGCACTGGATTGGAGCCTCACTGCAGATTTATCTCTGCAGGGACGTCACAGCAGGTCTGATCAGATATCAGTGCTCAGACAAAATGTGAATGGATGATGCATTAACATTTCACATGTATTTTGGTCTTTGTGTAAAGCCAGATTAGTCCAATCCACGTTTGCAGTAAAAAAAACATGGCTCATAATTTGTGGTTCGTTAACAAGCCTGACTAAAGAGCTGTCAAATTCTTCCACAAGACAAACTGCTGAAGTAAACAGAGCTGAGCAGTTTGACACAGCTGCTCCTATCGGCCATGTTTTATCGTTTGAAAAAAATAAGTCTTGATATACATGGAATTCATGGCAAATTAGTTCCACTTAAGATAGTCAAGAAGCAGGAAGCACTTTAGAAGTCTATCATGATCACCAGACAGAAAAACTGCTGATGCATCACCTCTACAAATCTGGCTATTTTTAAAAGGGCAAGTTCATTTACACAATTGGAGGAACAATGCATTTAAAGACATTCATGGGGAAAGCTTCATAAACCCTATAATAAAATGCAAATACTGTCATTTAAATGAAGGAGGTGTGATTCATTTTATTTCTATTGCTTGAGGCATGCGTGTGCATTTTACAGGAAATAGCTTCATTTGTTCATTTTCTTCTGTTGATGGTGTCTCTCTGTAATTACTATCCACCTGTTTGTTGTGGATGACTGCTCTGTTTTTGTGAATGGATGTGTAATGGGGTCTTGTGTCTGCATGCACTGGCTATTAAAGGAGATTGAGAAAAATGGAGCATATATAAAAGAGCAGAATAGACTGTCTGTACCTCTGGGGAGATCTGGCCTCGCTGCAGAGTCATGGTGCACAGGTCGACCTGAGGATGATGTGGTTATATTTGTAGAAGATGAAGATGAGGAGTCCTCTCTGGAAGGAGGTCGGACGTCTGAGGTGTGGTGGGTAAATGTGTCTCCGCGCGCAGTCCCCCAGTTTGTTGTGTCACTGAACACATGCTGCCCTCCTCCTCCCTAAATGGGACAAAACCAGAACTTTTTATAGTGATCTTTTTATAACAAACACATGAATTTGCTCTCATATGTCACATACATGTACTGTGCTGGATCCTTTGCTGCCATGCTGGGTGGTCTCGACCCGGCCTCCATCAGTCCCAGTGTTGGTGCCGGTTGGTATGTGATGTTCGTTCACAGGTCTGTACCCATAGCCACCGATGGCGTAGTTCCCGTTGTTGCCGTTCCTCTGCCCGTTGTTGCCGTTGGTTCCATAGCCGTTGTAGCCGTTAGTTACTCTGTTGTATATCAGGGCTCCGTTCTCGTCCTCGCAGAACTGGCTGACCAACTTGGATTCCAGAGCTGAGACAGGAAGACAAAGGGGAGGTCAGAGCTGGGGATACATGTGTTGTCTCTGCAGACAGACGCCCACTGTGAGATGTTTTGGCAATGCCAGCCGTGTCACTCTGGGGATGGCAGTGTTCTGTTGGTCAGTCCATCATGAAGGACCAGAGCTGAGTTTTGCATTTTAGTTAACTGTTTCAGAATAGTGTAGGTAACTTCTAACCCTTTTTCAAAGCATCGAAAAAAATGGAAGTAATCCCTGCTGATATTTGCTTATTAAATAAGCATATGGAAATTATTTGCTTTCTTGCTGAGAGAGAAAGTCCATAGCACTCTCATGTCTTTATGCAAAACATGGAGCTTAGACTGGCGGACGGGGGGAAGCAGCCAGACCGGCTCCGGCCAAAGTAAAGAAATCAGAAATGTGCCTACCAGCACCTCCAAAGAACAAGCTTATCATGAGTTATATCTCACTTGTTTAATCTATACACAAACAGAAATGTAAAAACTTGTTGTGACCAAACTTAATGTTCACTGTGATGAATTACCTTTCACAGGCAAGTCGCAAGTCTGTGCAAGTTGGTTTTCCAGCCCTACTGTACTGGCTTGGTTGCTTTGGAAAGTGGTAATTTAAAGTAGTTATAATTTTGAACTATACAAACAAAAGGCATTATCTTGTACAACTACATTCCCATGATAATAGTCTTACCACAGCTATCAAGTATTTACACCAGGTGAAGACTGTTAGGAGAAGTATTTTATAAAAACCTGACAGATATTGGATTTTTGAGACTCATGTTCATGTTTGTAATATTAAAAAAAAATTCAATGATGATCTTTTTTTTTTTAACATAAACACATAAAAGAAATACTAAGCTGGACACTTTATAGTTGGAAAACAAATTTGTCACTGTTCTCTAAGAGACAAACAATGTCATGGCAACAGTAGTCCTCAGTTATTTTAAACTGATATAAGTGCAGTAATATTTCTGCTGTAGTGTTGAACACACGAGCAGAGGTAAGCTTCTCTAACCTGGCAGAGTGTTGAAGTCGTCAATGAGGAACATGTGCTCGGCGTCTGGGTCGGAGGCGATCAGATTCAGCTCTCTCATGAACTCGGCCTGTGTCGGGTCGGAGGTGTTCACAATCCCCAGAGCGAACATCTCAATGTTGGCGGCGTGTGCTTCTCGTACGGCTATATCCAGCTTCACCGGCTCTCGCTTGTCCGTCTGGCCGTCGGTGATCACGATGGCCACCTTGCTGACCCCCAGGCGGGAGCTGTAGAAGGCCTCCTGGGTGGCTTTGCGGATGGCTGTGCCGGTGTAGGTGCCCTCTCCCATGTAGGGGATGTTCCTGATGGCCTGCTTGATGTCCTGTTTGGTGTTATAGCGGGCCAAGTTGAACACCAGCTTCACCTCCAGGCTGTACAGCACCAGGCCGATCCTGGTGGCGTTACGGCCCACCGTGACTCTGTCCACGAGAGCGTTCACAAAGTCCTTGATGATCTCATAGTTCTCCGGGCCCACGCTCTCCGAGCTGTCAATGACAAACACCAGCTCCATAGGCCTCTCCTTACACTTGATCCCACATCCTGGAACCACATCACATCAATACACGAATGAGATCATGGCTGAAATGTCAGTTTGACGAGGTTCACTCTGTGGAATCTGAGCTAATGATTTACAGATAAGACGACACAGTGGCTCAGATTGAGAAACTGAATCTGCTCTTGAAACGTTTGTGCTGCTAAGAAAATACTGAGAAGTGAAATAAATATTGCAAAGATCACAGGATACTTTACCACAGATCTCTTTGATCATTCGAATGATGTCCTCTCTCTGAAATAAATACACCAACACAGTGTGAGCACATAAATAAATATGAGCAGAAAAAATACTCCACTACAAGTGAAAGTCCTGCATTCAAACCCTTACTTCAGGGTGTAAGCATTATCAGAAGTATCAGAAGTAAAAGTACTCATTCTATTGTAAAATTGTACCTGTAAGTGTTTTACTATTACATATGATGTTTTACAGCTAATTTATCAGAAAAAAAATCACATTAAAATTTGGAGATACATGGTTTTCACTGAACAGGAAGGGCATGAAAAATTGTATCTCTAAAGTAAGTAGTAGCTAAAACTGACAAATATAGTGAAGTGAAAAGCACAATATTTGCCCCCTGAATTGCACAGAATGCAACACTGTATTAAACCTGAGTAAATACTGTACTTGAGTAAATGTACCTGTATGCAATGCAAATGAAAAAGAGACTCACAGTGAGGCCTGCTTCACCTTTGACACCAGGTCGACCCTAAGATACAGATATTACATTAAAATGTAAAGAAAACAAAAAACAGTCATCTTATTCTAAAAGTGGTTGATTCTCTACAGATTTTAAATTCCATTACCAGACAAATTAGGGCTAGAGATCACAAAGCCGTACACAATATAAGGACATACAAAGCATCATTGGTGTTACTCACAGGTTCCCCCGGGGTTCCAGGGTCTCCCAGATCTCCTTTGATTCCCTTAGGGCCCCTCTCCCCTCCTGAGCCGCGGTCACCCTGTCACACATCGAAAGGCTAAATGTCAGTTAATCAGTCAATTGTCAGTATTAAATTCAAAAGCCACAGACAAGATGGCGACTCACTTTAACTCCAGGAAAGCCTTCTCCGGGGAGGCCCCTTGGTCCTGTCACACCCTGTGGCCCCTGTTCGCCCTGAATCAAACACATGAATTAACTCCTTTACATGTGGGACAGTGAAAGACGTCTCAGAGTTTTCAGATACATGAATTTCTGTAGGAAGGACAACAAATCATTATCTACCTTAGGCCCTTGAATTCCTATTCCTTGTGGCCCCGTTGGCCCTGGAGGGCCTGGCCGCCCAGTGTTACCCTGCAGGACAGAGGACATGTTATGATAACACAAGGATATGTATATTTTCACTGCACACCAACTAGTAAGGTATAAACTAATCCACTGTGTGTCACACATGTGGAACCAATAATTCATCTTTCCTGATTTGAAATGCTATCTTTCATGTCAGTTTTCTAAGAAATTGCATTTTCAGGGTGAGGATTATCCCTGTGTTATGATCCTGAGTCATACATTTCTGACACATGGATGAGGGCTGAAGTCCGCCAACGTGATCTGCTTTCTCATTTTCTCCCAATTGTCAGCTGTAGTCGGGCTCTCAATTAAATCTCGCCCACAGTCGCACGAGTGTGACAGCGCCCGGACCTGTGGAAACACTGGTCTGAAGCCTGCAGGGAACGTGGATGTGATATTTGAGGACATGTGGGTGCTGCGTGTTGCTTCAATTAGGCCTGTTAGACCGAGCGCTTCTCATCAGACACATATGTCTGCGGAGATTCACACTCTGCACCGATGTGTCAGAGTGCTGTGGGGGAAATCGGGATAAATATCCTGAACAAATGAACTGGCAGCCTCTGAATATACGGCCCCTGTGGTGGGCATGTTAGCACACAAGATGAAGCACTATTTTTTTCTATCTGGAGCTGTCTGACTACAGCAGAGACAAATTTCTTCTGAGAATATGACTCAACCACGACCATCTGGTTGTATGTCAAATAAAATTACAGGAGGCTTTCTGCACAAGTAAATACATTACACTGTTGTCCTTGACTTGTGTGTGCAGAAACAGAACGCTAATTTTTTTATGAGTTAGAAGTCATTTTAGTTCAGCGGCATTTAAGATCTGAAAAAGGTTATGAAGTACCGGAGGTCCTTGGAGGCCCTCGCCCGGAGGTCCTGGTAAACCAGGCAGCCCTCGAAAACCAATATCCCCCTGCAAGGAAGAAAACACAGTGAAGATGTATGAACACTTAGAGCACAGCAATTTACAATCCATCAAATAAATGAACTTCTGTGCTGAGTAAAATCTTGTTTCCTGTAATTAGTTTCCTCAAATAAATGACCAAATCTTTTACTGTGGAGATATTTTCACTTATCTTCAATGCAGATTCAGACGCTGCCTTGAAATTGATCTTGCAGTATTTGCTTTGGCGACGCCACAGAGGTTCATTTTAACACAAAATGTCACACTCCTAATTCTGGCCTCAAATAGCACATTCAAACAATCTATGTGTTATATCGCCCAGTTTCATAACTTTGTACGTGAATTGAACTGGATTCAAACCTTTCTAATTATCAAAATTGAGTCAACTGAGGTCACTTCCTTATAAAGATACAAATATCAGTGAGGACAAAATGTAGATGGCAAAAATTTGAAATCAATGTAAATGTAGATAATGTAGTCTAGTTCATGTCTTAGTAGTAAATAGTAATAAGTAATAGTAAATCCTGCATTCATACAGTCAAATTGATTGTGATTGTTGCATCAGTTGACCTTTTCTGTCTGAGTCTTGACCCTTGACCTTGTTAACATGTCAAAAAATACACTACTGCAACGCTACAACTCTTCTCATCAGTTTTGGTCGAACAGATCCAAGTCCTCACCTTTGGTCCAGGGAAGCCCACTCCCTCAAGGCCAGGTTCTCCTGGAAGTCCAGGCAGACCAGGAGGACCCTGAACAACACAGGATATGGAGATGGTGAAATGACAGGAATAGTTTGACGTTTTGTTGGGAAACTGGTGGCAGTTCCAGGAAGCTACTGATCTGAAAAGTCTGATTCATGGAGCCCTGTAAAAAGGGGTGATCTATTGTCTTTGCAGTGTGGTTTGTGGTGGTGTTTGCTTGCTCGTCTTATCTTCATTTTTAGCATAAACACATGATCTTCTCATGTAACTCTCAGCAAAAAAGCAACATATAAATAAGCATATATCTCAAAATGTCAAGCTGTTCCTCTTCATCTCTTGTTCAGTAACCACATGTGTGTCTGCTGGCCTCAAAGTGATTCCTTCATCTTTAGATACCCCTCCTTGCTATGGTCTTAATTATGGAAAACATGCTCAGGAGATACATAAGAGCCAACTACTGTAACTTTTGGTAATAAATGTCTCAGTGATAGATATATGGCTGTAGCAGATGGGTGGAATAAGGAAGACAAAAGACAGATGGATAGATGTCATGTGTAGATGGATGGTCTGAAGATGCAGATTTATAAGCAAACAGGTGGCCGTTTCAGTATCTAAATCAGATTCTCACCATGGGGCCAGGATAGCCGTCTCCTTTGGGGCCGAATGGACCTGAGGGGCCTCGATCGCCGCGGTCGCCCTGCAACCAGTGAGTATGTAAAAGTCAATAATTCATACATGCAAAGGATACAAAGTGATTTACAGAAAGGTGTTCAAAGGAAACTGAAGTGGAATGTGGCTGTAAATGGACACATGTGCTTTCCGTGCTTCTGTATTATAACTATTGTGCAGTACATCAAAACAGGGGGAGGCTGAAACTGTAAAACAAGCTGTAGCATTCAATGAACTGAGATTGTGAACAAATGTGCCAGAACAGCATAACAGGATGTAAGCAGATTTGTGTTTCCTTGCATATTTTTTTGACAGCTTCTCTGTTGATGCTGACTGCTGGGAAATGGTCTTCATGGTGAAAGATCTGCCTCTCATTACGCTCATTAGACTGTTCAGCTGTCACAACATGCTTGCACTTGTCAAAATCTGGCTTCAAGTGTAGGACAACAAAACATGGGTGAGACAAAAGTTAAACACATTGTTGTTTTTAGAATAGAGGTTTATGCTGAGTGTTACCTTTGGACCAGGAAGTCCGTAGCCAGTCTCTCCAGTCGGACCTGGAGGACCACTCGGGCCAATATCACCCTAGAACACAAGTTAGTGCCAATTAGCTCTATATTGTCAAAACACAGTAAAACATATTACAAACGTTTGAAATACTTGAGTGCTTCCATGTTATGCTACTTCATACTTCTGCTCATACTAAATTCCTGAGGGAAATATTGCACTATGCAGACTGAGATTCAACATATTAAACCTGTGATGAGATTATAAAATATAATGCTTTGCTATAGATCAAACCATAAATTGTCAGTAGTTACCTTTGGCCCTGCAACGAAGCGGCCTGGTGGACCAGGTAAACCTAGCCTGCCTTGTGACCCTGGTTCTCCCTGATGAGGATGAATGCAAGCCAAGTTAAAACTCTTCTAATCATTCATCACCATGCTTGTACTTTCATAAGGCCACAGTCTTTATGCCAAAAATGCTGAATTATTTAGCAGCTAATCATGGCTTCATAGTGCCTCACCTTTGGTCCTGAGGGTCCAGCGATGCCAGGTGGACCAGTCAAGCCCCTGATTCCTCGTTGGCCTTGGTCGCCCTTAAAGATCCCATTGGGAATGCAGTGACTCATCTGATGGCTGTGACTTTACTTTTTCTACACAGGTCAGCACTTGCTAGAGTTTTAACAAGACATGTAAAACAGTGAGCCTACCTTTTCACCCTGGGTGCCAATTCCAGGTGGCCCCTCGAGCCCCCTGAGACCTACAGCTCCTGGCTCACCCTAAGGACACAGGCATACAGATTGTATTAGTTTATGGGCTTGACATCGGAGCAAAGAGACACATGTAGCTACAGTAGGTGGTCAGTGACCTTCTGTCCAGGGGCTCCGTCCTCTCCTGGCAGGCCTGGCAAACCAGACAGTCCTGTTGATCCTGGCTCACCCTGAGGACAGATTCAAGGATTTGTTTCACTTTATGTGTTGGAAAATTTAAGGAATGTAAAAAAAACATAATGCAAACTTTGACTCACTTTAGCTCCAGGGTCTCCAGCCCCTCTCTCTCCTGGGGCTCCAACTTCACCTGGCAAACCTTGATCCCCCTGTGTGACACGAGATGACAACATCATCATCACTGGCATCATCATCAAACTTAACAAATCAAGTGGATGTACAAACCTTGGGTCCAGGCATGCCCTCTCCCTGTGGGCCCCTGCTCCCTGGTGGCCCCCTTGGTCCTTCCATGCCCTGCAACGGTAAACAGATGCATGATAATAAGAGAAGCCGTCTCTTGAATAGAGACACTCACACCTGTTTCTCTCTCTTCCACACATGAGTGAGCAGTGGAAAACAGCCATATTCCGACAGTAATTAACTTGTGTTTTGATATCAGGGAAGTGATCTTTGGCTGAGCTGTCAGCAGGAAACAGTCTCCTCTGAGTCTCCAGCTGTTGCTCCAGTTATGCAACTTATGCATCATGTTGGCTTAATTATGATATCAGTCAGACTGACCTCATACAGGAACTACATTATCATATCTTATTCATCTTTGTTCCTATTATTTAGAATCCAGAGTGAGGCAATAAAAACATGCTGCTCAGGCTCCCCATAGCTGGCAGAGGGACTGTAGCCATGTTAGGCATTGCACAAACTACAATTTACACCTGATGGTAGCGTCAGAGGAGAAGTTAGTGGGTCACTGGGGGGACAGTCTGACAGATGGACATTGCCATGCTGCTATTACGGCTAAAAATTGAAAGTGGCTGGAATAGTCACCATTTTGTTAAGGCTGCCATTTTCTTGATTTACCATATGTTATTGTTCCATTTCGTTATTAAGGCTTAAAGTGAAGTATGCCATCTTCATGCTTTGCCTTGTTAAGTTATCAATGGATGCTGAAGAGGGTCTTGCTTTTTAAAAAGTGAAACATAGTCTCCCCACCCCAATCATTTCTGTACAGTCCCTTAAAAAGACTAGAAAGGAAGGAATTATTATTACAGGAATAACGCGCACTACTATAATTTCACTGAAGCTGAAGCCACCCTGGGAGTCATTTTATCAGAGTACTTGCCTTCTCGCCCTGTATGCCCGCTCCTGGGAGGCCGAGGGGCCCTGGAAGACCCGGAGGGCCAAAATCTCCCTACAGGTGCAGATGAGAATGGAGGTTAATGATGATAACAGCATGTTAATGTTGATAGTATGACAGTGCATCACACAGTGCATTTTGTGATTTACTGCATGTGGAAAGCACCCAACTGCAAAGGGTTGCCAAGATTCTCTGCATTTCATTTTGGCTCGGTCGTGCATATGCAACGATACTGTTAATTACACGAGGACATTGCAGTAAATCTTTTTGTACTTGATGACATTTGCTTTTTTGATTTAATGTCTTTTCATCTGTCACATGCAACATTAACATGATAAACTTATGATGTTAACGCACAGAAAAGCCTGTAGGCAGTAATTTGTCATAGCCACACGAAAACATTACAATTATCTGTGATGAAATTCAACGCAGGGCTACAGTAAAACTGTCAGCACAATCTGTGCCAAGAACTCCCATGTAAAAATCATTTTTAAAGGCCTGTGTTTTCTAGGGGAAACTGTTTCATTCATTCTCAAATGTTAACATCATATTCCAGTGACATAAGATGAATTATGTAACTTTAAAACACATTTTAAATCAACTCCAAGTCTCCTTGTCATGTCCTATCGCTGTCTGAGAGATTGCCAGATGGCTGCGAAAATCTGCAAACACATCCTGAACACTAGAGAGAATACCTTTATGTCATTATATGAATGTGCCAGTGCAGAGCTCGCTTTCCCACATTCATCAGCCCAAACCTGCGAGGCTGCTCTCCTCCTACACTATCCGAGCTTTAACCTTGATTCATCACCCGAGGACTGTGACCTCCTATATAACACCGGCCTGAATGCATTCAGCGGCGGCTCTGCCAACTCTTGGCCTTCTTCGCAACAGGGCTCCGTCTTTATCTTCGTGCCTGTATGAAGGCATTTCAGCCGGGCGTCTTATTTACAACCTCTCTGCACTCTACCTTGTCTCCTTTGATTCCAGCGCCCGGCTGTCCTCTGGGCCCCCGCGGCCCCTCCAAGCCTCGCTCTCCCTGTGAACACACACACAGAGGTTATTGCATTTTGTTTCTTGAAATAGCACTTAATATATATGAAAACAACATAAGAGCATATGTAGGATAATGGGAAAGCCAGAAATTGTTGTGCTTTCACACTCTCTTTGAAAAAAGCAGGAGAAGTCAGACAAATGGAAAATCTTATTTTTACAACTCTCACATAATCTGATATCCACATGAATTGTTTCACAACAGACTATAGAAGTCGAATGTGGGCTTTCTGGTTGAGGTTTGGGTAAAGACATTCCTTTTTAACTCCTGTTTACGTTCATGTCTACATGTCACTTGTGCTGCAGTTGATGGACAGCACTGTTTACAGAGACAGAGACAGACAGATATTTAACTGTCACACTATTTTGGCAGCGAGCATGAGTAAATTGTTTCTGCACATGGTTCCATCAGAAACCAGCTCATTGCCCTTCAAAGTCACTGTGAGCTATTCCAAGATTCAAAAGACCCCTCCGCCCCAAAATGCGCTCTCTTCCCCTCGGATGTTTGACTAGTACTATATAAACTCGTGTAAAGTTTCTCATTAGAGGGCTGTTCTACTCTTCACCTAAAGGGGGTTTGGCTTCTCTGTAGCTCCCACAAAACAGGATGAAGAGTCTACAGCCATTTGCTAATTAGCTCTAAACACAAAGTCAAGTAAAGTCAAGTACTGTTCCAGATAAAATAAGGCTTCTATGCCTAATGAGATAATAGGGACATTTTCCAGCCAGTTCAGTAAAAGTTTTGTATGACAGTGACAGTATGCCTTCAAAATAAGACTGTGAAACATACATGTTAGACTCATTAAAAGCAAGACTATCTCACTTTAATTAGTGGTTTGAAGAAACGCTTTTAACTCTGTCTCAGTACTTATTGGACATACTGGGCGAAAATATGATTCAAAGCAGAGTATTTTACATCTATGTAGAAGTAGGATCTAGAAGTATTCAAAAACAGATGAAGCAGGAATGGAAATTCAGTGAGGGATTAGATCAGAAATCCAAGTTGACAGTAAGTACAATGAAAAGAGTTCAGCATAATGTCTGTCTGAGGATGAGTCTTATTCCTCTTGAGAACATAAAGGGTCATCCAAGGACGACAGAAATATAGCGACATGCACAGACATACGTTGATTTGCATATAAATGCTGCATTTGCATGTCAGCCTTCACAGTATAGATTTATTGTCATGACTCCATGAGTGCCCATTTTAGCACGCAAGCCCAGGCGCTAATGATGTGGAAAAAGGGTAATATTGCTGCTGAGCTTCTGTGAATCTGGAGCTTGTCGTGACACGTCATGCGAAGAACGCTCCTTAAGAACAAGAACGCCATCTGCGAGTCCGCGGTCAAATCTCCTGCCGAGGAAAAAACGAGGCCCCCCGAGGCCAAGCTCTTACATTGAGAGATACACCTCCTCCTGTGCAGGGGTGAAAACTGCCTGTTACCATCTGAGAGTCGACTAATGATAAATCAGATGAACGTCCGGGGGAAGTGGAAAAGGTGAGACTTTCACCTGACTTATGGTTAATGCTCGTTC
The DNA here is from genome assembly GCA_037975185.1 of Centropyge bicolor. Lineage (NCBI taxonomy): Eukaryota > Metazoa > Chordata > Actinopteri > Pomacanthidae > Centropyge > Centropyge bicolor. Next base: position 1,199,916 of record JBBMOC010000029.1, read on the forward strand.
TGAGATAAAGCCCCTCTGTTTGTGTTGTAACACGGCCAAAAAGCGATTACATTTGTCATTACCTAAAGACATTCCACTAACTTAATCACGCTTAATTTAACTGTCTGGATTTGTCAAAACAACAAGGGTTTGGTTTGTTTTTACATCTACAATTTGAAAGTCACTCACATTATTATTATTATTTTTACAAAACAATGAGGCCTCACAATTATAATGGCATTGAGTTCATAAGTGCTGATTCAGAGAGACGTTTGTTCACTTATAAAGCTGATATGGCTTTGGGGCAGATGATTAAAAATATGTAAATGTTAAATTAACTCTGGTGGATTTTTTTGTTCAAAGATTAAAATACATTAAAGGAACTGTGGGCTGATTTTACACAACTGCATTAACTTTTTATAGTGAGAGCTTTAGAAAGAGTGAGATCATGAGTCTATGCACTGTAACATCAGACAATCGCGATCATGGACAAATAAAACATCAACCTGTTGCTTACAGTGAGGGACATACATACAAATTAGATATATTATATTATTGTTAAAATGAGTGTAAACTGTGCCTCAAGTCACCAGAAAAAATACAAGGAAGATGAAGGAAGTCACTAAAGAAGAGAGAATCTGATCTATCTGGTCTAATCTTCGGATTGCATGTGTGCACCTGTGTGTATCCACATGTGGTAGCAAGACAATGTGTGTGTGTGTTTGCACATGTGTGTGTCTGCACATCCTGAGAGGAGACAGATGCAGGAACAGACTCATTTTTTCCTCGCTCACTGAGTCACTCACTCTGTCATGTCTTGAAATGTGCTGGCTATTTTCCTGCATTATCTCTACATCTCCCACTCTGCCCCCTGCCTGTTCTCATGTCCTCTGGTGGGGACGATCAATGGGCCCGATGATACCATGAAGTAATAAGTGGGGTAATAAGAGCCATACTACACTGCTGTATGTGAATGTATGGCACTTCTGTGTTGTGTTATCATGTCTTGTAACCAAACACATTGTCAATTTCCTGTCATTACGTCCTGGAATCTGGCGTCCAGACGTGGCCTTTGCGCAGGTCGCTGGGTAGATAGGTGAAGTGAAGATGAATGCATGAAATGGGGTCAAGATGGTTTAAAGCTTTTATCTGCCTCTCAGGAAAAAAAGCCCCAAGAGCTTAAAACATAAAAGACATTAACTCACCTTTGGACCGGGCAGACCCTCTCCTAACGGTCCTCTCTCGCCTTGGACTCCCTGTGGCCCTTGAGGCCCCTGAGCAAAACAAAAGATGTAAATGGCCACTGGATGAACACAGCACAACAGACGTATCAAGCTTTGGATTTCTCCACATGAGGCTGTTGTAAAAGCGATACTCAGCATGTGTGAGTTCGGAGGTCATGTTAGGTTTCTCAAATCTTTTTCCTCTTGTAAAAGAGAAGCATACAATAAAACAACAAAACTGAATCTCTTTGTTGTTTGTCCAAATACATTTTTTCTACCGTGAGCATCCATATGAGGGTTATGTTAGAACAAACAACTATATATTCTATATACTTTTATAGACCACAATAGTAGGATGGATCATCACGGATCATCAGCTGGTCAGGATGTTGACTTCAGCCTCAGTCTTTAACTATATATTGTACCTTGCTGTCATGTAATTTCCATTTACAGAGTCGATCAGAAACATTAAAAACTACTAAAGGAAACCTTGGCAGGTGTACACAGAAGCATCAGTGACCAGGATTTGTGGCTTGATGAAGGGTCAATTAGTGTTGCCCTGCCACGACCTTTAACCTTGGTGTGTGCTGGTTTCTTACCGGAGGTCCAGGCTCGCCAAGTCCCTGAGGACCCGGAGGCCCTGGTTGCCCCTGATGACCGACATCACCCTGTGGAAAGTGAGACGAGAGTAGGGTGAGACACAGGTGGATTTTTATGTCTTCATGACTTCATTTTCCAAAACAATAGGGTGGCAGACTTTACCTTGGGTCCCGGAAGGCCGATCCCTGTTTCCCCTTGAATTCCAGATGGCCCAGGAGGTCCCCTTTCTCCCTATAAAAGGAGAGGTGTGCAATTACACACAAAGATGGACAAACACAAAGCGTTGTTCATTTGAGTCATGGATCCAAATCCTGAATTTGACTGGACATCAGCAGAGCCTCCAGGTGTACAGACAACCAGTAATATAAATTCTAAATTGGCTCCTACTCTACACTTTCACACACTATATTTCCTAACCCTAATATTTAGCTTTTTTTAAAAAAAGGGGTTTAAACATGTACTATGGGGTTCCTTCATTCCTTCAGTCAAGACTTTATTGGTAAAGAATGCAATTATTCACTCAGAAGCTGTAAATCATGGCCGTGGTGTGCAGCAGGAGGGCACGAGAGAGGCATGAAGAAGGCGGGGAAATGTTAGTAGGTGCATACCAGCAGCTTTTCCCCCCTTTCCCCTGCCCTTTCAGGCAAGCTGGGACAATGTTTAAAGCCAGACATTAGTCTGCCATTCAGGTGATATAGGATGACAGCCAGACAATCAACGTGAACATTCTTCCAAAATAATTAAGGAGGGAACACTTGGTGGGGAGGGTGGGCTCATGGCAGAATTGGCAGCTATAACACGAGAGAAGCTGGAACAGACAAATAGGCTGACAAGGTAATAACAGATGAGGCGCTTCATTGGGGGGTTTCAAACGTTCCAGTGGTGATGGATCGTAACTCACAAATAAGTGTTCAAATATATGGTCACCCAATCGGCGTTATCAGTTCGTAGGGCTACTTGACATTTGTGATGTTATTTATGCCCATGATAAATTTCATCCAAACACATTTTAAATGTCAACTTCAAGAGAGTTATGTTACTCTGAGAAAAACTCTTTGGTCATATGGATTTTCCTAATATTTATTCTTCCCCATGTTGTATCACATTTCATTTTTCACCTCTGCCGCTCTGCAGGTAACAAGGTAATTCATTGTTTCTGTGCTGATGAATCTGCTGACATGGACGCCCCTTTCATACAGCTGCGAGAGACACTTAATTCAAAGCAGACTTGAAACAAGTTTATGCCTCCAACAGAGAAAGCCAGTATCCTGTGCATCTGGTTTTAGAGAAGGGGAAAGACCTGTCTTTGGAACACAGCACAAAGAGAATTCCCTCAAAGTTTCCATTAAATCATAATAGATGTTTTTTTAAAAAAAATCAAACATGTCTTTATTGCAGCCTTTGCCACTTCCTTGAAAAGATTAATAATGACACTTCCTGCACTTGGGGGCGTTTACTAATTTTTTCCCATGAAATACTTCTGAAATGTTTATGATGCCACTTTAGTGGTTATTGGTTACTGTAAATGCCAATCAATATCTACGACAAGTCCCTCCCTGGTACATAAATCCTTAATGGGAACTTTAAATGTAAAGAAAGGACCAGTTCAAAGGAGGAAAAAGTTTGATTCAGAGGTTTGGTTCAAGCATGTCAAAAACAAAAGCATGAAGAAAAAGAAATACTTACTTTTTTACCTATTGTACCTTCAGGTCCGATATCGCCAGGTGGACCAGGTGAACCCTGAATTGAGAATAAATGTGCGACAGTTACTCATTGGGTATTGCTCACTCACTGTAAAATTTCACCTGTTATCATTGTAAAATGCATATGTGCCGTGCTAGAATGAATAGCTTGACAGTTGATACACAGAGCTTAGTGAAGGGTCAGTTGGATTTTATATTAAAAAGAATTTCACCTGAAATCCACGATTTCCTCTCGGGCCCACAGTACCTTCAGGACCCTACAAAAGAATAAGAGTTGCTCAAAATTCATAATCCATGGTGATCATAAAAAATACTCAATCTTAAAGAGTTTGTTTAACACTTAATGATAAGTAAAAAAATACACAGATATGGAGAACAAACTTCAACATCTCTTAATAAAGGTCAGTCATTTGTATTTAACTCCAATAAAAAGAGATGAATGAGGTCTGGCACATTTCCTTGACCGCATCACTGAAAGTATAAACATAAAACTGCAGCAGATAAAAACCAAAATTATATGGTTTCGACTTTTGAAAACAATAAACAGCCACATACTCTGTCTCCCTTTATTCCAGGTGTGCCACACTCTCCTCTCTCTCCCTGTAAGACAATAAAAAGCAGTTTAGAGAAGTCTTTGGCGACACATCATCTTGCACAGTTTCAGACTTATCATCAAATTCCATTGCTGTCCCATAACAAGTTTGTGGGATTTCCAGGGAACAGTTTATCTTGGAATAATGGGTTTTTAACATCCCAGCCAGGAGCTGGTGTGCAGCAACCAATGACAAAGGATTTACATAATTAAGTTCTTTGAAAAGAAGAGAAACTAGAGATGCTCGCAGACAGGCTTGACATTAAACACAGATGAAAAAAGGAGATGAAAATGGCATGATATTTTCAAAGTCTTTTCTTTCTATGATCCATTTTAAGGCACTTCATCAGGTCTGGGGAACATAATTCTCCAGCGTCTGCCACATTTCCACACATGTGGGAACCTGATACTTTCACAAACCACTGAGGCACGTTGAGATATACAGTTATACTATGAAGCAGAATCCATACCTTCTCTCCTTTGTATCCTGCTTTTCCCTGTGTGTACAAAACAGAAGATAAGTGAGGAGGAGACAACCAAAACACTCTCACACAAACCACAGAATAAGACTTGTCTCCTTTCCTTTTGGAGAAATGATTTATGTGAAAGATGAAACAAATTAAAAAAGTTTTTCATTCTTCTCATTTTGATTTAATTAACTTGATTTAAGGCCGTCAGCTCACCTCTGCACCTTCCCGACCTGGAAGTCCACTCAGCCCACTCTCGCCCTGAAGGAAAGATAGATTTCAGTTTTGCCAGTAAAGGTCACCATCCTGGTTTGAACCAGCAATATCTCGAACTAGCAGTAGATTTATATTATGCAGCTGATAGTTGTAAGAATGAGTGAGCAGCACCTTCTGTCCTTTTACACCAGGTCTTCCATCTTCTCCAGCTCGACCCTTCTTCCCCTGTAAAAAAAAGTAATGGAAGCACGTTTAGGCAGAATAGAAACAAAACAATTTGTAATGAAATCACGAGCTTTTTAGAATAAGCTCATGTTTCTGCAACTGTGAGTCTTCAGAGCTTAAAGGGAAAAGCATGAAACCATCATATTCATAGCTTATACACCATACTGCAGGATGCAACTTAACATGAAGAGCTAAACATTAACAGCCTTCATCTGAACTATAAGTGCAAAAAAAAAAAAAGCAGTAGAAAAGTAGAACTAGTTTCTATGTTAACGATAGGAAATACAGAAAAGTGATCCAGTTAGATAATAACAAAATTAATTGAATCCATCATGGAATCATAAAACTAAAACATATGCATATCATGACGTAAACCATATAAAGTGCATGTAAACTAATGAAATGCAATCTTCTATGTGTAAAATACCTTGAACATGTTCAGCGGCTGTAAATCATAACGCAGCTGCTCGTTAAAGCTTTACTTTCACGTAATGACGGCCGACAGATTATTCTGCCCTTTTATTAGCTGCCTTATGTTCTGCGATATGTAATATAAGGGCCTATGATGACCTCATGGAAGCAACATGCTTGAAGTGCGTCATGTATAGAGGTCATTGAGTCTAGGAGCAGATGAGTCAGTGGGGATTTCAAGTTGTCTACATGTGTGTGAGAGCACTTCCGCCAACAACTGTCTGGCTCTTATCTCTCGAGTATCTCCCAGTCTGTGCGTCTCCGCCTGAACACACTGCTTCCATCAGTGCGCGCCTGCTACCCGTGATGTGAAACAGCTTTTGTTCGGCGCATTAGGTTTAAGGGGGTAATTACTCTATTCCCATCCTGTGAAAATACATCAAAGCAAAACCGCTGTGTCTAATTGTGGCCGACCGTCTCTGTGTAATAAAAGGAGGGCTTGCATCACGACATGGCTTTGGCGGGCGAAGAAAGTCATGCATGTAACATCTTCTCCTCCGAGCATGTGTCCTCAGACAATCCCTGGGCTCGTTGGACAGAAATGATTCCACCGATTTCCCATGTAAATATCTGTTTAGGCCTGTTCTCAATAAAATGTACGAGGAATGTGAGGCATTCGCTTTATTCTCACTGCTGCAGGGGAACATAGCTTCTCCAAACCACACGATTTACTAACCCCCCACAAAAACACAGCAATTATGAAGCCTGTTAGCATCAAGGGTGCCTTTGTCAGCTGTGTTATCCTCTACGGCGCTTCAGAGGGAGCCAGTTTGGGAGGAATTGTCCTTTAGGGGTAGCAGAGAAATACATGTGGTTTATAAAAGAAGAGATTTGATCCTATCGTAGGCTATGAAGGAGAGGAGGGCCAATATGGAACCACAGGGTGCTTGACATGAAATAAATAAAGAAGACATTCATACATAAATAATAAAGTGTCAAACATACATGAATGAACCAACAATTTGCAATTCAAATGAAGAGGGAGAATAGAATAAAAACTTTTATGATGTGCAATAAAATGTAAACAGACACAGTAATGAAACCTCTCCCTTTAATTAGATGACCTAACCTTCCCTATAATGAAGAGTTACTTTATGATCATAATTACTTATAATTATTTAATTTTGAACACTCTGGGGCTCCATAGGTTAGAAAGAGTACTTACAGGAGGGCCGCCGGATCCTCTCTCACCCTTTTCACAAGCACACGCACTCTGAGCCAGAGGACACTTGAAATACAGGGGAAGAAGAGTCACAATGGGCCATATGGGGACATGAATCAAGAAATGTGAAGAAAGACCACAGTCTGGAGACTTACCCCTTCATCCGCCAGCGCCGTCTGAGGAGCAAGAAACACAAAAATGTTAATGTCACATTGTCTCCACGCGGTTTATTCATGCATCACCAGCAGACACTTACAGAGAGAGACCTAAGAAAAGTGGCAATATCAGAGCTGAGCTTCAAATTCTGGTTCTGGAGCTGCAAACACCTGCGACTCAAACACCCAATTAAGGTCACTGCTGCCTGGGTTCAAGTTCATCAAATAGCCTTCAAGCTCCTCTTCTGCAAATGAACTCATGTAACAGACCCCCGATATTCACCCTGCGGGTTTCTTTACTCTTCAAAGCTGACCACATTTTCTACACGAGGGGAAATGGTCAGAATTCCATCGAGATTCAACACAAACCACAGACATTGATCAGTGGAATAGCCAAGCTACTATGGGATGTCTCTGCAGTATGGAGGGGTGTTTAAAGACAACACAGTCTGTCTGTTCTTAGAGGACGGAGTGACGCAGTTTGAGATGAAAGCCGGTTTCTCAGCTGAGACAAAGGCACATGCTTATGACATACAGATGCTGCAGTGAGGACTGCCGCTGCTCTCTTGCATGCCAGCAGAACACAGGCTGTCAGGTTCAATACTCCTGCAGCCTCAGTGCACGCTTTCCATAAAGTTCTGCCTTATCATGTTTGGATGTGTACCACCTGTGTCAACAGTACGCCCGGGTTTGAAGTGGCGTTTTGAGGAGCTGGTTGAATGATGTAGCGTGCATGCGTGTTCCTGCCAGGTTCCTGCTCTTACTGCACCCCATTTTCCCACAAAGCACTTTAATGCCGAGCACATGTTACAGCCAGCAGCCTGATTAAAGTCTGCAGGATGTTGCTGCGCGACACATGTTCTAATTATCTAAGTGGACATTTTCCTTTGGTTTACGGAAGTAACCCCAATCACTGAAGTCAAGATAAACAATTGGTAATAAAGACAAACCTTGTCTTCATTACAAAACATGCAAAGGCAAAGAATTTCAAAGCCTCACACTTTCACACACACTTTCATTTTACTGTGATGACTTAGGTGATGACAGCAGACTTGTTACTATGGTAGCAGGTAGCAGGTGTACATCAGAGATGCAATAAAGCAAGAAATCACAGCAGTGGGTGGTGTCAAAGGCAGCGCAGGAGAAGTGCACACTGGGTGCACGGGAAAGTGAAAGATCCTTTCGGCAGAAGTCTGTGTGTGTAATGGTTTTTTGAAGCGTCCACCTGTCATAAATTTCTGTCCTCGAGTATCAAACGAGCATTCGATTTCACAGAATGTACAGTAAGTACCAACGAGATGCAGGAATGTTTGAGCCAGCAGAGTGATAATATGCAAGTTGAAAATGTATTCAAAGAGCTGGCTTTGAGGAATTTACACAAACTTGCAAGTGATAGCTAGAGTCATCGCCTCAGCAAACCGACTCACTGATGCCCATTATACAACCACATCTAATTAAAGTCTGCATTAGTCACCTTGGGCTACTCTTTATACAAGAGAAGCTGTTGCAGCAAAAACCTTTGAGGCTTCATTTTATTGCTTCTAAATGTATCGTTTGATTTGTAAGAAGAAGTGTTATTTCCTTTTTCAAACTTTAACAGTCATGCATCAAATGAAAAGCCTTTGAGTAGCAATGTCTCCATTTACAATTCTGCAAGCAAATCAAATATTTTGTACTCACAATCTCCTTGATGACTTTTTCCACGATGCCTCGATCCTGCAGGTTGTGAAGGTAGCGCGTGGCCGGGGAGCTAGCAATTAGCCGCAGCTGAGCTATATTGGCGGGCTCGTTGGCTTCAGGCGTGATGCCGATGGTGAAGAAGCGCACGCCCTGGTTCTTGGCGTCGGCCACGGCTGAGAATATGTCGGGGTTCCTGGGGTGCGAGATGCCGTCGAAGAGCAGAATGGCCACCTTGATGCTGCTGGGGGCCGACTCCTCCAGGTAAATGCGCGTGAGGTTTGTGATGGCGTAGGTGGTGTAGGTGCCGTGGCCAATGTAGACGATGGGAGCGATTCGGGCCTTGAAGTCTTCGGGGCCCCTCCACTGTTTGAAGGTCTGCTCTATGATGACATGGCTGCTGTACTGGAGGAGGGCCGCACGGGAGCTGAGGCCTCGGCCGGTCTGCAGCCGGAGGCCCTGCAGCCGGTCCATCACGTCGGAGGCGAAGCGCTTCTCCTGGGCATGGTTGTCCTTGGCGCTCTCCGAGCTGTCGATCAGGAAGGCCAACTCTAAACTGCAATCCTCATCAATGAGTGCTGCGGAGGAAGAAAAGTTAGCATTTATAACTGAAGGAATTAATAAGGAAGAAAATTATTAAAGGAATAATCCGACATTTTGAAGAGTTAGATGAGAAGATCTATACCGTCATCTTATTTCCCAGACATTATGTATATAAACAAACGAATTTGCAAAATTAACATTGTTTCCTACCTGGATCACATTTTTATCAACATAAGAGAGAAAACGCAAAATCTGTTTATCAGTAAAATGTTAAAGGAAAACAGCCAAAATATTCAAACTTGCAATAGACCGACAATTAATACTTCTATAAATTCTTGGCCTTGCAGGGTTGAAACATGGAGCTTAGCTTAGCATGGAGACTGGAAACGGGTTGAAACAGCTCATCTAGAGCTCACTAACACTTTATATCTTGTAAAAGTTGTGCAGGAAATTATAAATAATGACAATCTCTTGGTTGGGTGCAATCACTTCCTGGAGGCTTTTTGTATCCTTAAGACGACCAGTGGAGACTCCAGGAAGCACATGGATTAAATAAACAAGACATAACATGATGATTACTGAGCCTTAGAGGGGCTGATGGGTGGATTTTGTTACCTTTGGACAAAGCCGGGCTAATTATTTCCCCCTAGTTATAGTCTTTATGCTAAGATAAGTTAACCCTCTGTTGGCTGTAGCTTCAAATTTTCCACATGACAGTGTTTTTGAAAATGCCGAACAATTATTTCAACCTGTTTTATAATGAGTAAGAGCAAAGAGGACCATGCAGCTTGTTCTTAAAAGAAGTGTGTGCCATCACATTTTGGCATTTCCTCTTTAGACGATAGCTTTTTTGGCTTCATGACAAAACCCATAAACAAATAAAGCACCATTATAACAGCACATAAAATATTTTTCCAGTATTTTCTGTGGCCAAGTATATCATGTATTACTTTCATATCCAGACCAATATAAAGACATAACAGATCACGTCCAAATGGATTTCATGAGTCTGGGGGAAATTTTTATCTGTGGAGCCTTCAGAAGGGCTAACGGTGATTTATTGACTGTTTAGGCTCTATAGGCTGGTGCCTTTTCAAGAAAAGTGTGATAAGTTCATGAATGTGACATATAATTTTGAGGCGGAAATAAAAGTAACTCCACTTGCTGCACCAACCTTCAGCCATGGAAGGAGGTCACAGATCTAATATAGGCTGAGGATAAATCACATTAATCTTCACGGAAATATGTCACAGACAGAATGTGCCTGGGGAAACGGGATTCTGAGCGAATAAAACATTTGGGTAACAGAGCACTGAACGGTCACACAGGAGATGGATGGCTCGGAGGAGTCTGAGAGATATGATCAATCCAAGTGGATTGCATCCTCCGGCGATGTCCTTGTTGAGTATCATGTTCTATTTTTTCACCTGTGGCAGCACCTTTTTTTCTGGTGATGAAAAAAAGGGAAACGTGCCACCTGCACAAATTCCACAACACTTTTTCAAGTAAGAGCATTAGTGGGACAAATAGCCTCCAGAAAAATGTAACAAATGAGACTACTTTAAACTTACCTCTGCCATTTTGCGGGATGGTATTAGATGACAATAGTCTGCTCTTCTTCCTGGGGGTCACTACCTCTTCTTCATAGTCTTCTTCATAGTCCTGTGCCCAAACGCCTTGAAGTCCCCACAGCAGCAGGAGCCAGTGCAGTGAGGGGACCATGACTTCCCTTAGAGATGAAGACAAGACAGAGATGAATAAAGTCCTCACATTTCAATACGTTCCAAAAAACCTGCACCCACTCAGAGAACAAGCTTTAACAAGCAACAGACTCAGGCATCAAGCATGCATAACTCACAATGTTGCTGACTTAGGTCTCCAATGTGTTCGGCTCTACAAAGCTCTCCTTGGCAGAGAGGAAATTCAGAGAAAGTGCAAATAGGGAGAGAAATTCTTCATTCAGAGTTAATTTGGCTCCATGCTCTGAGCATTAAATTGAGCGTCCTCTTTGGTTGGATCTTGAGAGTCTGCAGGTCAAGAAGGCACCTTGCAGTGACAGTGGCTGCAGCAGTGCGTTGCAAAAAAAGTTTAGACTGTATTCTGGCTCTCATGAGACTCAAATTCAAGTCATTCTGAGCTCACGGTAAATGAAGGGAAGTCCACTCCCATTTTGGGGAGAGTGTGGGAGGGGTGGCCGGGGGAGACAGAGCAATGAGTGCATTCCCCCCTTTTATTAGATAGAGTGTCATTTTTGCTTTGTTAGCCACGCTATTTAAAACAGGCACAGAAATAAAAGCCCCTGGGAATAACAGCAATTTGTCTCTTTCACTCAGACACCTGGTTGAATTAAAAACAGGGTTTATCATTTTTTTTCTCAGTGTGCTGTTTGGTAGCTGCCACTGAGGACATCAAGGTCATGTCCTTGGAAATACTTCTGGAGAGTTGTAATTACATGAGGATGCTTTGCTCTTTTTTCAAGCTGATTCTAATGTTTGACTGTTTATATGCAAAAGCTACTGAATGTCTTAAAGCATGATTTATTTTTGCAAAACACAATTTTCTTTTTGTAGATGAAAAGTTGAATTCATAAGCAATAAAACTCAGCCTCGTTCAATTCAATACACTCAGGGGCTTTGCAAACATTAACTAGCTTCACATGGATATTGCTGTTGAGTGCTTATGCTTTGGTGTAAACAGTTGCCTGCTGTGGTGGAAGATGATGCTATGAGTGCTGTGAGTAAAGTTACTGGTGAAGTTGCAGACTGTAAAGCCAAAATAATAGAGTAAACAAAGCTATAAAGCTCCACAAAGCTGCAGAGTCACATGATAATTCTCTGAGGGTTCATGGCCAGGAGTGACCCCTTTCACGTTACGCACATTTCATCCATTGTTGATATAGAAACATCCATTATTGCTGCTTTAAAGAATATTCTATTTTTGCTTTCTTTGAGAGGCCTCGCCCTCAGAACAATCTGGTAAGCTGGAAAAGTTTGGATAGGTGATTTATGCCTTAAGGCGACGCACCCGGCATGTGCAGTGTACCATGATTCACCTGGGAAAAAAACACCCAACGCAAGCTTTTGTTACTCTTTTTCTTGGCATGACTTTCTATAAACATAGATTTCCAAAAGCCACAAAGAGGTTAGTTAGTATCAAGGGTAGTGCCACTGTAGCAATTCCTTATTTGATGTTGTTCAGTATATCATCACTGGATGAGATCTGCCCAAAATGCATTTCTTATATATTCTACATCCTGCATTCAGAGTCAGATCTTTTCAAAGTCAAAAGCTATGACAGTGCACTTCTTCTTCAGCATGAGTCCAGACTGTATTTAAACCTGCTGCGTGTCCTTTTCAGAACCAAAAAAACTCTCATAACTCCTTAATCTTATTATAATTCCTATGTAGTCTTGGATCAGAGAAGTCTTAACATCCCATGAGACTTTCTGCAAGAATAAAAGCTGGAAGTGGAATCACATAACTCTGCAACAGGGATGACGGCGCGTGTTTTTATTGCTTACTGTATTACTGAAAGCAAGGAAAGGTGAGCTGTCACTCAAGAATGCTCCTCCTGAAGGATGGACCTCCTTAAATCTGGTTCAGCTCCCGTTCCTTCTTGTGGAGAGCTGATTAGGCAAAGTGAGGATTTATGGGAATTATATTTGTCGTTTTAAATATTATGTCTTTGCAGTAAGAAATAGGAAGCTGTCACTGCTTATGTCTGACTTTACAGTTTAAAAAGATATTGCTTTGGCTGTTTCACATGACTGACTCAAATATTTAACACTTGTTTTGTTGCATAATACACAATATATGGCAAAACTAGGGCGCAGCATAGCGCTGAATTTCAATATGAAATACCTTATACAAATGGAAAACCACAGCTGTCTAGTCATGGTCTGCCAGAAATAGGGCAGCTACAAATTCACACGCCTCTCATGACAATTTTTAAAAAATCAGCATTTGGTTTCAGAGTTAAGTTCACATTTTGCCTTATTTCTCTCACAGCAGGGATTCTAAAATAATGAGCCTGCACGTTCACGGTGCTGAATTTAAAGTGTGCATTAAGTCTGCTGAAAGGTTTTCTAAAGAAGACCCCACAGTGTCTCTAAACTGCGCAGCAATTAGGTGACATTCATTCAACGAGCACGTGGGAATAAATGAATAAAGATCGTCCCATCTCAAAGAGCACAGTGATGCTCTGAGCAGATGCAGAAAGCAATAAGGGCATCAATAAAAGCAGGACAAGGCATTTTTTATGTCATGCCACACGGTTTAATTTAATGAGCAAATGGTTTCCTTGGAAAAGGTGTGTGGCATGAACAAAACAAGTCTTTCTTTTATGACACTGCGGAAGCCACCACTTAGCTCTTTGATATTCTCAACCCCTCCAGGTATCTTTCCTGTGACATTTGCTTTAACCACTGTTTTTACAAGATAATGCATGTTCCTTCAACACATAGTTACAGCACCAGGGAGAACGCGGCTGACATCCGTGGCTGCTGATTGTTAGCGGATGAAAATCATATGTAAGATCATAAGATCAGAGCAACAAAACAGATATGTGTGTCCCAACAAGTTTTCATAGCAGTCGGATCTAAAGGGGAGCTGACAGCTACGCCTGACACCAAAGTCAAACTGAAAATAATCCACATTCTGGAAGTGTCAAGGTGCCACAGAGGAGTGTGTTGCTGGTTCCTGTACCACAAATGTTAAGTTGTACAAGCCATCAAATCATTAATAAGAAAAATTCTAATTTTGTTCTGATGCTGGTGCTAGATGCAAAGTTAAGGAATCATCAGAGTTAATGGGGAACATGAAGGTGAGAGCACAGAACCAGAATTCCCAAAATAGAATGACAATGGGGGGCGTCTATAGCATGTGGACTGCTTTCTGCAAACAATCCCACAATGCAATGCACCAAACCTAACTGATGTGCAGTTATTCAGCTGTACACCTGTTAGTGATGCAAAATGAGGATGACTAATAGGTGTCCAAAAATCTCAGTTTACTGCCCACTATAGAGTAAACTACTGAGCATCTATTATACATAGAGAGAGTGATTTAGGAGCCATTCATCATCTTAGTTAGTGCAGTTGAAGTTGATGGGACCAAAGTGCTTGACCGACTGACAGACCGACATTGCCTAGAGCCATGCCTCTAGCAAGGCTAAACAGACCAGGAAAAACAGCCTTTCACACTGAAACCACTTCATCTGTGTGTGGTTAAAAGCTACTATCTGTTTCAATGAGCTGCTCTCATCACCTCTGATCAAAAATCTTCAAAAGCCGACAATTGTTTCCTCATAAGTACTGCGTGGAACATGTCTGTGGAAGGTCAAAGGTCGCCTGCTGTCAAACTGTCCCACCAATGATGAAGGGGAGGCTTTGTGAAACCTGACAATGAGCAGGTGCGGCGTTTGTTTGGAATGGGAAACATTTTCAAGGGTCTGAATAAAGGTGATTGTTGTGAAATGAAATTCCGAGCAGGCTCCACGGATCACTCCATAATGCGGATCATCAAACTTTTCTAATGACATATAACACAGACCTTTTTAAAGCGGTAACCACATTGGCATCTGCTGCATTAGATCCTGTTGAGGAACATGTCCATTCCTGCATCACCTGGTCTCTCACACAGCTGTGAACTCATTCAGCCTGATCACTGTAGCTACAGTAACTGCAACACAAGCACAATCTTTCTTAACACTGACAAGTGACACATGGAAACTTTTTGGGAAACGTTGCCAAGTGATCTCAACATTGCTCCCCTGACTATACGGCAACTTCTTTGAAAAGATATTTTTTAAAATAGAGATTTGACATTAAGTGACTTTCACAGTGTTGACAATGTGTGTCGACTCCTGCGCGTACCTGCAGTAATCCAGCAGCACAAAGTACAAAAGCCTGCCAACACAAAGTATTCTCAGTCATCACTCATCAGACATTACTTTGGGGCATGCACAATGCTGGATGCTTAATTCAAATATGTGCCGTGTTTTTACAGACAAATACAGACTAGTAGAGATGCATGCCTGCAGAGCCTCAGATAGTCATCTGTGGGCAGGAGGAGTGCTACCAAGCCTTGTATGATCACTCACAATAGCTAAAACTTCAGTAGGTGTGTGGCAATCTTTGTTTTGTGTTATGCACAATATTGTATTAATAAGAACAAAAAAGAATGTGTATGATAAAGATTAAAATCTCCTCACAATGTTTAATAAACTCATACACAATCCAAAGCAAACCAAAGCACTGCTGACATGTAAAGACAACCGACAGTTCTACCGGAGAGCATTGTTTGCTCAGATTTTACTTTAGGCTTCAACATGAGGCAAAGACAAATTGATGAAAGCCTTCTAAAATAAAAAACAAACACTCATATATACACTTGCACGCAACCTGAGCCACATTCTGTCTCTTATGGTACAGCAGCACCCTCTAGTGTACATATTGTGGACTCACTCATTTAGGCTTACAAAGCACACCAGGGCTACGTCCAAATCTCCATCCTACATATTAATATTTTAAGCAGGATGTACTATTTACCACTTTTCACAATGTAGTACTTTTTTTCAATAAGTATAGAAGAAATCAATTAACTTTACTGTTGGTGGCATGGTGACAGTAGACTCCAAATCAGCTTAGAATCAGTAGTATGGCTTATCTAGCATTTGTTTGTTAGTGTGCATGTTTGTGGTTGTCCATTTAGTGTAAGACATAACCAGCCGTGCAGTCAATGCATGTACAGTGGTTTAAGTCTATGCCACTGACATGATGAGGTCAACTAGTAATAATAATGATGTCTTATGACTCAGTTCTAATTCTCTAAACACAGCCAGAGTCCTCAGTTTCCACTCACAGCATGCACCTAACAACTGTGGACATTTATTGCACTTCTTGAGAATGAGGTCAGTGTCTTAAGTCAAACGGGGGCTGCAGTCAACAAATGTCAGGGTTGCAGCAGAAAACTTCCCCCTTCACATAGAACATAGTGTACAAATGGGGAAAAGGACACTAGGATGGCCAAACAACTTGTTCCAATAAATATATATAAATTATAAAGATAGAATTTCATTGACTACTGATTTGAACGATAACTGACATTATATGCAACCTTTTGTTTTGATTGTCACAAGCCACATTTAAGTCAAACAGACTCTGGAGGGCAGAATGTCAGCTGGACGCGTTTTAACATCTACGCATGCTCAGTATAGGAGGTTCAAGTTCCGCGCACGCGCAGTTCGCCTCAGCGGTCATTCATTATAAAGCGGCGACTTCCTCCGTCTCTTTCCACCTTCAGCCATTTTGACAATGTTGGGAGCTGTGGGACGCTGCTGCACCGGGGCTCTGCAGGCTCTCAAGCCTGGGGTCCAGCCTCTGAAGGCTCTCGTCGGATCCCCCGCCGTCCTTTCACGTGAGTCCCGCATGCTCGGTGCTTTTAAACCGCAATCGTACAAAGGCGAGAGGCGGCTGTCACAGAAATGCTAACGTTAGCTTGTTGCTAGCAACACGCTGGCTGCCCTGACGGCGCCGCAGCAGGCCTTAACATTAAAGTGTCAAATTTGAAACCTGTTAGATGTATTCTGAAATATTACATGAGCACACCTGTGCATATAAGCTCCTGTTGACAGGTGTCATGCACCAGAAAAAGAGTAGGCTGTGGTTTTCTTGTGCTAGCAGCAATGACCTTTGTGTAATGACATGAGGCGCTGTGAGTCTGCAGAAGCTGCTAAGTTAGCATGAACTTCTAGGTGTCGTCTTAGCAAGGTCTGGCGAGCAGATTAGGAAGGTTGAACAGCCTGCAGCCTGCTTTAAATTCACACAGAAGTAGGCGGAAGCACGAAGATCATGATGCATTATAAACATGCTTGCCATTGAATGTCCTGTATCTGACAGGCAGCAGTAGCATTAGCAACATTAGCTCAAGGTACATTTCATTCATCTGACAGCGTTTCCAAGTTAACATTAAGGAAATGCTTGTAGGTGTGTTTACCAGTCAAAATCTGCTTATATATCACACAAGTAGGCTAATCGTTTGGTTGGATGGTGTCATTTGATCATTTCAATTGTGTTGTTAAAGCTTACTCGAAGTTTGGACCAAAGCTATGACTTGACATTGACGTGGAGCAGCCAGACATGCAACTATCTGACTTCCAGATTCGGTGCTTCTCCACACAGACTTATGCATTAAAGACAAATGGATACCATCTTAAAAACAAGGTCATGACTGCAGCACATATATGTGACTCTGAGCTAAATGCACACACTGTCTGCATTGACTTACAGGCAGAGACTATGTCGCACCTGCCGCCGCTGCTGCCACCGCCAACGGCAGGATTGTGGCCGTCATCGGTGCCGTCGTCGACGTCCAGTTCGATGAGGGCCTCCCTCCCATCCTCAACGCCCTGGAAGTGGCCGGCCGCGAATCCAGGCTAGTCCTGGAGGTGGCCCAGCATCTTGGTGAGCAGCTTGGATGATAACCTTCAGCCCTGCACCCACATGAACAAACCAAACAAACCAACTTTAAATGTATAGAGTTGATTAAATGAAAATCATGCTTGTGTGTTTAGGGGAGAACACTGTACGTACTATTGCTATGGACGGTACTGAGGGTCTGGTCCGTGGACAGAAAGTTCTGGACACTGGTGCCCCCATCAGAATCCCAGTGGGACCAGAGACCCTGGGCAGGATTATGAATGTCATCGGTGAGCCCATCGACGAGAGGGGCCCCATCTCCACCAAGCAGTGAGTTCACTTTAAAAATAGCACAATCCATTATATTTTTCTCATTACATTCACAATAAGCAAAATGTCTTTGAGAATGACAGTATTAATTAGACATTAGTATGTGTATGCAGGTATTAAGGAGCTACCAAATGTTGAGCTTTAAAGGTCTATTTGCCTGCAAGAGTTTTGGTCTTGAATAATTTTGATAATTGTTCATTCACCCCCCTCACAGGACTGCACCCATCCACGCTGAGGCCCCTGAATTCACTGACATGAGTGTGGAGCAGGAGATTCTGGTGACTGGCATTAAGGTGGTGGACCTGCTGGCCCCCTATGCTAAGGGAGGAAAGATCGGTAAGTAACACATGAATGTTTGCTCCTGATAGAGAGGCAGGTTGGATGATGGCTTTCATGAAACGAACCTAAAGTTTCTCATGGTCACAGGTCTGTTCGGTGGTGCTGGTGTCGGCAAGACTGTATTGATCATGGAGCTGATCAACAATGTGGCCAAGGCCCATGGTGGTTACTCTGTGTTTGCCGGTGTGGGCGAGCGTACCCGTGAGGGAAATGACTTGTACCATGAAATGATTGAGTCTGGTGTCATCAACCTGAAGGACACCACCTCCAAGGTGAGGACTTTTGCAGGCTTCCACAGAAAATTAAAACTGTGGCACACTGTGGAAAATGGTCTATTTACCACAGTATAGTTACAAACATTAATCACTCACTCTACTCTTGTTGCTGCTAGGTGGCGCTGGTGTACGGACAGATGAACGAGCCCCCTGGTGCTCGTGCCAGAGTGGCTCTGACTGGTCTGACTGTGGCAGAGTACTTCCGTGACCAGGAGGGTCAGGATGTGCTGCTCTTCATCGACAACATCTTCCGCTTCACACAGGCTGGCTCTGAGGTCTGTGAAACGTCCATCATGTCTGTCAACAGCAAAGTCACAAGTTGAGATAAATCTCTTGAGATGTTAATGGGGTTATAATTTGCAGGGCTTGATACTGATTAAAGTCCTCTCTTCTCAGGTGTCTGCCCTGCTGGGTCGTATCCCCTCTGCTGTGGGTTACCAGCCCACTCTGGCCACTGACATGGGTACCATGCAGGAGAGAATCACCACCACCAAGAAGGGTTCAATCACATCTGTGCAGGTGAACATGAAGCTCCTTTGTGCTAATACATGATCATCCGTCATTTTATTTGCTAAAACTATTTAAAGAGATGATTGAATATTAAACATATGTGGAATTGGATTGTTACAAGTACTAAATTTGGTATTGTGTAAACTGACCAAGTCTCGATTCTCTCCACCAGGCCATCTATGTGCCTGCTGACGATTTGACTGACCCTGCCCCTGCCACCACCTTCGCTCACTTGGACGCCACCACTGTGTTGTCTCGTGCCATCGCTGAGCTGGGTATCTACCCCGCTGTCGACCCCCTGGACTCCACCTCACGTATCATGGACCCCAACATTGTCGGAGCTGAGCACTACGATGTTGCCCGTGGTGTGCAGAAAATCCTTCAGGTTTGTGCCTTTTTTGAAATCTATTTGATTTTCATAGGACTAACAAACTATTTTCTCAGGCTAACAAGTTTACTTTCCTCCTGTAGGACTACAAATCCCTGCAGGATATCATTGCCATCCTGGGTATGGACGAGTTGTCTGAGGAGGACAAACTGACTGTGGCCCGCGCCCGCAAGATCCAGCGTTTCCTATCCCAGCCCTTCCAGGTGGCCGAGGTCTTCACTGGCCATTTGGGCAAACTGGTGCCCCTCAAGGAAACCATCAAGGGCTTCAAGAGCATCCTTGGTGGTAAGTTTATTAGTCTCTGATTTGGCTTTTTAAATTAATGTAATATTTCTAGATTGTGCCTCTCAGTCTCCTTAGCTCTATTTGTAATACTCACATTTCCTTTTGTACTTGTTTCCCTGTAGGTGAGTACGATGCCCTCCCTGAGCAGGCCTTCTACATGGTCGGCCCTATCGAGGAAGTCGTTCAGAAGGCCGAGAAGCTGGCTGAGGAGCACTCATAAACATCCAAACAATCTAAACTCTTGTGGGGAGAGAAGGAGAAATTAAAGGAGAGGGGTCCTGTGGTTAGGAGCACTTGGTTTGTAAAACATGTCAAAATGCAAATGTACCTGTCTTGTCATCCTGAAAGAAAGTTCTATTTAATGTTTCCAATGAAAGATGGAATAAAACACTGTCTTTACACAAAACAGCTTGTCAACTGTATAATTCCTAAAGGCTTTAATAGTTGTAGTTGAGAATCTTGTTCCTAGTGGGGAAGTTTGAAATGGGCGTCCTCACCCACTCTGACCACAAGATGGCAGTTTTGAGCCATGTTAAGCTATCTGAACTGTGTTTGCAGCAGCCTGTCACGTACTGAAATAAAACTGTGGACGAACAGTTGGATGAGTGTTTGTTTTAGCTTAAAGGGTGACACACACTTGAACTCATATGAACCAGAGCATTCACTGTTATGACCTTAATCACAGAAGCAATAGTGGTGGAAAAAGTACCCTTATTATTGAAGTTAACATAACAATACCACATGGTAGAAATGCTTTTGCAAGTAAAAAGCATTCAAAGTTTGACTTGAGTTCAAAATAATTGGTGTCAATACTTACAGTACTAAAAGTAAAATTACTCAAAATGCAAACTGATACATTTCAGAATATTCTTGAATTATAATTGACTTCATACCTTGCATTGATAATGCAGCTGGTATAGGTGGAGCTCTTTTTTTGTTTGTTTTACTGCCTTATGAATTTCACAATCATCCATAATACATCACAATTTCATTTTATAAATGAACCTGAGTCTGCTTAAGTTAAACAATTTCCAGACATTGAGACATTCGTCAGACTTTCAGGTTTAACAAGAAAATGTTTTACCACAGCGTTCAAGTTAAATTTCAGACAATTAGTACTGCAGACTGCAAATCTATGCACGTGGTCATACCAAGCCCAAATATGAAAGGAAACAAGTCGGTACGATAAACTAATCAGTTTCGTTGGCACTTCCCAGATGTATTGAACAATAATTGCTATAGATAACATCAATTGGTGTGGCCTGAACGCAGATAAGTGGCTGAAAATAAATGGATATCAATGATAGGATATCAATAATAACAGTCAAGTCCTGCCCCACATGTACCTTGTAATCAAGTCTGGATCAGGCATCACTTTTAACTGCTCCTTAACCTTTCTGACACAAAACTAATATGAGTCTGAGCACAGCCCTATCTGCCTGTAGATAAGGCGGCCTTGAACGTTCCCACAGTTCCACTGCATGCAAAAGAAGAGAAGGGAATCAGACAAAGTGCTTCTTCAAATTGTTTTATGTTACAGAGGCATGATTGCTTTCCAGATAAATGTTGGCTACAGCAGAATGTGCATGTGAATAAGGCTCCAGACAGGAAGGACAACCATTACACTTTTAAGTTGATATTGTTGAAACTGCATAAAATATACACATGGATTTAAAAGAAGCACAATTTATTGCATCTGCCTGGCAATAGGAATGGCTTCTCTGCCCAGGATGTAGTCAGAGACACGGCTCGGCATGTACGACAGCGGCAGCCAGAATAACTTGGCGTCCCAGCCTGGGGAGTAGCGGGTGCGGGGCTCGACAGCGGACACAGCGTGCTCCATGCATCTGACCACCTTCATCAGATCTCCATCACTTAATTGGGCAACCTTCTCTGATATTACTATTAACGCTAGGAGGGAGGAAATGAGGAAAAACATTAAATAGATGAATTAAAAACAAACACAGTGATGAAGAAAAAGTGATGATCCAAACCTACCTTTTCGGAGATATTCATCTCCGTAGTCGTGTCTGACCTCCTGGGGCATTCTTTCCCACAGCGTCTTCACATTGTTGCTGAGGATAGTGGCGTCAGTCACATTGGTTTTGAAGAAGCCTGGCTCAATGCAGAGGACTTTGACATTGAACGGTGCCATATTTATCCTAAAGAAAGCATATCATTTAGTCTTGGCTTTGCGTGCAAGCTAGGAAATCTGTGTTGACATACTGATAAATAATTGATTGTGCGAGTTAATGTTTCACCTGAGACAGTCATTAAAGGCTTCCACACCATACTTGGAGATAGTGTACGGGCCTCCTGTAGCACTGATCCTCCCAAACACACTGGCTACATTGACCACCCTTCCCCTGGCCTTCTTGATCATTGGCAGGACGCTCAGTGTCACCGAGATCACCCCGTTCAGGTTCACGTCCAGCATGGACTTGTAGTCGTCGATGGTCAGCCAATCGCATGGGGCCGAGGGAACAGAGACACCTGCATTGTTCACCACGGCCCATAAACCTAGAAGGAGGACAACCAGTCAATAAAGTGACGAGAGAGATTTCAGAGCATGTCAGTACATGCTGAATATATTAAAGCGGAGAGTAATGAGTTGGGAGTTGGCTTGTAACAGTGTGTGCTGGTTAAATGTTTGACAGTGTGTGATTTTGGGATTGTGGACACTGACACAGCAGCATTTGACAAAGCCAAACAAGGAGAAGCCTCGTTATTGAGCCAGAGCAAACAGATGATGGCTAATTATGTATCCCGCTGTTGAACTCCCTCTGAAGGAAAATTGGTCGTTCCAGCTCTGAGTGGAAACAAGAGTAAAGAAAGAGCCTCTGCAGCCATGCTTTGCGAGAATGTGCCTCGGCACAGTGGCACTTACTTAATTATATGCAAATGTCGGCATACTAACAGGCTCGTAATGACAATCTTAACATGCTGATGTTAAGCAGGTGTAATGTTTGCGTCTCATTTTAGCTTGTAAGCATGATAATATTTGCAAATAAGCACAAAACAGTATTTTGGGCATAAACCACAGTGTGAGACATTTACATTTTGGCCCAGACGATGAATGAGAGGAGAGGATGAGATATTTCACTTAAAACCACAAATATCAACCTGGTGGTGGCAGCAGAGGGAAAGCCAGGGGATCACCCATGAGGACCATGAATCTCTGCAGAAACGTTCATGCTCATCAGTCCAGTTTGTGAGAGGATTCAGTCAACACTCACCGTTTGGACCCACTTTGTCCTGGATCATGGCTGCAACTTTGGCGACGCTCTCCTTAGACCGAACATCCAGGTGTGTTGTGATCAGGTTGCCGGAGCAGGACTTCTTCAGGTCCTCTTCGCCCTTCTCGGTGAAACACCCAGCAACCACTCTGAAGCCCTGCTTGTCCAGGTAACGGGCCAAGAGGTTGCCAAAGCCGGAGTCGCAGCCTGTGATGTACACATACTTGCTGCCCTTGTTGGAGACCCTGGGCAGCTCCTTGACCCAGCGGTACACGTAGTAGAAAATCACCAGCCCCAGGAGGTACAGGTACATGACTGCAGGGACAAAGAGGGAGACTTAGTTCTGCTCCACACTGAGCTCAGCGAGCCACGAAGGGGCAATATAAGGTTGTGCAAAGTAATGATACACAGACTGATAGTGTTGTGGGCCTTGGTTGAACTTGAGCACAGTGCAGCAGTGTTATAGGGTACTTCAGCACATTTTCTAAAGTACTGCACTTCAGATTTGAGACACTTGCTTGTCTACTCTACAACACTCAAGGAGATGCTGTACTTCTTCCTTTTTACCTTTAGTTATTCTGCAGATTATCCTTCCCATTCAAAACATACAACTCCTTTATAAAATACAATGCTGTAGAAGAACCTAATCAATATTATATTAAACGGTTCACATTGCCTCCACTGCATGCAAGTACAACAGTAAATTACTTTTAAAACTTTACTTTTAAAAATCCAGTAATATAATATAGCATAATTAGAATTTCACATGATCAGTGGTGGAAATATTCAGATCATGTACTCAAATAAAAGAACTAATGCCACACTGTAAAAATGCTCCACTACAAGTAAAAGTCCTGCATTGAAAATGTTACATGAGTAAAAGTTAACACAAGTAAAATTATAGTCAGGAAAGTTACATTTTAAAAGTATGTCATGCAGAAAAACACAGGATTTTACTGTTAACATAAAAAGCAACAAATCCTCACATTTGTGAAGTTAGAAACCATGAAATGTTTTTGCATTAAGACAATCTTAATTCATAAAGTAATTTGTACCTAAAATAGGTCAAGTAATTAATATATAACTAAAAGATAACATTGGAAAACAGCACGACACTGATACCAACAACTGCTATCAAAGTTCACTGAAATGAAACTTCTTTACTCGAGTCACAGATTCAAAGATTGTGAAATCAAGAGAAACTGAATAATTATGAATAATATGTTAATAATCTGTCTTCACCTTTTCTAGCTGAGTGTGTTAAAATGATAGAAGATAATAATGATAATAATAATAATGTTACCTGTTGTGCAGGTGTCTTCCTGGACTGTCTCTGCTGGCTGTCAGACAGTTTTTATATCAGTCCAGGAGAGTCAGACTGTCTGTCCTCAGAGGAAACAGCCCTGTGGACCAATAGAAGGCCTGCAGGGCACTTCATATAATCTGAAGCATGCGGACAGGTGCGCCCCCTATTGGCAGGAACAGAAAGGGCAGCAGCTGTCATGACCGGTGACATGGAAAGAATGGTTATTATATAAACAATTATACTATATCATACTATATATTCTATCTTATATTGCTGTTCAACACTAGATATCATTATATATGTTGCTATATTTCACCTTTTACTATATCCTATATCCCACACCATATTATGCTGTTAGTACATTATGTTCATATACCATAGGCTACTGTTCATTACATTATACTATATATTTGATTTTTGTATTAATACAGGCAAACACTAGCTGTCATTACTTATATTATAGACTCACTCACTTTGCTGCTACTAATCACAGTGTACTTGTACTACAGTATTACTTTGTTACAGTCTGAGAGGAAGGAAATGTGCTTACTTTTAAGTTGATGACTTGCAGGAGCCACTTGTCCTCTGGTCCGTGTTTGGAGAAATGTTGAGGGTAAATTTTGCCCCAGTCCCAAATTTGCAGGGCTTCAAAAAATGAGCGTGTTACGTCAAGTGGAAAAGGGAGCGGGGTGAGAGAAAAACCAGGAAATCTTGGACTTCCTGGAGTTTGACATCACACAGCTGGTGTGTCATCAGCTTGCTACAGAAACCATATGTACAGTATGTTCATTTATATTTGATTCACCCTCAATGTGCCAGTTCTCAGTTTATGAATGTTAATAGTATGAAAATATCTGGTAGAAGAATACCCCAGGTTTTCACATGTGATGCCATTGCTTTAACTGCGTGAGAAGGAGTGAGGATAAAAAGGTTCACGGTTCGAATCCCCAGTTGACCATGGCTTGCCAACAATGTGGCTATTCATGCATGTGGTGTGTTTTCAAGTGCTTCTTGTTCATTAAATACCGTCAGACATGAGCATCCAAATGTTGCAATCTGCTTGGACCTCAATCATTGCAGTTTGTGCAAAAATGTAGATACCAGCAAAAATGTTTCTATTGTAGATGAAAATCAAAACACTTTTTAACTCTGGTGGTAAATTATACTTTTAAAAGATGATACTTGAATAATCTCCAATAATATTGAGTGTGTTCTGCCATGTTTTTACCACAAGGGGTCGCTGTTAATGCATTTTTAGATAAATGATTCCTATTCCTGTTATCATTCATTTGTTTCTAATATCGGTTCAGTCATTTTATGATGAGCATAATTTCCCTTGAACATCATTCTTTGGTGCTGCTTAAGATCAGATGTGCTCAACTGCACATCGTATTCCGCTCCTGCAAGCTGCAGGTAAAGAAATAGAAATGGCAGACAATAAGAAGTAATCATTGATTTGATGTTAGAGAAGTTTAATGTCAGGAAACCATGATCATGGACATAAGAAATGTTCAATGTTACAAAAATGGTTTCATTGTTGCAATAGAAGACACAGAACAGAGCTGTATTTGACACAAATGAACTGTTTACCACAAATTAAATTCAACCCCAGTGGCAAACAGAGAAAAGCCCATTTTACGACCAAAGGAGATGCCTGTTCCCAGCAACTTTGCTTCCAAACCTGTCAGACCAACGGCAACGCCACAGTCTGCTGACAGACCAACTGTTGCTTTAACTGGACCAACAGTGGCTGAAACACTGCCCAATTCTGCTTTGGCAAAGGCTCTGGCACCAAGATTCGCAGCCGAAACTTCAGCTGCTGCGGCGGCATTGGGCCCTTTGGCCTCGGCATCAACAATGCTCCATTCAAAACGAGCATGGCCCCATCCTATACAAGCGTACGCTCCTGCCTTTGGAACATGCTTGTAGGGTTTATGCTCAAATGCATCCGCATATGCCTCTGCATCCTCAGAGATACCTCCAGTAGCAAACAATAGCAAAGGCCGGTCATAGGTGTCAACCATCTCCACCACCCCGGCTGGACCAAAAGAGACTTGTGCACGTCCTCTCAGATTTGCATAACCTACAAACAAAGACACACTACATTAAATGTCAAAGAGGACTGGAGAACAATGTTAGCAGAGAAAAAGGATTTGCATGGTGTGGAGATTTCAAGAATATCTTTATAATAGTTTCAATAAAAATTGAATGTGAAAGCGACAATGTACTTACCCTTATGACGTAGGACTGAAAAAAAGAGAAAATAGAAAACTTTATTTACTTATTCACACATTTGAAACATCAAATTCACAATCATTATGACTTCAGAAGCTCCAGACTGATAGCCAACCTTCTTACAGTGCATAGTACAAATGTGACAATACAGTATACATGGTTTATATAGCACAAAGGTAGTTCAAGACTCAACCGGAGCCTCTTTGCGCTCATGTATTCCGTGCCCTTGTGTCCTTTGGCCGCCTGGATCGCTTCTTGCTCGATGACAGCGAGTCATCAGAGGGTGATGAGGGATCACTATTGGATGATCTTTGCATCTTCAGGAAAAATAGAGAGGATGTCAGCAGTGGACTAGACCTAGAGCTTATAAATAAAAATAAAATCTAAACGAGAGCAATTTAAGATAAAATTGTGAGGCAAAAGTGAAAGTGGTGTGTTGTAATGAATAAAAACAGGGTCAGCGAGGCTTGTATAGATATTTTATATTATAGTTAATATTCTATTACATTTGGACAAAAAGGTATTTGTTTGTCAATCATCAATCAGCATATTTGTGTTAATGTAGTAACTAGGCATATATTGTGGTGAGCATATTACATTAGGTCAATATGCCATAGGCTACTGTTCATTACATTATACTATATATTTGATTTTTGTATTAATACAGGCAAACACTAGCTAGTCATTACTTATAATATAGATTTGCTCACTTTGCTGCTACTAATCACACGGTACTTGTACTACAGTATTCTCACAGTCTGAGAGGAAGCATATGAGACTACTTCTAGTAACTGAAGTGCAAAACACAATACTTTATAAAACATCAAGAATCTTTCAGAAAAAAAGTCTTACTTTTAAGTTGATGACTTGCAGGAGCCACTTGTCCTCTGGTCCTTAGAAAAATGCTTCAGTGTTTGGAGAAATCTTGAGAGTAAATTTTGCCCCAGTCCCAAGTTTGGCTTCAAAATATGAGTGTGTACGGTCAAGTGAAAAAGCGAGAGGATTCTGAGAAATAAGAGGAAGTCTTGGGAGTCCTGGAGTTTGTGTGTCATCAGTTGGGTATAGATACCATCTGTGCAGTATGTTTATTTTCTGTTCATGTTGAATAAACATAAGCAGCAAAAACAATTCTGTGGTAACAGTTGCATCAAGTCAAATCAGATCTATGAACGCAGTTTTATGTGATTAAAACTGTTATTTCAGAAGCACATGATGGTAAAATGTAGGCCTCATTTGACAACAACAACATGACATTTGTCCCATTCTTACTTTTTGAAATTGATATTCAGCTTTACATGACCTCACCTTTGAATTTAATGTTCTTTGGTATTTGAATTTAAATCTGCTTTTATCAGTTTTTAGCCACCACGGAGCAGAAAAACTCGAGTACAGCGTCTCCTTGTGAAGTTGACATGACAAACACTGTTTTAGCATTGACTGCTAAGGAGCAACATTTTGACCACCTGATGAATTTAAGTCACTTACCTCTCAGCTTATGTTTGACTTTCTCCATGTCGGTCGTCTGTAGAGCTACTGGTTCGACTTCGGTACTTCATGTCTTGATGGTCAAAGCTGGGCCTCCTCCTGTCATTTAGTGACGGATTGACAGTCAAATATGAGATGTACACAAATCCAGCACAGGTGGTGAATCCACGTAATCATGATGATGATCGTGATGTGACAACCAGCTGCTTCCTGCGTCCCCTTGTTATCTCAGTGACATCGTGGACGTCTAATCAAATTTCTGCTCGCTGATTGTTGTGTTTCCCACTTAGCTGAAGAGATTTTTGAAACATTGCAGTTTTATTGGCTTGTCTTGTGAAATGTCTTGTTCATTTATTTTTGTCATCTGTATAAGAGAGGAGAGTGAAGATATTGCCTGTATTTAGCTTTAATCTTTGGTGCTGTGAAAAAACATGCATTCAAAGCATCAAGTATAAAATGTCATGTCTCCATTATTTAAGCCATAAGATATCAGATATCAAAAACCCTGCTTTTTCCTCACTAATCTTTCTGTTTCCTTTCAATGCTTGAACACACCCTGCCTCCGCCCAACAAAACAGGATGTCCTACTTAATTCCCATAACACCCACAGAGGCATTTATTCCCTGTACCTTCAATCTACTAATGAATGCTATAATTAATGTTTTACGGTATGAGTGAAAAACTGTCAAATCACTCTAGATATACAACTTATTTCTTCATACAGTAGTCAATAAAAGTCTGTCAGAGTCTGGGCCAAAAGGTCATCTGATGCTTTTTACATTTCTGTCACAAGGTGGCAGCAGCGTTGTTTGACAATCCAGTTCCTGCTGTCCAGGTGCTGCCTTCAAGAACTCCTGGAATAATTCTCTTTCCAACAATAAAGTTGGAATTCAATTTTTTTGCACACCTAAATGCTTCAGGCCTGCATATATATAAACAAAATAAGAGAAATTCAACACACTTACTAAACAACATAACAGTGTATTCCTACGTGCAGTGTACAGTCAGTTGTTGATGCAGCTTTTCTACCTTTTAAAAGTCTCAGTAAGTTGGGGAACATAGACGTTTGTGAGTTCTAATTGAGACTGTTTGTGTGCATTCAGGTTAAAGTTTGAATATTTCTGATTGTACTTGATTCAGCACAGTTCCCTTTAGATTGATGTAACACAACATTCATGCATGGTAATAATTCATAATAAACTCCATTTATATGGCACATAACCGCAGCTATAATGTGCTTTATTGTTTCACAATAAGACAAATGAAAACACGAGCTTGAACAATAAAAAAAAAAATAAAAAGCTAGTTTAATAAGAAGATGGATAAGCTGAGGTTTCTGCATAAATCACCCTTGTCAGTTTTTAAATTGTCGACATAATATCATGTCCTCCATCACGGAAACTTGGAATATATGTTGATAATCCTTCTCTTTGCAGTTTCCTGAGAGCACTAGAAGGCAGCAGTGAATGACCGACAGTACATGACCACCAGCAGGCAATCAATTGTTTTCATTTGTAAGCTTGCAGACTCCATCAGTCATTTTTATGGCAGTATAAATCACCAGTACTATTTTTCCTCATACATAATTGAAGCGTCTGATTTATAGATGAAAATTAAGCATTTTGTGCGAGTCTCAAATGATTAATATCTAAATATGGGCCTGTTGTACTCGAACTTTAATGATATAAACAAACCTTTGCAGAAATCATTAATATTAGATTTAGCAGTTGATTAAGGGCAGGCTTAGTTTTTAACTTTGGCTCACGACATGTTCCAACAAAAACTCATGAAGAAGCAATGCACATAAAAAGTAGATACAGGCTCTAGCTTAAATGAAATTAACAATCACCCTTTATTCATTTCATACATGTGTTTGTGGCTGTATTTGAAACTTGCAGTATGACAATAATATCCATTCCTCTAGTTGTAGCATTCGAGGTAAAAAATGATATTGGAAGGCATTCCAGCTGCAAGAGGGCAATGACCACGAGTTCAACATGTCTGAATGTCAACACACGACTCGTGCCCGCATGAATAGTAAAACTGAGTTGTATCTTTAAAGCGCCTGTGTAACTCTGGATGAACAGCGTGGTGAAATGTCTATTCATCCATAATGTAACATTTGTACTTTGAAAGCTTTATTTTGCAAGTTGAAAGAGAAAAATTAACCTCACTTAAGCTTCGCTATCATGGCTGTTTTTCAGTCCTACAGTTCTACACTCTCATTCAGCAGATGCTTTTATCCAAAGTGATGTACATCTGAGCGTTGTGGGATTGCATCTCAAACTTGACAGTTTAAGAAGTCGAACAGAAACGTAACAATCACAGACTCTAAGGTAAAACCACACACTGCTGCAAACGCACAACACATAAGGTTAATACAAAAAGAGGGCTGATACCGTGTTACACTCGTCTAGACTTTTAGACTGTTTTTCACTTCAGACCCTCTGAAGTGTCAGGGTCCATCTCTGTCAAAGTCACAACTGAACCTTTTCCACTGACATTAAGTCCAAAAAGTCCTTCAGCCGGTTGTCAATGTCGAGACAAAGGCTGCTTCCAGTTTATTAGTGTTACCCACTTGGCTGACTGGCAAGCTTGTGTAAGAATGCGGTTATCTCTTGACTTGATGACCTAAATTCTTCAATCTCATTAAGATTTACTTTATACTGACAACTGATGCATAACTTGCCTGAATACTGAGGGAATAAAATTTTGACCCTCATTCACTTTTTTGCTTCACGTTTGCTTTTGAAGATTTTCTTTTGTAATGCAATGAAAACACTTTACAGTAATCCCATTGTACATGAATATATTAAATCAAGCAACCTGCAAAGTGGGTGTAGATATTAGTCCACCGAAGCAGTCACAACCTTGTTTTAAAGGGCAGTTCTCAAATTGCATGAGCTATCAAAGTAATTGAAGAACCGTCCACTAAAGCCTCTTCACCTAAATCCTATCAATCCCTGCACTAATCAGGACCTTTATGAAGTTTCAGGGTCTGTCGAATCATTTCAAGTCTCGGAGAAATAAGCCCTTTCTAGTGTCCAAACTCTTGTGAGTGTTGAAAGAGTTTGGTTTATGCTGCTTCTGCTTTATTAGTATGAAGTGCCTAGCTGCCGGGCAAGCTGCTGTAATAATCCAGTGGACCACAGTATTGGCCTCACACAATGATTCCTTTTTCTGCAGAAGCACATAATGATATGATTCATAAACCATGTCATATTTAAGACTATTCAATCAAAAAGATGACATAACACTCATTTAAAGTTCTCACCTGTGACACTACATCGGTCACGTTCGACCAGTAACGAAGCAGAAACAGTGAAATGTTTGCCCGCCGGGGTCAGTGGCCTTTTCAGCAGCACAAACCGACAGGACACTTACCCTCAAACAAAACACTGACCCTGAGTTCCAAGCAAGCCTGAGTCTGTCCAATAAGAGCACGTGAATCGCCGCCAAGGTAGACAGTGTGTCGTCCTCTACCCGAGTGACAAGCTGCCACAACTGCACCGAGCTGGGGGACATAACAGCTGCACGTCTGGATGCTGGACTTAATTGCAAGAGGCCTGCTGCGACTGCTGGTTTAATTTCCTGCTGTTACAACCCATGATTAGTTTTAATCAGGGATAAGAAAGATAGTTTGCTCTTATAAAGAAAAAATTTTATAGGTAAGTTTCTTAATTTCTCATGACGCAAAGAAGCTTTTTGATTATTCCTCGAGTGGATGACACAAACAAAAAAAGGGCTCTCAAGTGGGATCTAAACGTAACACGACCATCGTTTGCTTTCATTTTGCTTTTCCTAGATGACTCAACATGCCATCTGGATCAGTGAAATTACAAAGCATCAAAAAACTGGGACAGGAAAACCACAGCTATGAGTTTTCGGGTGAAGGTAATGCACTGTTACGTTTAATTCTCTAGATGTGTGCTTTTAAACAGAAAGGCTCCAAAGTGATCAAATTATATGCAGATCTGTGTTTTTAATAAAAGAAAATATGGGTAAAATATTGTAAATTATAAAAAACTTTAATGCCTTTTCTATTCTTGCGTTGCAGAACCAGCTGGCTCTTATAAGTAAGTGTTCCTCAGAGCATTTTATATTTTTTCATAATCTAGTTTTAAGATCTATAAATGCAAGTAACAGTGCTTTGGTAGAAAAGGACTGTTTTTACTGCTGTCAGTAAGGATGTTCTGCAAACACGACATCAGTCTGGTGGAGAGCATTTAAATATCCATGCATGGCTTCACAACTTAAGTGCAAAGTGCAGCCACCAGCGAGCCAGAATTATTAAAACAGCAGGAAAAAAAAGAAAGAAAGAGGCAAACTGAAAAGGCAGCTGGCGATTTCTGAGCAGGAAGGACTCGGCTATGATGTGTGGCAGTGAAACCCTTCATGAGAAATACAACAGCTAGAAAGACAATTATCCATGTGTAGGACAATGATCTTGGCCATGTGTTCTTGTTTGTATGTAGGCAGGCAAATGCACTATATGAGAGAAGAGTTAACACTTTACAATGAGGGTGCCAAACATATGTGAAAGCATATGATGATTTAATTTCACCAACTATGAGTCGCTGTATTAACAGATGATCAAGTCCCTGCAAGTTTGTGTGACCAGTTAACACATGCAAATAGAGAGAAACAGGAGCAGGAGAAGACAACATCTGAGCCAGCCTGACAACACATGCACTGCATTGAGAAGAAAAAAAAACAGCTGCAAAGTGAGAAATTACAATCAGACGCAGGAAACACAAGCAAATGTTCCGCAAACAGATTTCTCCATTTCTATCTGCTGTGTTTGTATTTGCAGTAGGTTGAGCTCTCAGGGCTGCCTCTAATGGATCATCAGTTAGATTTAAAGTTGATTTACATGTATAAAGTCAGTTAATTGATGACCTATTAACTAATGTCGAATGCTGTGCGGGTCGATCATTTCTTATTCACCAAAGAATTCATGATTAATGCTGCTCTCATTTTCCCTTTGAGTCATGGTGCATTTCTGAAGGATGTGTTTTTATCGAGTCTTACGGAGGGTTTGTTTTCTTCCATGCAGGACCGCGACGACGTCCAAGGACAAAGAGAAGTGAGTACAAGATAGAAATAGAGGCTGTGGATACTGTGTCACTTTCACCTCATAAAAACTGACTGGCCTTTTATTCTAAACAGGGGTCAGGGAAACGAGGAGCAGCCGGCGATAAGAGTTGGCTTCTTTCAGCTGGTAAAACATCTTTCCACTTTTCATTCCTCTCCATCTAACATTTGCATCTTCTAATACGTCCACATGTGCGTTTCTCTCCCCAGTTCCGTTTTGCCTCATGCAACGAGGTGCTGATGATGGTGGTGGGCAGCGTGTGCGCCGTGCTGCACGGCTCGGCCCAGCCCCTCATGCTGCTGGTGTTCGGCCTGCTCACGGACACCTTCATTGAGTACGACATCGAGCTGAACGAGCTGAGGGACGACAGGAAGGAGTGCGTGAACAACACCATCCAGTGGAAGAACTACACGCCGACGCACGAGCTGTTCTTGCCGATGAACGAGTCGCACTGGATCTTCATGAACGGTTCGACAGCGGGGGTGTTCGAGCCGCTCAAGCCCAGGTCGTGTGGGTAAGTGGGTTGTGCCTAATGCATGAAGTGGGCTTTTTTTCCCCAACATCATATATAGTGCAAGATGTGATATTAAAAGTTTTAGATCTGTGTGGTTTTGTGGTCATCACATATGATTTATTTACTGTATCTGTCTTTCAGGATTCTCGACATTGAATATGAAATGACTCAATTTGCCTTCTATTACGTTGGAATTGCAGCAGCTGTATTTATACTGGGATACTTTCAGGTTGGTCTTAAAGTGTCATTTTCATTCAAAGAGATGCATCTAAAATTAGATTAGTCTGTGTCATCCTCCTCCAATCAGCACGACACAATCTGATCCTATCTAACTATGAAGGAAATCATCTGAAATCCTCCTCTTGCTGCTGCTGCCTGGATGTTCTGAACACAAGCTTTATAAAATGTTGCATGACAACAGATCTTCTGCAAATAGCCAACTCTTCATTTCCCTCAATTATTTCCCTCAACGCTGCAATTAAGCCTTTTTAAAGAATCTAGACACCTCACTAATGAACAATTACGGGCCAATTACAAACCTCCTACTTATGAGTAAAATCTTTGAAATTGCTTGTTCCCCCCAACAACAACACCATCTGGGCCTTGAGCAATTGTTTGGATGTTTTTCATTCAAGACTTCAACCCCACCACAGCACAGAGACAAGCTCGTGTTAAGGTCCTAAATGACTTTAAGTTCAATGCAAACAGGTAAAAATTTCTTAGTATATTGGATGCCAAGAATATTTTTTCAACACTGACATTGACTTCCTGTTTGTAAAATCATGACTGACATCCTGACTTTTAGTCTCTAGTATGGGTCAAACTCCAAGGTGCAAGATCCTACATTTCCCACAATGCATCTTAATAGCATTTCCTCATTAGGCCCACTGTGAGGCTGAGACTGAGTTGTATTCAAAAATGAATATATGCTGAACGTCATCATGTAAAATGGCAGTTTATATGTTTCACTTGTAAACTTCCTCCTTTCGTCCTTCAAAAGGTCAAAGGTCAGGTTTTATATCTTACAATGAGCACATCTCAGTATAGCCTCTCTCTTACAACTGATAGATCTCCCTGTGGGTGACGGCCGCTGCCAGGCAGATCCAGCTCATCAGGAAACTGTACTTCAGCAAAGTGATGAGGATGGAGATCGGTTGGTTCGACTGCACCTCTGTGGGCGAGCTCAACACTCGCATGTCTGAGTGAGTGGGATCATGATCACACGATTTCTGCTTCATGGAGTATTTGAGTATTGGTGTGTATGTTTTACAGTGGTTGTATCTGTGTTACAGTGATATCAACAAGATCAATGACGCCATTGCGGATCAAGTTGCCATTTTCTTGCAGCGCTTCACCACCTTCGTCTGTGGCTTCTGCATTGGCTTTGTGAAAGGATGGAAGTTAACACTTGTCATTGTGGCAGCCAGTCCATTGATCGGTATTGGAGCTGGTCTTATGGCTCTGGTGAGACTTGATTTCTGTCAGTTTGATGACTTAACTTCTCTTGATTTGACTAGACTTCTCTTATCTCTTCCATCAACTCTGCTTCACTGTGTCTTCCCTCTAGTTTGTGGCCAAGCTAACAGGGATGGAGCTGCAGGCCTACGCCAAAGCTGGAGCTGTAGCCGACGAGGTCCTCTCCTCCATCAGGACCGTGGCTGCTTTCGGTGGAGAGATAAAAGAAGTGCAAAGGTAAAATCAGCCAGATGAAAGTTGAGGATTGACTTGTTCCTATATAAATGTAGCTGAAGTGAGCTCCACTCCTTCCCCACAGGTACGACAGGAACTTGATCTCGGCGCAGCGCTGGGGCATCAGAAAAGGTCTGATCATGGGCTTTTTCACCGGATACATGTGGCTGGTCATCTTTCTGTGCTATGGTCTGGCCTTCTGGTACGGCTCCACTCTGGTGGTGGACACTTTGGAGTACACACCAGGAACACTACTGCAGGTATCACACTTACCACGGTGACAACATTTGCGTTTATGTGACAGATTAGCACTGCAGCAAATGGGAAAATTGTGCTTTATCTTCCATTATAAACATCCTTTTCTTGTCAGATTTTAATGCCTGGTTTAATTTTGTAATTGTAGTTTTTACAAGCTCCTCTGCTTTTCATCTCTTACAATCACTCTTTGAATTCTTCCTTTCCTTTATTTAGCTTCTGGACAAAACAGTGCAAGACAAAACAAAAAAGTGCTGCTTTGATAAAACAACTCTGATAAAACCATCACATTTAGAATCATTGTCCTGTGCAAATCCAAACCTGTTACACGGGAAAAGCTAATGTGCAGCTGTAATATCGTGACCTCTTCCTTCCAGGTGTTCTTTGGTGTGTTGATAGCAGCCATGAATCTGGGGCAGGCCTCCCCCTGTCTGGAAGCCTTTGCTGCAGGTCGAGGAGCTGCAACCATCATCTTTGAGACCATTGACAGAGTGAGAATGTCTGATGTTACAATTTTAATCTGTATTTTCACAGGAAATCACTGCTTCTTGTTGACAAGTCTCATTTTTCAAATGTGTCACTGTCAGGAGCCTGAGATTGATTGTTTATCTGAGGCTGGATACAAACTCGACAGGGTCAAAGGAGATATTGAGTTTCACAATGTGACCTTTCACTACCCCTCCAGACCGGAAGTCAAGGTACTTGATTCCTTTTCATATATAACTGAGGATTTGATTTCTAGGAGCAGTTTTAGAAATTTTCGCTTTTGTTAAGGTGTCTTGTGATCTCTCCTCAGATCCTGGACCAGCTCAATGTTGCAGTGAAATCCGGGGAGACCACAGCCTTTGTAGGTCCGAGTGGAGCCGGGAAGAGTACCGCCATTCAGCTCATCCAGCGCTTCTATGACCCTAAAGAGGGAATGGTGGGTTTGACTTTTGTCAACTCGGGGAGATTAAAGATTCCCTCGACACACTGTGGCTGCAACCTCCTTCCTTTCAAGCTTTATTCTAGTCATTTCAAAAATAACCATCCCCTGAGGGTGATAGAAGTACATGATAATCTGTTTCATTATTCAGCCAATGGCTTCTAACAGCCTCATTTTTCACTTTTACTCGAATTAGAGGTCTTGGCACACCTTATTTTCTTCCATTCAGCTTCTGGAGAAGGAAATAGCCTCTTATGGCACAATGGAGCTTATGCACATGACTAACAAATGCACCATTTGAAACTAGTACTTCTGCAAAAAAGAAAAGAAAAAGCAAAGTGCTTTAATAGCGTCATCCATCAATTTGAGCAAAAGTTGCT
Organism: Centropyge bicolor; assembly: GCA_037975185.1. NCBI lineage: Eukaryota > Metazoa > Chordata > Actinopteri > Pomacanthidae > Centropyge > Centropyge bicolor. The sequence continues at coordinate 1,236,592 of JBBMOC010000029.1, forward strand.
CTCTGTGCCCTCCTCCTCAGGTGACCCTGGACGGTCACGACATCAGAGGGCTGAACATCCAATGGCTGCGCTCGCTGATCGGCATCGTGGAGCAGGAGCCTGTACTGTTTGCTACCACAATCGCTGAGAATATACGCTACGGCCGACCGGGCGTCTCCATGGAGGACATCATCACTGCTGCCAAGGAGGCCAACGCTTACAACTTCATCATGGACCTGCCACAGGTGAGGCGGCGGGTTTCAGGATTTATATGTGCTCATGTGCATAAGAACACAAATTCAATACAGCTTCAAACACCAGTGTGACTAATTACTTTCCCTGTCATTTTTAATCTGACAGAAATTTGACACCTTGGTGGGGGAGGGTGGAGGTCAGATGAGCGGCGGTCAGAAGCAGCGTATCGCCATCGCTCGGGCGCTGGTCAGGAATCCTCGTATCCTGCTGCTGGACATGGCAACCTCTGCCCTTGACAACGAGAGCGAGGCTATAGTTCAAGAAGCTTTGGATAAAGTGAGTCTGATGGGTCTGAATGTGATGAATTAGCTTCTGTTTTTAACTCAGGTTTTGATCACTCTTTTGGGATGAGGTGTCCATTCTATTGTTTTTTTGAAAAAATCAGATAACCCAGAATCATGAAGGCATCAAGAGTTTTTCGTCCCAGCATAAATGATGCAACAGCTCATGTTTGATTTCATCGCAGGTACGCATGGGTCGCACCACTATCTCCATCGCCCACAGGCTGTCCACCATAAAGAACGCCGACGTGATTGTTGGCTTCGAGCACGGCCGAGCTGTGGAGAAGGGCAAACACAACGAGCTGCTGGAGAGGAAGGGAGTCTACTTCACGCTCGTCACCCTGCAGAGCCAAGGAGACAAGGCTCTGAACGAGAAGGCTCGACAAAGTAGGTCCAGCACTGGCGGATATTTTCATCCACATATAGTGACTGTAAGGATCTACTGATTGTGATCACTTTTTATTGGATCTCTCGCATTAGTGGCCGACAAAGAGGAAGAGACAGGGAGGTTATCCAGAGCTGGCAGCTACCGCGCCAGTCTGAGGTATCACACAAACACAATCACCCCCTGAATTTTATCACTTGCTCATTAGCTTTCTTGTGCATAATATCCATTTAGGTGGTCCTGACCGTGCATCTAAATAGGATTATTACAGTAGTCACTTTATGGCTGAAATTGAGTTGTGTCATGGCAGAAACTGGTACCTTCATTTACTTAATTACCCTTTTACATTTGCTCCGACACTCGGGGCCTTTAGCTGACACTATCATCCAGAGACACTTGGAAATTGTGCAAGGCTCGAGGTCCTCTATCGCCACCATTACAAGCACCCAGTAATGAGAAGCAAGAAGAGCAACAACAGTCGAACAGCAATATATTCCTGTGTCCTTAGAATATTCATGAGCGTGAAGTGATGGATATAGATAACAGCTGTTCAGAAAACAGTTTTTTAATTGGTGAGTTTTTTTTTTCTGTCTGCAGAGCCTCCATCCGCCAGCGGTCCCGCTCTCAGCTGTCCAATCTGATCCCAGAGTCTTCTGTTCCCATCGCTGGAGAACTCGGCCCTAGAGCCTACGCTGTGACACAGGCAGACAAATCCAAGGTGTGTGTGTGTGTGTGCAGGAGTGTTTGCATACATTTTTTATGCGTGGGTGGTTGAAGCAGGAGAGTAAAACCACTTGTTAGAAATGTTCCTGGTAATGCATTTGTGTTTTTTCTATATCGCTCCTCAGATAGCATGCACGGTTAAAAGCTTTTCCTGCAAATGCCTGCTGATGTGTATTTGTCTCTGTGCATGCTCAGAATGCCATCCCAGAGGAGGAGGAGGAACTTGTGGAGCCTGCACCAGTCGCCAGGATCCTGAAGTACAACACACCTGAGTGGCCGTATATGCTGTTTGGATCCTTCGGGGCTGCCATAAACGGAGGGGTCAACCCCGTCTACTCTCTGCTGTTCAGTCAGATCTTGGCGGTGAGGTTCAAATCCTGATCAGATTTTAATTGTAAAAGTCTTATAGCCACTTTGAAGAATTTGTTATTTTCGGCCTCCTCAGTGGTTGAAACAGTGACAGCGACAACAGAGTTCGGACAAGCAACACTTTCACACCAGAAAGTGGCACAGCGAAGTTAATCGAGTCCTTGTGAAATAAATGTGTAAAAATTATGAGTTGGAAGAAAGATTCATGTCATTATCCCAGTTTTAATGCAAATAAAGCAATGATATCTCCCACTGTGACAAGAAACAAACCAGGTGCACAATGGCTGCAAAGTCACCAACGCTGGCAGTTACAGACAAATAAAATCTCTGTTTTGTGTTGTCTCTCTCTCTCTCTCTCTCTGTGTGCGCAGACATTCTCCATAACAGATCCCGTGGTTCAGAGGAGGGAGATTGATGGTGTCTGCCTGTTCTTTGTCATGGTCGGCGTGGTCTCTTTCTTCACCCAGATGCTGCAGGTAGAATAGTGGTTCGTTTTAGTAAGACTGATTGCTTTACTGCTCCGTCTTCACCCCCTGCTTGTTTTCAAGGTTGGGGGAAAGTCACAAACAGACCTCCTTTATTTTGGCAAATTAAAACCTCTTCTGGATGAAAAAGCCTGCAGAGGTGTGGCTCTATAACTGAGTCGTGGGCAAAGACTAATCTGATATTTCCTGTGTGTGTGTGTCTCCAGGGTTACGCCTTCTCCAAGTCTGGGGAGCTGCTGACCCGCAGGTTACGGCGGCTCGGCTTCCACGCCATGCTGGGCCAGGAGATCGGCTGGTTCGACGATCACAGGAACAGTCCCGGAGCTCTGACCACACGTCTGGCGACTGATGCCTCGCAAGTTCAGGGAGTGAGTTACAGCTGATCATCCAGTCCAATATTCAGCAATAAAATGATCAAATGTAGAGCTGTATCTAATTCAATGTTACATATCAATACTGGCCACTAGTCTGGTATTAAAATATAATTTGCATTGGGATGATTTTCCTTCTCCTCTTAAGGCCACGGGGTCGCAGATCGGCATGATCGTCAACTCCCTGACCAACATCGGCGTGGCCGTCCTCATGTCCTTCTACTTCAGCTGGAAGCTCACGCTGCTCATCCTGTGCTTCCTGCCATTCATCGCCCTGTCAGGCGGCTTCCAGGCCAAGATGCTGACGGGGTTCGCGAAGGAGGATAAGCAGGCCATGGAGGCGGCCGGACGGGTCAGACATTGTTGTTTCTACTGGTCACCAAAATCTATTTTAGACTATCTTGACTCATGACTGTATCAGCCTCCTGTTTGAAAACACCACGTTTCTGATAATGAGTGACAAGTCAAAAGCATCATCTCAATAATCCTGATGTTTGAGGTGGGGGGGGTGACATCAGCTGACTTATCTACTGACAGCGGATAAGAGACGGTTTAACAACAGTGTCTATTTTAGGCTCCGGGTTTCAGCTTGTTCTCATCAGTGAAGAAAAGCTCCACAGCCCCGCAGCTGAGCTCAGATCTCGGCACAAAAGCATTTTATTAGGCGCTCCTGTAATTCTCCAAGTTAGGAGCGGAGCTAACGCTGTCAGGCTCAATTCCTGCTGGGGCCACCCATGTCTCGAATGCAGTTACGGTGCGGAAACACGGCGGATGAAACCTCGGGCCAATGCAGTGAGAGCAGGAAAGTTCACAATGAAAGGAAGAGTGTTCCAAAGTCAATTTCCTTGGAACTTTCTTCAGCTATCTTAATCATCCCGATGGAGTAAACCTCACCCATCCAAATAAAGTGGATTAGATGTAAGTTTAATGATCCCTATGGGGGGAAATTGGCTTACTGGAGCGGCATAAAATAGGATATAGATAAGAACAGAGCCAGTGCTTTATCTATATCTTCTTCTCCTTCACACATTAAACACACATAAGAATTGGGAACAGTCTCTATTCACTATCAGTCTTTTTTTGCCTGTTTAATCTGGCATCAGAAATTCAACCCGAGTCCTTTGTGTGCAGATTTCTGGTGAGGCTCTAAACAACATCCGCACCATCGCAGGCCTGGGGAAGGAGAGGAGTTTCGTGGAGATGTACGAGGCCCAGCTGGACGCGCCGTACCGAGCGGCCCTGAAGAAGGCCAACGTGTACGGAGCCTGCTATGGTTTCGCCCAGTGCATCGTCTTCTTGACCAACTCTGCCTCCTACAGGTTTGGAGGTTACCTGGTGCGGCAGGAGGGGCTCCATTTCAGCTTGGTGTTCAGGTGAGAGGAGAAGTCTGGTGCCATTCTGTGTACTTCCTCAGTGTTTCTACTGTTCATAATTAAGACAACGCTGCTTTCATCAGTCTCTGTTTTGCATTTTTTTCTATCTGACTTTTTTTGTTTGACCCTTATTGAATTTATTCAATTAAATTTCGATTCAGAATATTTTGATTTGTCCCTCAAGGCGCAATTAGAGACGAGAGGGTTTGCAAAAAGCCAAAAATATTTAACTGACTGGCTGTCAAAAATTGCTGTGAATTCTTTGTTTGTGAAGGCAATTTCAATCTCATGTGGTTCATTACAGAAAGTAAACACACTTAACACTTAACTTAACACTTATCAAATGATCAAAAACTATTATTGATTTTAGAAGAAGTATTACATTAAAATTAAAAAAAAAAAATCAGTCGTACCAGGAGAAGGACCCAACCCTGTGGTGAGCGTATGGATTGAGTGATAAGTTACCTTACACTGGTTTCTCTGGCAGGGTCATCTCAGCCATCGTCACCAGCGGCACAGCCCTGGGCAGAGCCTCCTCTTACACGCCAGACTACGCCAAGGCCAAGATCTCAGCGGCACGTTTCTTCCAGCTGCTGGACCGCGTGCCTCAGATCAGCGTCTACAGCCAAAAGGGAGATAAATGGGTAGGAGGGCATTGGTTATGCTATGTTATGTGCTGTGGCGCCACATTGCATGCTGAGTGTATAAAAATGATAGACTCAGAAGGAAATCTAGATGAAAAGTCTGATTTCTTATTCCTTTATTCTTGAGCTTATTAATGATACATGAGTTGTGAGAAGACACATGTAGACGGAAGGAGGAGACAAGGAAGGATTGTTAGTCCTTTCATCACACGTTGTACATCCAAAAGAAAAGACACAACAAGTGGCTTTTTAAAAGAAGTGAGACATTTTGAATGATAAGAAACAATTATTAGCATTAAATGAAACTCTTTATACCTCTGTAATTAAGGAGTCTAATCTGTGTTTTGTGGTCAGGAGGTGGCGCTCTAACACATCAACTAACCTTTGCACTCGTTTTATTTTTGTCACCTCTCCCCCCCTCCCTCTGCTGTGTTTTCAGGATAACTTCCAAGGGAACATCGAGTTCATTGACTGCAAGTTCACCTACCCCACCAGGCCAGACATCCAGGTCCTGAATGGGCTGAATGTGTCGGTGAAGCCCGGCCAGACGTTGGCCTTTGTGGGCAGCAGCGGCTGTGGGAAGAGCACAAGCGTGCAGCTGCTGGAGAGGTTTTATGATCCCGACCACGGCCGAGTGGTGAGGAAGGCACATGGCTACAGACTGCACACATACACCCAGTGTTAATTTTTAGGTGCAATTTGATTTGCTAACACGATAGTCTTATTAACTTTAAAAGGGGATGGTATGTCAGTATTGTGTTTACACTAAGTTTGAGGGGAAAAAAAGAAAGATAAAAGAAAGAAAAAATCAAGGACACTAAAGCTTCACATCATGAAGTTACTTATATATGTTTTGCAAAAGATATAAAGCTGCACAGGAAGAATCTAGTAAATTCTTTGCATATTTCAACAAGAATATCTGCAAATGAGAGGTCTGACTTTAAAAACAGCCAACTTTATATTGTCATAGCCGTTGCTGACCTTTATCGAAATGTCAGATATCTCATCCTGAAATGAATAAGTCATACGTACAGTCTGCTTTCAGCTCGCACTCGTAAGACTCGGTCCTACCTTGAGTGTCATTGCGCAAAGTAAAACCTGCAATTTGTCAAAGTCAAAGAATAATTGCTGGACATTTAGCGCACTCGGTGATTGAAGTATTTCTGACTCTTATATGGCTTCACTTCATTTATCAGTCAGACATTTACGCTGACTTTGTGCTTTATTTAAAAAAAAAAGAAAAAAAAGGGGGCACTCCACCCAGGATGGAGGTTTGCCTTTATGCCAGTATGGAAGCTCTGCCAAGATTCAAATGGCCTTAATTGAGTTGGAAGTGGTTTGGAAATGCGTAGTCCTGATTCCCTGTCAGAGATTTAAAAAGGACAGTATCACCTCTGCATAGTTAGGAGGGAAATTACAGCAGAGATGGTGTTATGATAGCTCATTAAGTGGATTGTATTTCCGGTCTTTGATTATTATATTGCTTTCCACTAATGGCAAAATCAATCGCTTCCTGCAGCTGATTGATGGCCACGACTCGAGCAGTGTCAACGTGCCCTTCCTGCGTTCCAAGATTGGCATCGTGTCCCAGGAGCCCGTCTTGTTTGACTGCAGCATCGCAGAGAACATCAAGTACGGCGACAACCTGCGGGAAATCGGCATGAACGAGGTCATCTCGGCTGCCAAGAAAGCCCAGCTCCACGACTTTGTCATGTCGCTCCCGGAGGTACATTTGGTGTGAGAAGTTTGTGGACTTGAGTGTGCTCATAAAATAGGCTGACAACGGGCAGCCAGCAAACAAAATGGAAAAGGGGAAGCAGGCAGTGATTATGATCATAGAGTATATACAGAAGATGATCTGGCAAATGTTAGTAGGAGAGAGGCAGGTATACACACACACTGAGGTTGATTGAGTGAGTGTGATGCTTCCCGGTGCATCTCACCAGTTCAGCGAAGAATTTCCTCTTTAGAGCTTTTCACAAATCTGCTGAGAGCAACTGTGATACGAACTTGAATTTGTTTTTTAAAGAATTGGATACCCAGTGTGCATAACATCACATGTCAGTGTTCCCTAGTGGACAAACTATGTAATGCAGCCACTCTTTCTAAATGGCTTTACAATTTCTTTTTACTTATTCGCTGAGTAGTTGAGTAGCTCGACGGTATTTAGGTCAGACAAAGTTAGGTCTGACATGCACCTTCTTTTTAGGAGTTTTCCTCTTAACTTGGCCTGTTAGCAGCTACATTCAGCCTTAGGATGTTTTGAGTCCCAGGTGATGGGGAAGGGTGAGAAACTGTGAGGGCGAGTTACAGAAAGCTGCAGTAATTGAGAGCCAAGGTGAAGCGAGAGAAGGTCGCCTCATGATGTCTCGTTACTGTTACACTTTAATCCAGCAAACGTCATTATTGCCACTTGATTGTTATGACCTCACATGGACAAATTACAGATGCCACATGGTTGCACAAGTTACCCTTTTCTTCTCCTTGTTTCCTGTCCCCAAATCTTCATTCTTAAATAAGCTGTGACTTACCATAATTTAGAACGTATGACTCAGGTGTTCTTCCTCCCTCCTGCCTCAGAAATATGACACCAACGTCGGCGCCCAGGGGTCTCAGCTGTCTCGTGGCCAGAAGCAGCGCATCGCCATCGCCAGGGCCATCATACGCGACCCCAAGATCCTGCTCCTGGACGAGGCCACCTCTGCCCTGGACACAGAGAGCGAGAAGGTAGGCTTCATTTAAAAACAGCAGCGTCATCGTTTGCTGAATCCGCGAACCCTCGTCTGACAGCACAGTGCAGCTGCTTGATATTCTCCGGGCGGCGAGAGCGAGGAGAGCAGGCAGTTAATTATTATTATCATTAACATCGTTATCATTCATCATCTCTATTATTATCACCAGCAGCTCACAGTTCATACCAACCCTCCAGTCGAGCCTCTTTTAAGATGAATACGGTTGGTGGGTCTGCGCAATAGCTTTCCCCGGCTCAAAAAGGCAGAGCCACGCTGAGGACAAAGAGGCCTCTGCAGCTCGCTGATCCGCTGAAGCATTCTAATGATAGTAATCAACGCATGATTGTGAAATTGCTGTAATTGTGAGGCTCGTGCGTCTGCTCTGTGGGGGAACTGATGACGGCTCCTGCCTGCGATTTTTGTTTCTGAGCGCTGCTTCACGTGTGTGTTTTCACGACAGACGGTGCAAGAGGCCCTGGACAAAGCCAGAGAGGGGCGGACCTGCATCGTCATCGCCCATCGCCTGTCCACCATTCAGAACTCGGACATCATCGCCGTCATGTCCAGGGGCTTCGTGATCGAGAAGGGGACGCACGACCAGCTCATGGCCCTGAACGGAGCCTACTACAAGCTGGTCACCACAGGAGCGCCGATCAGCTAACTGCTCCAGGTTGTTGAGAGAGGCCAGGGCTGGAAGTATACTTCAAATTACAAAGCATGTACAGTAAAGGAAAGGAAGATACACCTGTTTACTCACAGTATTTATTTTTGGGCAGGGATCCTGTCATGAAAGGTATTTTACGTCATTGTCTTCCTGTTATGTTGGCAATTGTTTATCTTGAGAAGTGCGTCTGAAAAAATGCCAGCAGGTCGCACAGGTACTCAGAGCTTATTGTATTCCACAATGCACCACGGTCCAGTGCATCAAACCAGTCTTTTGGTTATTGGTATTGTGCCAATAGACTGGTTTATAATCGACAGATATCAAAAAGTTGAAGCTGAATATTATTTATATCATTCATTTGCAAACATGACAGTTATGGCAGAACCTCCACAGATGGTTAACACTTACTGTACTCTTACTGTAACATAGAAATTCTATTCTTAGAGTGATGAGAATTATATATGCATACATACACAAATGGTACTGTATATAATATAATTAAATATTTAATCATTTCATTTCGTCAAACTAAATTAATTAAACTGTGAACTGTGCCTTTACATTTCTCTTAATGTCAAACAATTCTTTTAAACCTTTTATTAGACATTCAGACTGATATCGTGTTATGTCTCATGTACAGTGTTTCTTCATAATTCAGTTTAATAGCTTCATGAGTTATATTCCTTCTCCCACATTATTAATGTGTTTGTTTTTCACTGTCATCTCATTGTGACTCTAATGGTGTTTGGATGCTCCTATTTTTTATGCTTTATGTGGAAATTAAATAAAACCATCAAAGTGTCCGAAGCCGACCGAGCCACGTGTAGTAGTAACGTGAATGTGGGGAGGGAGGAGCGATGGCCTCATTTATCAGGAGCGTCCCGGTGGGCTCTGATAAGCTGCCACACGCTCATGGTCTTAAAAATACATCACATGAGCAGGCAGCTTGCGAATACTGCAGGTGATAAAAACCAGATATTTTGTGGACGTGAAATATTCAATTATGCTAAATCACATGCTCTCGTTTAAATATAACAAGTTAGAATCAAAGTTAGATCAAATGTCAGCCTACATGTGTGGTGTCATGCCAGTCAAATATCTTCCGTCCTTCATCTTTTCATTCTGCTTTAATGCATTTTAAAAGGGCCTGCACACGCACACAGGTGTTTTCAATTAAGCCAATTAAGCTTTCTGCTCAGGTTGAAGGTGGGCGGAGCTGCTGGTGTGGGTCACCTAGATGTCAATCAAATGTGTCCACGCCCACAGAGGAGACTGGAGGAGACTTTTGATCAGCCAGGTAAATGACACCGTCTTCAAGCAGCGGCTACTATGAAACTCTACTTAGTGATGCGTTCAAGGGCATTTCATCTTATACTTGTCTGCTTGCATTCATTTCGAATTTATCAAGGTCAGGAGACAAACAATACGTAAACATGACTCTTTTGCACAGCGTCCTTGAGAACCACGGAGCCATGAAAGTCACAAACTGCAGTAAAAGGTTATCAGTTAATAATAGTACTCATTAAAATGGAATTTAAAAAGAGAAGTAAAGCATTATACTTCTCTTTAAACCTCCAATATAAAAGGAGAGAAGCTGACTCTAATATATTGTGAAAATTAATTTACACCTAATTCATTCGACTCTTCTTTCTTATTATTTATTCACCTCCTTGTTTAGCTTTTTTGTAATAGCTCACTTTTAATCACTGCAATGGGAACTGTTTTATCTCTGAATGTATTAGTAGTATTTATCGACTTATTTAGTCATATATAACCTGTTGTCAGACTCTGGCTCCTTTGATGTGCCACTAAGTGAGAGAAAACGTCTCCTGCTTTCAACTGCATTACCTTGTGATGATAAAATAACTTTGACAGAAAAACAAGGGCGAGGAAACGGTCACTGTGATGGATTACATATCTCACGCTGGTTTCTTTCTCAGCACCCAGCAGAAATGAATACAAATCACATCCCGCCTGCGAGGTACTGTACGGAATCCACCCAGAGATGAACGGCGTGCGCCCGGCTCAGCGTGTGTGATTTGGATTTAATAGGCGAGAACATGCAAAATCACTGGTGTAGCCACATGATTCCAAACCAGGAGTTTATTATCGAGCTGTCAGTCAGTTGTTTAAATGACAAGACGACGTGCTTGTAATAAACAGAGGAGCGCTGTCCGCGTTACTCAGCAGCAGTACGGCAAAGCACGGGCACATTAAGACCTGCTGCTTTGAAATGCCTTCCTCTGAGACACATGTTGGGATAATGCATGGCAGGGCTCCCTGCTACGTGAAGATAATGCTGGATGGCAGCATTTCAGGGCTTAGCTGTTTATAGCGGAGATCCGCTGTAGGCCTCTCTCTCTCTCTTTCACTTAGATAAACTAAACCATGAATAAGCACTTTGATAGCATAACACAGCTACTTAAGAGCTCCGTGACTGACTGACTGAATGAATGAATGAATCCTCGACTCTGACAGGAATACTTAATGCGACGCAGCCGCCCGTTCCTGGATTCCGTGTTAATGTGTGTCGACGCCGTCGGGGGTGCAGATGTCAGAGACACTCCATCAGTTAGAGGCAATGTGTGATCACGCCGCGCTGACCTCTGGGAAATTGAGTCTTTAATCACGACATCTCCAGAAACACCAGGCTTCAGGTAAATTAGCATTCCTCAGATGCAATCTAATCTCACGGCTTCTCCTGCCAATTCATTCGGCGAGAGGACGCTGTTTGACTTTGTGCCATGTAATGTCAGTGAAATTCTGATAGATGAAAACCGGCACCGGAGGCAACTGATGTGTCTGCGTTGGGTGTGAGTGATAAGCCTCTGTGTGTGTTGTATGATCTCAGTATATGTTCGCATAAACACATGAAGCTTCTTTTCTGATGAATACGATTTGCCCCTGTGTTAACTTGCGTTGTAATGCCTCATAAAATTTTAAAAAACTATGCGAATAATCCATTAAGCTCAAAATAAATTCAGAAAACTCACATTAGCTTTGGTGCGGGTGCATTCACATGGATTATTGTGTGCGCCTCTCATAATTACATCTCCCCTTAATTTCCCATAAGGATAATTTGTTTTACTGTCTTTCTGCCCTGGACTCACCTACTGCGTGCTGGACAGCGGGTCTCCAAAGGATTTAAAGTGCTGACAGTCAAGAAGCCATTACAGCTCACTGAAGGGCCGGTCGGCAAATTGGTTGGCTCGCAGGAGTAGTAAATAAGATGGAGGAGACCCTTGTTTTTTTGCCTTGTCAATAGCTGGCCTTAGGGCAGCGGCGTTCTGAGTCAGAATTTAAATGTGCTGGCGGAGTCTGGGAGGAGAGAAGAAATTAAAATGAGACTCGGCTTCAGGTGAGAGGCAGCATAAAGAGAAAGTTCCACGTTTGATCGGAGACAGCAGCCGGAGGTTATTCCAGCTATGAGCCTGCCAGTAAGTTTGTGCCGTCTTCCCTCAAAAAGCTCAAAGCTTTTCAATTGTTCAGCAGGTCTGTTGAAGTGTCCTCTTAACTCTGGATATTAATTCAATTCTGAACATACATGCTTGACCTTTGAAGAAGAGCCGAGGTGACGGCAACACGAGCAGGATTCAACATAAGAAAGAGCCATTCTTTTCTCCCTTATTAGTCCCTGTGTAATTCTATAATGACTCTGACATCAGGTTATATAACTGTAATCTGGGCTTGATTTGATTCTTTCAGCTTTAACACAAGGAGGCAGGAACAATATTAAAAACTGCTGAGGTTTCATGTCTTTTCTCTTCTGTCGGGCCCGAACGTGGACGCTCCCATAAAACTAAAATTACGGCGGTCATTGTAAAATAAATCCATACTTGAAGATGTATCATTAACCCAAAGGGGAAGTGAAAAGGAGCTACAATATAACATGAGCCTAATTTCATCATTACTGATGGCAGTCATTACCATTAAAGCTTTTCATTATCATAATCATTATTACAGCACCAATAACAGAGTAACTGTGACCACAGAGAGAGCAAGGGGCTGAATTAGAAGAGGATCCTGTAATAAGCCTGTCACTGTTATGAGTGTGGAAGCGCTCAGTATTAAAGCACGACGTTTCAGGGACTGAGCATTGATGGAAGACGTTTCACATTTACAAAAATATCAAGGATGTGCATGAAGGAAACACAATGTCACAACAGCTGCTGTATGGATGTTGTCAGTAAGTGGTATAGCGTGGCATTCATCTCTGCATTTCATTTTGTAATGTCAGACAAAGCCAAGCCAGCTGTCTGACCCTGCTTCCAGTCTTCATGCCAAGCTGAGCAGCTCATGGCTCCCTCCCTTCATATTTAACAATTACTGATGATGAGAATATTGTCTAACTTATCTTCTGACGCTGAGTAATGTGATTACTTTTAGATGAGAATGCCCTCCTCTCTCTCTGCCCACTTAAAACTTAACTGACATAATTCTAATGTAGCACTGATTTGAAAATACATCTTCGAGGTCACTAAAACACACCACTGTTCTCTGGTAGACTGTCACGTGTAGACCAGCAGCATTTACATCATTACCAGAGATGATAATAAAGATCCTTTCATTCCTATTTCCCATTTAAAGATAAGGCTTTACAATCACTTTGCACCTCCAGGGTGACCTTTCAGACGTCCTGCACTGTGATGGAGAGCACCTCTGCACACAGCGCTGGAACATATGAACGAATGACATTACGCCTCTATTAGAAACAGAATTCAATTTCCTCTTTATCTCGACTGCTACATTTTTTTGTAACGGTGAATACGCCTGATAAAAATCACAATTAGAAAAGCAAGACGTAAATTATAAATTATAACCGTGAGCATTGTTGGGCTCTGGCTGGCCTCGGGTAAGCCTATCTTTTACTGAGGCATTCAAGTGGTAATTTAAGTTTCTTGCGGGCAAGTTGTGGAGGCTTTGTACAAGGCTGTGTAAGCAGCTCAGCTTGCATTAAGCGCAGACCTTTGTCACACTGCATTCACCATTTCGAAATAACTGAAATGTGCGACTCTTAAAATCAAGGTGATTATTTTGTATAATAGGCTTCCTGGTTTATTCCTTCGTTTTAGGGCAAAGCCTCGCTAATGTGCCATTCAGCATTTATGAATAACATTTACATTGGCTGAATCACTCACAGTTGTTTGCTGAAATAGAGCGCACCTCAGAGACTCGGCGGAAATGATCTGAACATCGAGGCTGAGGATGAAAGCTCGGCGCTCTGTAAACACGCAGGCCGGTCTGGAGCCGCATCAGATCTGATCCGCACCTCATGCTGGGCCACATGCAGCTTTCTGACCTTGGATGCTGCTCAGTGGAGGAGCCGGTTTCACATTTATGAAGTCTGCCATTAATCTCCTGATTCATTAGGAAAGCAGGGTGTCATCTTTAAAGCAGACACACCAGGTTATGAGCTCTTTGGGGCCTTTGCTCTGCTGACCCCAGTGATAGGAAAATGCCCCCACTGGGATGAATAAACCTGGAGTGTGGGCAGCCATATTAAACTATATCAGGGCTTGCCGTTCATTGCGGATGCAGCCGATGCTCCCGGGAACCAGAGCAACCAATTCCTGTAACCTCCCGTGATTTGTTGCTCCCAGCTGATATTTCTCATTTCAGCTTCCCGAGAAATCCCCTTGTCCAATCCCTTCGAAATAACCCGAGATAACATTAATGCGCTGCAGTCTAAATAGTGTGCTGTCTGAGAGCACATTCCCACCCAGATACAGTCTCTGAACAGACCCATTAGCGGGATTAGCAAATAGCTTTTCAGGAAACGAAGCGATGATTGACCTTGCAGTGATACTCGGCTGAACAACCTGCGAGGCCCGGGCTCACGCTTGCTGCGCCCCCGCCGAGCGAGGCGTGAAAGGCTGATTTAAAAGTATGACTAAAATAAGACATCAGTCTGCAGCCAGGCCTTTGATAATGAAACATGCAATTTGCAGAAATACCATCTATGTGCAGGAACAGCAGCACTTTCCTGCAGAGCAACAACTGCTGTTTACCACTTGTGATCATGAATTATTTTTGTAATGCCCACTCACGCCATAATACTTCCCCTCTCATGCAGGCAGACATATAACATACTGGATGTACACCCATAAATAAAGCTGTGAAGGAAACAGGTCTACACTGAAGCATCCAAACAAATGTTATTTTAGAAGAGACTAACAAAAGGTTTTTCATGTTATAATGAATTAAATCATTCTTTTTTTTTTTAACACAACAATATACCACAAAATACATCTCATCGCATTAATTAAGAAATGCACACGATAAATTCATATGTTGACAAAAAGTTGATATGCTGCACATGTATGTTGATATAATACATCGTCACGAGAAACTGAGCAGGCTGACATGTTTCTCAAAATCGAAATTCATATAAAATCGCCCAGTTTTGTTTATTTCTCTGCTTTCTTTGATCCTATTACAGGCTTAGTCGAGCATCAAGCAATTTGAAAGGTCAGACCGTACAAGTTGGCCGAGGAGTCGATTTCCAGTGAAGAGCAGTGCACTTTCTAGACATTAGTGAGGAGAAAGAAGAAAAGGAATAAAGAAAAGCAGTAATTGAGTAAATTACATGAACATTTGTGGACTTTCAGACAGAAACCTCTTTGTTCGTTCTATTTAACAATCATGCTACAAAGAGTTTAGAGTGCTTTCTAATGTATTTGTAAAAAATGCTTTGTCAATTTTAGATATATTGTTTTCTTCATTAAGAATAGAATCAAGTTCTGTTTGTTGAAGGATTCATAACTGGACAGGATGATATTTCTGGGCATAAACCAAAAACATTAATAGACATCGAAGAGACTAGAGAATAAAGAAATGAATAAAAGAAGAAAGGTTATATTTTATATAGTTCAATCTTTGAATAATTGATATATCAATTATCCACCAAAACGTCTATATATCACCATAGCAAGACATGGGTTTCCCTTAAGAGAAGCCCTAATAAAATGCACTGATGCTCTTCTATTCATTTTGGTCTTGCAGGATCATTTTTCATTCATGACTGGACAACGTGATATTTTCTGAGAATAAAACCCAAAAAACATTCAAAAAGAAATCAATTCCATCACATCGGAGACAAAGGTGAAAATCAGTCCCAGTACGAGATCTTCTCTTCAGATGATCAACAATCCCACAGGGACAAATCCATCTGAGCAGAGGCACAAATACCAATTTCTCATCCCACATCGGCCCCAGTGGACCAGAATGCAACGGCCACAAAACTCATTGCGTTTTAAATAACGGTCGATTTGCTTTCCGCCCACATGGTTCGAGCCCACGGCTGAAAGGAACCAGCGCACACCTGTTCTCTCTCTCTCTCCATGAGAGAAAGAAATGATTAATCATGAATTCATATAGATTCTATACAACAATATAACAACATCCAACATGTCTTTTTATCCTGTGGATTCCTCACATTGAAGCAATAGCTGCTCGTGACCTCAGCTTAGATTATGGACTTTTTACTCAAATTAGACACTGACATATCATCACTTTAAAAAATGATTGTGGCAAACATTACTTGAACATCAGTATTTATATGGAGTCATGTTTGTGTCCCCCTGATGAACCAATAACCAAAATCAAATAACATGTCAGACAAGGAGGTGATTCTGTAATAATTATTCTGCGGGTTCGTCACTAAAAGCCTCTTTTCTATTGAATCATCCACTTTAAAGTGAAATATTCAGCCGTGTTATTTGATGAGCGGTGGATCAGGTGGCTGCGGTAGAACTGAGTCACAATTACCATCATTTCTTCATGACTAAATATTATGTGTAAAACAGAGCCGTGGTCTCGTGCGTTAACCTTTCTATTCTGTATAACAATTATAGTTTTAACAGCACATGATGCTTTTTTACCTTGCAAGGGTGAACTTGGGAGGCTACAACGTGTGCATGTGTTTATACTGCTGGCAGGGTGTAATTACTGCACTGTGCTATTTGCATAAGTAATTACTACTGACAGACACTGGTCTTTTAGCTTGTTTAGTCAGCCGGCTGAATGCTAACAAGACTTACTGGAAACGCTAAAAGTGAGCGTTGGCTCTTCTCCTAATGTGCTATTAACATGCAAGAATGAAAAGCAACACAGGTTAAAAAACATTCAAAATCAATGTCGCACAAATTGTGAGATTAAACTGCGTCTCTCCAACAGCTGCCTCACCCCAACAAGCAACAAAAAAAGAGGACACAAAAAAAAGATCAACAGAGATGAAAACAAGCCAGATTAAAGTCATTTCTGACAAACTTTGTTCGCCAGCAAAACCTCAAAGAGGGTAATGAAACAGAGCAGCCCGGTAACATGAAAGTGAAAGCGGTCGCCAGGTTCAATGATTCCACGTCGGTGAGTCGCCTCTTCCCTCATCTGAGCTGACACTGTTGTAACAACCCCCTGAGGTGGGACAGCCAGTGGAAAGGGGTGATTTGTCATGATTGGGTAAGTGTACACTCCTACTACTGCATGTATGTGTGTGTGTGTGTTTGTGTATGTGTGTGTGTTGGGAGTCGATATTGCTCCGGGGGGGAGACTTTGAGCTGACAGTGACATAATTCACATGTGTGAGCGAGCCGGATGTTAGTGAGGAGTGTGTACCAGTGAGCTTTGATGTGTGTGTGTGTGTATGTGTGTCCATGCACCCAAACAAAATGTTTGCGCCCACGTATTTGACTTACCTTTCACTGCCAGACAAGGTTATGGTTATTATGACCATAAAGAAGCCCGGAGCGATTCTCCGGGCGACGCTTTGCTGTGTCCTGCGATTATCTCCCATCAGCCCTGAGCCGTCACATCCTCCACAATCCCCCACTGACACGGGCCCACCGCCACTTAATTTCATTGTCGATTATCTTCCAGTGCGCGGGGAAGAAGAACAGCTCGCCCCGTATTAAGTAAATTGGAAGCGATAGGAGTGAGGAGGAAGCCTCTGATGTAATGTAACGGTTGACCTTGTGTATTTCCCTCCCACCTATCTGACTTCTGCATGATGGGTAATGCAGGTTTTTTCAGTAACACCATTTTGTAGTTTGATTAGCAGTAAAAACTTTTATCAGCTTCACAGTCTCTGTAGACATAATCTTCCTCATTCGTCTCCTTCACCCACGCATTCATACACATAAACAACACACATATGAATAATAGCAGCTATTAATCTTCAGGACAGTTAAGGCTAGCAGTAAAGCTAGCCTCGACCCAGCGCAGGATTTGTCATCTATTCAGGCTTGTCAGTCTTTCCCACCCCTCCTGCTGTGAACCCACGCTCAGGCCGGATTTGTGTGATAAATCTGAAGGACTGCAACCAGAGCGAGCTTTATCAGTCCAGAGAGAAACCGACAAGGGAGACGAGATGATTACAGGAGGCCGGGCAGAGCGAGAGTGACACAACATCATGTACGAGATCAGTGGATAATTGCAGTTATTACGCGCTGGACCTCAGTTTTGTCATTTTGGCTTCTCACCAAATGAGTTTCTGAGATCTTGGAAGGCGGCGGCGCAGCTAAATAGTCAATCAGACGGGTTTTATACGAGTTCCAGGTCGGCGAAATTTGTTTGGATGCAAATACGAAGGAGAGCTGTAATATTATTTCCCAAACTGTGAATTTAGTGACTGACTTTCTTAATCAAGTTTGATCCACTGGATTTATAGCAGATGACTGTTAATATGGTCTCATGTCTTATTTACATCTGACTGCTGCTGTTTATTATCAGACAACTCTGATATCGGACAATTCTGCAAAACCTTATATTACATTGAGTGGATTTTTCTGTGGCAACTAATGTGGAGCTAAAAGGTTGTGCTTCTGGCAAATGGTTCACTTCTTTTGAAGTCTTTATTCTTTTTCAGTGCAGAAGAGCACAAACAGTTCGGCTGACGTCTCCCTCAGTGCGCAGGTTTAATGACCGTCACAGTCCAAACTCTATCGAAGCTGTTAAGCAGTGTCAGGCGCACATCATTAGACCACATCAAGCACCAGCATAGAAATGAAAGCAGATGTTAAGGAAACAAAAAGTGGCCTTACTGACTTTGAAGAAAACCCAAAAAAAAGGAAAGAAAATCAAAAGAAGCAAATGTTAAAAATAAAGTTAATCATTTAAAAGACTTGGTTAAGGTTAGGAAAAGATCACAGTTAATTATTCTGCATGAAAGTCAGATGAGTTTCCCACCTGACCTCCACACTGTCATTTTCATAAAGGACAAACTGCTTCCTCTTTTGGTGTCTGATGTTGAACTTAATTCTTGAAATGCAAAATTGCCCAACATGAATGTTTTTCGTGTGATACTTTGTCCCTGTCTGGTTTCTTTTAAGTAAAATTGCTGCATTCCAAGAGTAAAATTAATGGCCAAAGCCACATAAGTTTTATTTGGCAGCGAAGAAATAAAAGAAATTAATTCATCTCAGAGGGTCAAAATGTAATGTAATTGGGATTCATGGTTGTATCTGCCCGACTGAATTCTCTCTGAATTTGTGTTATCTTGTTGAAGCCTCCGGTAATTTTGGTCAAGACGCTGTATTTTATGTAGATAATGCTTGAATCGGCAGTGACTCGAATATTAACTCGAGCACTCGTTGTTCTCTCCACCTTACCAAATTTAACAACTGGTAGCAAAAGCTGGGAGCTGCAACCAATTAGTAAGACAGTTGCTGCACAATGTGGATCAATAGGAACTCATTTCCTGATGCGTATCCATGTGTGGTATGTGTAACGTCTCAGGATGAAAGCCCTCGCCATGACAGGCACAAAATGTTTGCATTTTCCTCCATGCTGTTCTCACAAAGCATTTCATGTTGACAAGTTCGGAGAAAAATGTCAAACAAGTCAAACAAGAAAACGTCTGTGAGGTTTCTCCCCCCCCACCAGCGCATTCTCCATCTATAAATTCATGCGTTCCTACTCAGCAAAGCCTGCTCGAAATAGCCTTGTTTTCACATTTAAAGCTGTGTTGTCTGTCAACAGCATGGAACCAGCCAAACAGGCTCTCAGGCATCTGCTGAGGATTTCTCGGGCATCGCGGCGAGAGCGGAATCAGACAGGGGTGGGGGGGGGGGCTGCGACGGAGGGAGGCAGATAGAGTAGATGGAGGCTTAAGCCTGGCTTAGTTTATCTGAGACAGAAAGGAATGGGGGAAGAAAGGCGGCGGGAGAAATGAGGCCAGGAAGTGAAAAGCAAAAAAACAAATGGAGCAGGAGAGAAAAAGGAGCCTTATTCTTGTGGCACCTTTATGCGTCACAAGTGAGATTATAAGGCATTGATCTCCGCTCTGTACATTCTTTAAACTCTTCCATCTACCCTTCCTGGAAAGCGTCTTCTCCACCTTTTCCTCGCTGTCTCTTCGGGCATGTTCCCAGCGGTTTGTGTTTCTGAAGCGATAAATTGCAAGTGAGACGTGGGTCAGGTGAGGAAAGGGATGGATGCGGTTTTAATAGAGATTAATTACGTCGCAAATGAGGCAATGAACTCCCCGTGTGTCCTCAGCGGAGCGTCTTGGACCAGCGTTAATGACTGAAAGCATCCGTGTTTAGCTCACAGACGAACCACAGCAGCATCTCAGACCCAATGTGTGGCCAAAAATAAATGTGTGAATGTGATGCATGAGATGTAAAAGTCAGCAAGACCTGATAGATGGATGTTAAACTCTAAGTTGAGTGGGTTGAAGGAGCTTAATCAAAGCCAATGACCCAGTGAAAATGAAGCTTTTAGACCGGGCAGTGAGAAAGAAAGAGAAGTTTGGAAGTGGAAAACTTCAACTATGTCATCATCTGGGAATATTTCTACACTTTGCAGAATAAGTTAATTCACTTTTGCTCTGGGGCTCTGTTAAAGTTAAGTTAAGCTCACTGATTGCATTAATAAATAATATTTCATTTGTTTAATATTTACACGATGAAACACAAGCTGTAGTTTCACATCATCTCTTTCTCTCTCATCTAACTTTCGGTAAGAAAAGATAAGAAAAAGAGAGGCTAATATGGCTCTGTGTTATTTTGTTACCATGACACACTGTAATAACTTAATTAGTGACCATGATAACAGACAAGAACAAAATGGTGTCTAAACCTATTTTTCATGGCCACAGAAAACATTAAAACTACTCAGATTACTGCAACTCTCTTAAGATCTTGGAGTAATTATTTTGTGATCAAAAGAAAACAAGGCTCGTCCTGACATCAAGAGATTAGTTATCATGAGACTGTTTCAGACCTTCCATTAAAGTCCGTCTCACATTAGAGAATCGGCCAATAAAGATAAAAACAGAGATGTGAACAGAAGCAGCTCTCCGTCCTGGGATGAAGTGTAAGAAGAGTCCGTGTTTTGAAGATAGTTTGATTCTCCTTCTTTGAGCACATGCAACAGTAACTAATTTAGTATTTTCCCAAAAGTATCTCACGACGTAGCTTCAGGCCTCGACAGCTTCGTTTCACCAAGCTCTAATTGGTGGAGGAGTTCGTATCCTCCCATCACATTCACTGGGAGATGAATGCAAAGTGGACAAATTCTGTGTCTCTGGAGTTTGAGATTAAAAATGAAAAGATTGCAATCACTAGATTTGCATTTTGAAGGAAGTTATTGAGCTTCTGCATATTTGACTCAAAGGTCTTTTTGATGCAAAGATGTCGAAACACAACGTGATTAAACACTTGATAAATGAGTTTCCAAGTTAACATATATGATTCATAAAGACACTAATGGATAAAAAGTTGAAATAGTTAAAGGTAATTTGAGGACTAGTACAAATGCAGACTGGCAGTTCAAGGGGATGAAAACTTTTGTATGGTGTTTAAAATCAGCTGACTTGACCACATTTGAAACGTGATGGATGACTTGGATGAACGGTCTTGACTTGAGCTCATGTGATAGTGTGTGTGTGTGTGGGGGGGTCAGATAAAGGTTAGGAGCCGCTCCACTATATGATGCTGTTAACTGCTGAGGCACCTTTTGAACAGGCTGAGCGAGCGCCGCCGTTTGCTGGGGATGCGAAAGAAAAGAAAACACGGATCACCTTCATATGCATCAAACAGACTAACTCACAAAGACTGTGCACACTGCTCAGGCCTCAAGACAGATAAATATGAGTCGCGCTTTCCCAAGGTATGCTAAATGATAAAAATACTGACATCAAACACGCAGGAGCCTCGAACAGCTACCTTGTTCCTTTACCTGCTCTCTGGATCTAGATATTCACAAGCCCATCTGCTATTTATGAGACTCCGCTCTCATGCAAATATGCAAATATCCCTCACAAGCTTGCAGCTGGTCATAAATATGCCACTTCCAGAAGAAGGTGAGGTTGAGCTCCATGCCTCAATCAGCTCCCGGAGATCGGCTCCCGTCCCAGGGCATTAAGAGTTAATTTATCGCTCATGCAATTGAAATTCAGCGTGGCTGTCACACTTATCTCCGTCAAGCCCCGGCCTCACGTCCTGATGCATGCTTCCTACTTAAATCCCAGCGATCTGTTATGGATGACAGAAAATAATTCATGCAGCTGAAACGCTGTCATTGACAAGGACACGTATCAATATTAATGACACATATCAATATTAAAGTTTTGTTTTACATATGTGTTGTGCAGCAGGGGGGGTAAACTTTGCCGGACACACTCGGAACGACTCAAGCCGTGCAGAATGCGATTGCCTATAAAGCAGCGAGCGACAAGGACGTCATTCATGCGGCGATGCAGAGGCGAACGCACAAGTCTGGAGCTGATTCGGCCCCGACGCCATTGATTTGTTTTTGCAAAAGTAATTTCAAAACAAATCTGAATGCTGAGTCTCGGAGGCAGCCGGCGTCCAAAAATCGACTTCTGTTTGATGTATATTTATCAAATGTTTAAATCGTGGCAGACAGGATGAAGATTAATAGCTACTGTGCTTTAGATTGCAGAACTGCATCAAGTTTTGACCTTTGAGTGTTAGTGAGGCGCAAATAAATATCAGGTTCACCGTCATGCCTCCTGACAGTGGGAAAGCTGACTGCTGGTATGAACGTAGACGTCATGCAGAGGCGTCATGGTAGAAATCAAAATGAACAGTTTTAATGTTCAAAGTTTGAAATATTATATTGATCTGGTGATGGAGGTGTCACATAATAAATTATCTGTCTGAATCAACACTGTGTCAGTTAAATGGAGAGTGGCAGAGTTTGGTATTGGTCCTGTCTCTGCTCTGTTACCTGCATGCAAACAATCCAATCACCCATGTTAATGCTCACACTGAGAACAATCTGTTACCAGCTGCAACATGGAGCAACAGTTCTACTTGATAAATGTGGATTTTAGTTAAAAAATGCTGGGCTGTACTAACTACAGGAGACTTTATCAAACAGAATGAAAAGATATAGAGAATATGAGTAATCTGGTAAAATAAGTGAATTTGAAGTTTTCTGCTGCTGTAGAAGTTGTGTTTGCCGAACAGAATATTAAAATATGGATCACATTTTGGCAGACAGTTGCCTTGCTGCAAGGCTTGAGTTAATCACTTTTATTTTTGAACTTTGTTTAATTGAATTTTTATATTTCTTTAATCACAAGT
Organism: Centropyge bicolor; assembly: GCA_037975185.1. NCBI lineage: Eukaryota > Metazoa > Chordata > Actinopteri > Pomacanthidae > Centropyge > Centropyge bicolor. The sequence goes on from JBBMOC010000029.1 coordinate 1,259,402, forward strand.
AGTCAAAATAAAAAAGAAGTGATGGAAGCGCGACAAGCTGATGAACAAGCTTTTTTTTCCTTTTTCTGCAGTTTTGGAAAGGGGCTTTGCAAACTGGATGCAAAGACGTACGACAAATCGACGGATTCTATCAATGTTTTCTATTCATTCCTTATGGGGCCATGTGCTGTGCGATGGATAAGCTGGACCTTTTGTTGCATCTGTAATAACATAAACACGACTTGACCTCAACGCAGGCGGCCTCCTAAACTCAGGTAAGAGTCAAACTAGGCCGTGGTGATCAAATATTAATCAACATGTGACTGCATTGCCTGTTTCTTGTCTGACCAGGCTGCCATATTTTACTTATTGCCAAAACCAAACAGCCCAACTCGCAGCAGACATCACATCAGCTGGAGGGTTTAGTGGTGCATCCTCTCATCCTGCACCTTCCTGTCTGTGTTACACTAAAATGAAAACCTCTAGCTGGAAGGAACAAATGACCCTGTCCACTGAGAGGACAAGTTGTCCCACAAGACTTAGACACTGAGGAAAAGGCGTTTTTGTTTCCAAATTAACTTTTGCAACTTTTTTGCCGACATTCACACTTTCACACAAAACGGCGCCTCCACACATCACAGCCTGTAATCAAACAACAGACGAGCGACCGGCATCACTTGAGGCCACGTTGAAAACCGAGCCACTCTCACATCAAGTGGTTATTATCATTTCAAGGAAAGCTGCAGCACTGCGACGCGTCCCGACATCGCTCTGATGACACTTTTCCTGGAGGAAGGAGAGGATTGCACGGCGGCTCCCCAGCTGCTCTCTCAACGAGCGCCGTTCTCTCACCTTGCTAGAACTGCACCCGCACAGATGGCAGATTGCACACAGCCAATTTATTCCACGGCTATTTTTCTCGTAAACATCCTCTGTGCCTCAAAGGACGGGGCACGAGGAGGTCATGCTAACTGAAAGGCTGTGAACGGATTCCGGGGCAAAAGAATATGCACGAGAATATGAATATGTACATGAGGATTGAGGATGTTTTCTGAAGCGGATTATGCGGCATTAAGAAACCTGCCTCCAGCTTTTACACCATCTAACCCGACTACAATGCCAAACCAAGGTCTGCTCTGTGCCCTAATAGATTTTTATTTCTACTCAAGGCTCCACAAGCCTGCATTCCAATGCTTTGTTTTGAAATCGCAGCGTTCCCAATTGTCTCGCACTCCGCCTTGCTCGTTATGAGGTTCATTTACCACAAGCCCCGGAATAATCACTCGCTTTTCATTTTCCCCAAGCTTTAGCCTTTTAAATGCTCAACCACTGGGCTGTTTGGCCAATTACAGAGCAGACTTTCTATTACTCAGCATATTGCATCAAACTGCATATGCCATAGGGGGTGATCAGAGGAATGCAAAACACAGCACTGAGGATAAGAAGCTGTGAATAACAATTATTTCATATGTATACAACCGGGCAGACGAGGCGCGTACATTTTTGGAAGAATATAAAGTCATTAACTGATAACATACTGGGCTGCTAGGGGTTGAATTCTTTTCTTTCATGCACAATAAACCTAAAGAACAAACGCACCATGAACTGATACACTAGAATAAAACTGTCTCAATTATATTTTAGTTTCCAAAAGTGTTCTAGAAACTGATCAAAAAGAAGCGTTTGACGTAAAGACGCCAACGGGGAATAGGTTTATTATGAAGAAATCATAACAGAAACGGTGTGTTTTCTGCCTACAAACTCCCACAAGGTTCTCTCGAGCGAAACTGTTTGAGGAAAGAGCCTCGCCACAAGTGCTTCCCACATTTTTATGTTTATCTTTGCAAGTGCTGAACAGAAGACAATTTTTCATTTCTCCGGCACCAAATCCCGCAGGAGTGTTGCCGCTCCCTCGGATGACGATGATGCCAGGAACAAAGAGTTCACAAATCCGAATGCACGTACACACTCACACACCTGTAGGCATCAGAGGCTACAGCAACCTAATTACAGTGATGTTGTTTGGTTCAGGTTTGTCCAAACGCGCTGACATCCATCTCTCTCTCTCTCTCTCTCTCTCTCTCTCTCACACACACACACACACACGTATCCGTACATCTAAAATGCTTTATGCTAAAGATAAGATAAGGCTCTTAAGGAAAAGTAAAAAATCAATGTTGCATTTGTCTGTTTTTTGAAGACATCAAACTGGGAAATTACTGCGTGTTTGACTGTTTTCATCTTCAGGAGAAAGCAAGCAAAATGAAAAGAGTACCAACAGAATGACAGATAATAACCTTCACTTACAGGCATTATTAGACTCGCCAGAAATATCCACAGTCGGCTGAGCATTGTAATTTAGACCAACAACGCTGAACAGGGGGGTGAGAGCTTTTCCATGTATGGCGTCTGTATGTGACATAGTAATTTCAGTATAATCACAAATGCAGGAGCCATTGTCTTCCTCCTAAAAATAATCCCCACACAGATGCTACCTTTTGAAAAGACATTCAGGCTCGGTCATTAAAACTTCTCTACATAGAATAAGTCGTGCAGTAATGATGAAGTAATAAACTACAAATGAAGCTGCTTTAAATGTGCTCTGCAATGATTTCACCTGTTTGCTTGCTTTGACAGCTTATGCATTTTCATTTCCAGACACAACATTTCCAGTGAATTTAATAACGCACCTGTTCACTCTTAGGTTTAGAAAGAAGGTTGATTTGCATCTATCATTAAGTGCACTTCATTCAAATCTCTATTTCAAATTGCTTCAAAGATGCCCACCACACTTGTTTTCAGGAATATAAACACACTATGATTTGAATAATAATTTGTCTGGTTTCTACTCCTTCTCCTGTGCTCGAACATCCAGACATAAGAATGCAAAGACTGTTCATTTCAGCTGTGTGTATCTAGTCTGTGTGTTTTCGTCTCTTTGTCAGTTTGTCCTTGTACCTTGCGTCAAATGCTGCAGCTCTTCCTCATGTCGATCCTCGTGTTCTTCTTGTGTTTGGATCCTATGCTTTGCCTCCCTGGACCTTCACCTATGTATTGGACTTCGGATTTTTCCCTACTCCTGTTTGGATTTGACCCTGGTCTTTGTAAATAAATAGCACTGCACTGCATTTGGGTCCATCCCTTGTATATCTTGCACAAACCACTACAGAACAAACAAGAGAGAGACATTGGGTGGGGGGGATGGGGGGGACAGGTGAAAACAATCAGTGATCAAAAAGGTGAGAGAGGAAGTAAAAACAAATGAACACATCAGAACCAGGGTTCTATCAAAATAAAACAGGAAATAGCTCAATTACAAACACAAAACATCACAGTTTTGATGTCACATAATCCTGCTGTTAGGTCCAGAAAGAAGTTCAGATTTAATGTGTACGAGAAGCTCAAACATCCAAGTCAAGGAACAACAGATAAAAGGAAGAAAAGAAAAGAATATGAGACATAATGCTTCTTCTGTTGTTTTCCACTTGAGGATGAAAAATTATTAATTTTTTTATTTTTATTTTTTCATTTTTGCTGCTTCTTTCAGACCGAATGAAGTAAATAAACAATGGACGATACATGAACCTGTAAGGCACGCCGAAAACAAAAATAATCTTTATGCACAGCAATTTGACATAAAAATCCCCTCGCTTCGATAATTCCTCTTGTTAAGACATTATGGTTGAAAGCAGCCATTTCACTGCAAATTACACAGATGCTACATTTGATTTAATCGCATGCCGCTCGCCACTTAAACACACCGACACCTGCATTGAAAAGAGTTGTTTGCAGAGCCGCACGGAAATTTCAGCAACCATCGGTGGCCGAGAGCCGGGACCTGCTTCAACCTGAGCACAGCTGCAGTCCTAATGAGATGCTTTCATTTCTGTGAGTCAGGTTTTCCAACAGTCGTACCGAAGCACCTCATCTAGTTGTGTTAACTTAGATCATGTGTATTAAATGGAGCAGAATGAAAACTTTTATACTGTTCTCTGTAATAAATACAATATCAGGTCTTATAAAAGCGCTTTATTTAATCTCAAGTAAATGAAAAGAAGAAAGCACTCAAAAATGTAATATTTGTCCACACCGCTCGTACAGTACATCTGCTCTCCTTCATGTTCAAGTAATAGAAAATATAATAGTCTGCAGCCTGCTCGCAGCACTGCCTGAGACAAATAACTGCACATTACACGTTAACAGAAGTAACATTCACTTGGGAATGCAAGCAGCCGATATCTTTACGCTGTCCCGATACTTTTTGAAATGTGTTTCAATGCACAATACAAAGACCTGTGGATCTGCTGTAAGAAAATATGTCTGCTTCTGCAAAGAAAATAACACATCCGGTCATTAATACTCCAACGCTTCTCCTAGATGATACACGTCGTTTCGGCCTGTTTGAATGAGTCATTACGCCGTAAACTCGCCGTGGTCCTCACGATGACGACAGCTGCTGCGGTGCCAGACGGTACATCCAACATTAACACCTTGTTCAGAAAGTACAACAACTGAAAATACATGAGGAACATTCATAATTAGAGCTTGTGATCAACCCAAGAGGCGAATGTCTGGGCTCAAAGACGTGTGTTGGCATTTATGTAATCTGCAGTTGAGTAATTGGGGGCCGTTTGTGTCTTGTATAAATGAGTGCTTTAACACAAGCCTCCTAGCTTCCTGTCTTGTATTTTCCTATAAAAATCATAGTGCTGCTGGCAATGACAACCAACCGGCTGAACATTTTGCACATTTTTGGAAAACAAATTTCCAACTTTGTGCCTATTTTGTGAGTCTTAGCTGAGTTTCTCTGATAAACAGCTTGAAGTGAGGGGGAGGGAGGACGTAGACTAAAGAGGAGTTTGCTTTGGCCTTGCAATATCAATACTCCTGGCAAAGCAATCAGTGCCTGGACAAAGTCCTGGATGCTTCGTCAATACTGTTCCTTCAGCTCAGTGCTACGTGCTGTACAGTATGCCAATGAAGGAGAAGCAGGGGACAGAAGGACATTCAATTCCTAACTGACTCTACTGCTAACATTTAAGGTGTTTCTTGCTGGTCATGTCATTCCAGATGCGGTGCATCTCCTCAGGGGAGATCTGGTGGACGGTGACCACCCGGCGGTAACGGCAAAGACTGTATGCCATCTTCCAGTGGTTGAAGCCGCTGTTCTGGAAGGGGTGGATGCCCAATTTACGGAGGCACACGCCGACGTACACGTCCTCCAGGTGCAGCAGCCTGGTGTGTAACGAGGTCTTGTATATGAGCTCGGCCACATCAGCCGAGAAGATGTAGCCGGTGCCAGAGCAGAAGGGTGGGTACTTGCTCTCTGGGTACAGATCCCTGGGCATGTACCACTTGCTGCGCATGTCTCTGATTGGCCCACCATTGATGACGTAGCCAGTGAAGTACCTCCTCCTGGGCTTGGTGGTGGGCTTCAAAAGGTTGTAGATGAGGTTCTCCATGTTGACAAAAATATCACTGTCTGTCTTGAGGACATATTGAGCCTTAGAGCAAAATGTGGCTACCCAGCGCATGCCCATCAGCGTCTTAAGTGTTAGGTTGTGGTAAGAGTCAATAAAATCCTCCACTACAATGTCATGAAAGATCTGACTCTCCTGCTCCACCATCTGGTTGAGGACAGTATCAGTGCTGCGGCCCAGCAAGAAGAGCGTGACCACGCGCACGTCTGGAAACGTGCTCTCGTCACCCCATGTCTCTCGGATGGCCTGCCGGGCGTCGAATTCCTTGTGGGTGGTGCTGATCAGGATGACGAGGAAGGGGGGCTCTGCCTCGCACTTCTTGGCCTCGTTGATGAGGTAGCTGAAGTCGTGCGGGTTGAGCGAGCGCGTGCGGATGTTATTGAAGGTGGTGTTCTTGTTCACCTTGGGTGTTTTGCGTATGGGGATCGTCAGCTGGCCCACGTAAGAAGTGGAGGGGCGGGACACACTCAGGTACCACAGAGCGCTGGCCCAGCAAACCACTGTCAGCAAGTATAAGCAGGAGACCTTAGAAGGCATCGCTGTTCACTTGGCAGTCGTTACCAGTGGCAGCAGCGTGGGAAATGTTGAGGCCACGCCTCCATGGGTCGTCTCAGATTCCGCGGCGCAGCTTGAGGCTGCCTCCGCAACACAGCAGACATTAATTTTAGATAATAGCCGTCTCTTCTGTCTAGTGTTGGTGTTGTGATTGAAAAGGAGCTCTGCAGAGATTTCTTATCGTGTCCAAGGCCTTACTGTGTCCCATTGCAGCTCGCGGGATGTTTTCGGCTCCCTGTCACAGCATCTAAGAAAAGATGAGAAAACAGACACTCAGTGGTGACAAAAAACCATAACTACATAATGAAACTGCAGCAGGAAGATAAGCATGTTGACTGGAGGTGTAACTTCTAACATACTCATGATAAGGCATTTTTAACAGAGTGACATATTTAACAATATTTTTTCTCCCCTATTCATTAGAGCTCATAACATCAATCCAGTTGCCAGGCTGGCAGCACTGTGCCACAGCCACTGACTCTATCTTTCTATCACTCCTCTGATAAGAGCTCTGTGGTATGAAGAAAGTGAATATCCCAGGAAAGTCTCTCCATTGATAGGGCCTGCTCCGCCTCGGCTTCAACCACTTTCTGTTTGCAAACGCTGTTTATCTCCCTCTTATCCCCCCTGGACCAGACACGGGCTGGCAAATCAGGGCCACTCTGGTAGTCTGAGAGGAGGAGGAGGAGGAGGAGGAGGAGGAGGAGACAAAGAGGGAGATGGATCAAGGCAGGGAAGGTGAAAGCGAAACGTTCTCATGGGAAAAGATTAACATCGACTTCCTCTCGTTCTCCTGGTCTCACTCCCCATTTACTCCTTCGCTCCCCATCCTTTCTATACCTCAATGTCAAACTGAACTTGGCATGTGGATTTTACATATTTTACCCTGTAATGAGCTGCTCCTTCGTTAGCTGGATCGGCGCTGCTGTGGAACTTGGAATCGCTGCTCTAATTGGACACACTGACAGACCATAAGGGGATGAATTTAAGCTCTAAATAAGAATTTTTTTTTTTTTAACATACCCAAATGCTTCCCGGACTTAAACGTCACTTTCCATTCAAAGACACTGATGGATAACCAATTCACAGGATTTTGGTCTAACGAAATCTAATCCTTCTTTACAAACAGACTTTTATTTGCTACAGACATAATCTCCTTTGATGTAGCGGGGGCCCTGTTCTTATTCCGGGGAAATACTTCCTTTTATCATGCATAACTGATGATGAACAAAAAAAGTGCTATAGATCCTATTAGAGATACTAAAATGTGCTGAGATGCTGCTTGTGCTCTGTTTTAAAGATGGAAGGGTTGAGATAAAACCGGCTCTTTCTTTTATCAGACTCCAGATTTTGTCTTGCGGGGCTTCTTTTCGTCAGGACTTTTCTGTTATTCCTCACCCCCGCCCCCACCACCACCATCTTCTACTATCTCTTCCCCTCCCTTTCACTCCCCCCTCTCCTTTTCTTTCTGAAGCAGAGTCATCAATCTCATGGTCCAGTAGAATCCATCTAATCATGGCTGCTTTTCCACACCTCCTCCTCTCAATCACTCTCTCCTTCTCTACTTCAGCGGCCGCTTGATCCATCTTTATATGTCTCACTACCTCCCTCTCCGTCTTCCTTTGTCTCGCTCTCTATCCTCCTGGCTTTCGATTGTTTTTGTCTGCGCGGCTCCTCATTTCAAGTTTCCCACAATCCCTTGTTATTTCTTCATATCATCATATCACCAAGCTACCTTTACTTTTCTCCGTGTCATTTTTTCTCTGATGAGGTGCAGGACTCATCTCCTCACAGCTTGCCTCGAACTTATTGACAGCTTCTATCGCGTTCAGCCTCCCTAAAGCTACTCAATCTCCTCGCCGTCTCCTCCCTCTCTCTCCGTCAAAACCGCTAAATCACCATATTCATCCCCTTTCCTTGACCTCGATCGCTCCTCTCACTCCTTCCTGTTTGCAGATCGGCTTGTTTTCACCTCTGTCGTTTCCTGAGGAGGGTCTATTGGTTTCGTAATCCTCCAAAACGACTGCACGCTTAAGTTGCGAGAACCCGGGATAACCAATATCCCCGTTTGCCGATGCACCTCACGAAAGCCCGAGACCTAACTTCCCCTCGGAGCAAATTGAAAGATGGCTGTATCGTTTCATGCCGTCGTGTCACTTTGAATTACATTAGTACTCAGTGGAAGTCCTCTGCTGAACATGTTTCACTTTCAGCCGAATATCAGGGCATGAGATCATGGTTTTAAATTGCGGTGATGCAGCTCTTGCTGAGGGAAATATTCCATAATAACAGTGTTAATTTGTGGTTTGCAGAAACTAATTAAGCGTGACCAAAACAGACCACACAGTCTAGTGATTTTACAGTCTTGTGAGAAATTTGAGTACTTGTTGTACTTGCCAGATGAAGGACATGGGATGATAGTAGTTGATAGTAGTACAGTATTGACGTAAATACTTCAGCATATATGTCAAGTCTTGGACTCATTCTTTATGTTGATTATAGGGCTATAAACTACTGTACTGTAATCTGTAGAGATTGTCTAGATGCCTTTATCTTCTGGTTCCCATTTATACCTTGTTTTATATCTATACAAAATAACATAAGGTGACTGACAGCAGGTGATGCTACACTTTAATGCTTCTTATTACGGATTTGTGTGTGTTCTCTGGTGTCAAAAAGAGACTGAAAACCAAGTAGAAGCAGGATGGAAAAGAGGGGCAGATGGTTACTGTCTCACTTTTTAACTGCTAAAATATGCGAACGAGAACATGCCTCTCACATCATTATCATTTTCATAAATATGTACATTGCTTTCAGGTCGCTCATGGAATCACATGTAAGGTCATTTCTTTGACCTTTCACAACCCCAAGATGGATTTAATAGCAGTATAGCTTAATAGCTTTGGCCCTTTGATAAAAATACGACTGCGAATACAACAGGACAAAATATCTCAAAATATCTGGTTCCATTTGTTTGAGGTGTCTGTGACAAAAAATGAGAAAGCTGGCGACAAAAACCTGAAAAGTTCAAATGCACTTTGGTCTCTAACTTCAGCTCCTCCTCAGCTCATATTCTCCTCTGTTGTCAAGTCAGCAAGGTGCCAGGCTTTGATATCAGATCACCAGGTAAAAATAACATCTGTGGAAAATCTGCTTGATCCTGCGCTGACCCGACAAATCTGGTGAAAGTTATTCAACCCGGTTGAATGTCCGGATATTGAATTTAAAACTACTTGCACCTCTGAGTTTTGGGCCTTAAATTTTGGCATATTAGCACTTTTCTCTCTGTACAGCCAACAACAATATCTGAATCTGGTGACTCATGTGTTTGCATCCCTGATGTTAACATGATACAATAATGTCTAAGAATAGGATGTAAGTACTCCTAACTCACCAACAAATCATAATAATAACTACCCTGCTGATACAAGGCCGGTAAAACATGTCAATGAAAGAATGACTCCAAAATACCACATTGCAGTAAAAATAGGCATTAAGGTGTGAAAAGAGCAGGGAAAAAAGCATTAACATGCTATAATTACAGTTATTATTAACACCTATTCACGAGGTTGATTGCTAAAGATCTGCTAATCTGAACCGGTTTTCATGACAGCACAGTGACAGGGAGAGAGACCAGCAGGAAGAAATGTACGCTAGCATTAAGTGCTTGAGAGTTTTGAATGTAACCCCCCCGGGAAGTCAATTTAGCAACCTCATACAGAGCTCTGCTGCACCGGCCGCTGCTCCATTACGCCTCACACCGATCCAAGACTCCACATTATGATCACCTTTGTGTGGAGGGAGAGGCAGCTCTTAAAAGACTTCTGCACAGTGATCAAACATTTATCTGGAGCTCGAAAGGCGGCCGCTGAGAGTAAGTGGAGGCTTTCTGTCACCTCGGTGTGTCTAAGTGACAGATTGATTGACAGGAAATTAACTGAACATGCAAGGTTTCTGATGAATGATTCATTGTTTAAGACATTTTTCACTCACAAGCATCAGTTGTGGTAATGTGAGGATTTGCTGCTTTTCATTGTTTCATAGCATCGTAAATTAAATATCTTTCAGTTTGGACTGTTGATCTGACATAAAAAGGTATCTGGATAAAAGTGTTGGTTAAAACTGAGAAGCCTGCTGAAAGTTTTCTGTGCTCTTTGATACTAAAATTGAGTGAGGAGAAATAATATTTTGAAAAGAGATTCATTAATGTTTTAACTTAATGAATTTTGCCAACTGGGAAAAAAGATCTGAAATGGAACCAGCAATCTGAACCCATCCCTCCAGACGCTGAGAGATCTTGATTTTTAGTCCATATCAAGCTCCAAAAATGATCCTACTATTTCCCACAATGCATTTGGTAAATGTCCATGCCTCCAGTTGTAATGCAGGCTTTCATCAGGACATCATCAGAGTTATTTTCTCATGGATGATGATAGTTATTAGTTGCAGCCCTGATGCTGTCCAAATACTTTATATCCATTATTTTATATAAAAATACATTCTGTATTTTGTGCTAATTTAATCAATTGCCCCAAGAGCTGGAGTTTATAGTGGTGCCTACATTACCATACATTAAAGAAATCAATTACAGATTTTACTTTTTTATAGTATTTCTGCTCAACGGTCACAAGAACATTGAATAGGCGTGAATCATCGGCTCTGTTGTCTTTACAATCAAGTGACCTCTATAAGCCGGAGCAAAACGCTGGGAGGCTACAGAGATGTGGGAGTTTCAGTCTCGTTTATTGTTGCACCAGATAATTGATTGCAGTCATTAGTGCAGCATGGAGTGACCTTGCTCAAGGGGGGAGGGGGAGGGGAATTACTGTGCGTATGTGAGTCAGCGAGCGAGGGAGGGAGGGAGGAGGGAAAAACAGGCCACACAGATGTGTTTCTGCAAGGTGGTTTAATACAGTGTAATGTCTGCTGTCTTTGCTGCATCAGAGGCACATGTGTGTGAGAGATGAGCTTCGACGGCAGACACACCAGGAGGTGCATAAATCATATTCTGAGCTCAGGGATGACATCTAACCTTCACGCTGCCTGCTTCAATATTACAGATTTTTAATGATTGGCAGAGGAAAACAGGAAAGCGGCCTGCATCACGACTGCTGATTTAAGCAAAGCTGTCAAAACGTTTTGCGTGAAGGAATCCTTTACATCGCAGCATCATGTTGTGGTAATGGTATCTGAAAGCAAGGCGTGACCTGTAAATATCATTCAGGAACAAAAACAAGAAAGAATCAAGTGGATGACGGAAAGAGAAAAATATTGCTTTTTATGTCCGAGGGAGGAAAAACTGGTACTCAGGCCCAAATTATATTCATCAAGCACAGCCGCCACTTTGACTCTAGGGCATGTGACATTGTCTTAGAGTGCCTGCGTATGCTTTATGATTACTGAACAAACAACAGCTTCCCTGGAGGGAGAGACTCAAACACTCTTTGCCCTCAACCGCTGAAACAAAATAGACTCCGAGGCCGATGAGAGCTGCATATGAATGTTGTGTTACTGGAGGCACGAGGACGCGAATATGCCGCCGTGTTATTTTAAGAATATCAGGATTTTCAGAACTAGCCTCTGCCTCTGTAGTTCTGACACGTCGGATTAAACGACATCAAGCTCCAGCAGTCTGAAAATCTGAGACGAGATTTTAAATCCCTTATCGACGCTGTCCTTGAGTCAGGCAGGCGGTGCGTTATATCGGCTCCTCTGCCTCCACCGCGGTTTGGGGATGTTAAGTTCAGTCGGATCCCTCGGTTGCATATCTGGCTCAGAGGACGCCGCTGCAAAACTGGAATTGTCTGGAATTGTCCAAACCTCTTTGCATGTGATGGACTGCATCCAAACTCATTCTTACTTATGGAACTGAAGTCCTGCAAATCAACAGATGACTGATGTCCTTGGAAAGTACGTTTTTCTCTCAAGCCCTGTCAGTTCCTATCACACGTCAACTGTCGTGAGTAGCAGTTTCCCAATTCCTGCTATTACCAAGGAGAAATGTTCTCACATGCTCCACAAAACGACCTCTATAGTTTTGCACATCAAACCTGTCCACGATCAACAGAGGGATCTACAGAACCTGGTGAAAACTGCATCTCTTTATATTGATTTCATCCCTCAACACTGTCGTTTTTGACCTCAGTCATATTATTATATTTGACTGTTCTCATGTAGACAAGACACAGGGAAAAGGACGTGTTGCCAGTCTTCTCTAATAACTTGCTCCAAGTGTTTTTAAGCTTTAAATACTTATTAAAGCTGAGCAGTGTGTATTCATTCTGACTATTATCGACCTCCAAAGCACAACATCAACTTTTTATCTGAGTGTTCTGATTTTAGATCAGTTGTTCTGACTATAGCAGAATGACTAGAGAGAGTCTTTACCAGCCTGTCCAAGCAAATTAATACATGTTGCAGACCTGGGATTGATTTTAGACTCTTTTATGAGACATTTTAACATGGTTGCATAAACATTTTTTCAGCTGAGGAACAAAATTACACCATTTTTAACCCAGAACGATGCTGAAATGATGATACATGCTTTTTATTGCAACCCTCTTTTTACTGGTCTCTAAAAAGAAGAGAATTACAGTTGAATCAGAACACAATAAAAAAAAAAAAAGATCTCATTACCCCTCTGCTTGCATCAGTGCACCGGCTACTCATATCTTTTCCAATTGATTTTTAAGTCCTATTACTTATCTACAAAGTCTTACATAATCCAGCCTCATGTATCAGCGACCCTCTCTCATTTTATGTCCCAACGAGAACTCTCAGATCTTTCAGATTCTTTCAAAATTTCCAAATGTGTCCCAGAAGAAGGCTGCTTTCTGTTTTTATGGCCTTAAACTGAGGAACATCCTCCCCTTGGATCTTGGACCAATGAACTCCCTTGGAAACTTTAAAAAGAAATTACAGACCAATCTTTTTTACTTGGCTTCAAATTTGCTCCAAACTGTTTTGTTTGTTTCCCCGTTTGTTTTGTTCATTTATCTCTCTCTATTATTGTTATCGTCATTATAACTTCCTGCTATTGTTTGTTTTGCATCTGATCCTATTCTGTTTAGTTAAGTTGTGTCTTGCACGAAAGGTGTTAGAAAAATAAAGCCATCAAGTTTATTACATTTGAGGATATGATCAGACCTTTTCTTCATGGATTCAAAGGATATGAGCAGGAAATTTAAATGTCCAATGTTTGTCTTGCAGATGCTGACACGTGCTGTCCAAAGCCCATAACACCTTATCACGAGCTCCTGCTGTTGAGTGTGTGATAAGCTCAACAGGAGGTTTATAATTGTCAGCCACAAAAAAAAACAAACACAAACTGTCTTCTGTTCAATGTTTTGATCCTCTTTTCCTCCGATCTTCTGCCAAGACTAAAAACCCATTATGTCGGCTTCTAAACATTCAAAAGAGGAATTAATGCGTGAGGAATTTAACGGCAATGGCCAAATTGGTTCGTATCCCACCTAATATGAGAGAAGCACAATTAAAATGTCAGGGATGGAAGGCTCCCAGCGTGGCACTAGCTATGCTTTTGTTTCCTGGATAATAAAGGACTCGATGATTGTTGTGGAGCGGCACAGCCAGCCGTATAGTCAGTATTACAGGCCACAGGCTGGACACTCTGGGCTTAGTGCAAAGCCTCTGAATGCAAAGCAGCTTAGGAGTGACAGAGGAAATGGGATATCAATAGCAGCCAACAGATTTGGCTGCTGTATAGAAGCCTGATGCTCCATCCCCACTTCAGCGCTGACTTGAGCCCAAACTGTGCTGGGGCGTATCAGCAGCGCTCGCACAAAATCTCAGTTTGTTTTAACTCGGAGAACAAACGGCTGCCTCAAAGGACGTTATAATGATTGCCGAAAGTTAAAACTTGTTTCAAGTCAGTTTCCTGAACTCGGGAGTATATCCGGCTTCATTTGTGGTGAGCTCTCCCATCTGGTGCTCCACGCAGGTTAAAACAAAACGAGGATTGTGTGCAAAGGCCGCAGTGCTGGTGGATGAGTAAGCAGGAAAAAGAGATGGGTACGGAAACGCAGCTGCATTTCATAATTACGCAGTCAGTGTTTTCTCAAGAAAAATGAGTATCCCGATGAGCACAGGTGCCTTCCGTTTGTTTTGCCGTGTCAAGAAGCTTAATGAGAAACAGCAGCGGCGTTGCTGAGGGGATTCAAAGAGCCGGCTCCCCCACGCCGGCCAGACCTGTGCTCTGAATGCCGAGCTCCCTCATAAATTGGAAATGACAACTTGATTCATGCAGGTAATACATTTCACTGTCCGACCGGGTGACATTGCTGTTATACAATATTCAAGCTCGGTGCTGCGTCAGGCTAAGTGGGGACGATGCTCGGAGAAGACAGTGAAGCGTACCCAGCACCTAAAATTATTATGTGGTAACAGCTGGCGAGGACAAATGCATGACTAACAAGGTAAGGAAAAAAAGGAAAGTTTATTGTGCTGCTGAAAGGAAGCAAAGGTAAAAAACAGCCGAGTATAGATATGGGAGAATAAGTTGGCTGTTTTTTCTAATACATGAAAGTATATCTGAACAATTCAAAATGTGTAAAAATGTATCAAACCCAATTGAAATAATAACACAAACATACGAAACTATGAATGAGGCGTATCAGCTGGAGTCACTCGAGAGTCCTGGCGCCCGGGGCGAGCCAGTGTTCGCTTTTCTAAACTTTCACATTATCCAGGGTGCAGTTTTGCTGAGCACACACTCTCAGCACTCGCACCTGAGAGCCGCTCGGTTGCTCAGCACAAGCACTGTTTTTTCCACTGTCAGGCACTGAGCGTCTGCAGTGGAGCAATCCGGTGACAAGTGTCTTGCTCGAGAGCGTGGTGACATAAATTACTGTGGAAAGTTATATCATGTGAGTCTTTTTTTTTGTTTGCAGGATGCTGGTGTTGTGTTGAAATTTCACAAACCTCCTGCACAGACACCATCCCAACCAGCTTCTTCAACAACAGCACGGCTCAAATACAAACTGCATCGCTGCAATCAGGCACTTTTCCAAAGGCCCTAAAACATTAATTAAGCCCCTCTTAAAAAACAGTGGGCTGGATCCATCTGTGCTCAACAACTTGACAGTCGTATCAAATTTAACCTTCATAGGAGGAATGATTGAGAATTATTTCAACCAACATCTAAATCGATTTAAAAAATTTCCCATCAAGATTTTGTTTCCATTATTGCACCAACACAGCTGCTGATAAAGTTGTAAATGATAATCCACTGAACACCAACTAAGGCAGTTTGGCCTCTTCTACGTCAAATCTGAACTTAAAACCTGCCTTAAAACCTCATTTGAATGTTTTTGTTCTGATCCTAAGTTGTTTATTTTTATGCTCATTGTAAACACTTGAAAGCACAACTGACACTCAAATAATGTAACAAATCCTACAAAAGTTTATGTCAAATCCATCACAATCAAACACATGTAACAGTCCATTTGTCCTAAGTGTGCTGCCCTCAACATGTGATATACATCCTGTCTTTATGGCCACAAATATAGTTTGAGAGAAAACAGCCAAGCAAAATAAATAAATAAATAATATCAGTATTTTGAGACTGACATTTCCTCTCGAGGCTGCTTCTCACAGAAAGTCATTTTCCACATGCGATAAAGCATATCCATCAGCCCCGCTGGACCTCATCAACACAAATCAGCCAGAACCAACATAAAACACTATTAACAGGATAATGAGGTTTAAAGCGGAACACGCAGCATCTTAAGTTGGCTGCGTAAATTGGTATTCGGCCTTATACCTCTGAGACGATGGAGCATCTGTTGAGACTTGTTGAACGCAGAGCTCACTCGCTGCTGCTCACTATAAACTTGCTTTTTTGCACCCGACAGCAGGATTTAATTTCTTTATCTCGACCCACCTCTGCGATTCGAGGCGATAAGTTCATTGTCAGTCTGTCAATCTTCCCTTGTAAAGGTTTTATGTTCGGTCAGATAATCTGTAAATCAAGTGTCTTGGCGCTCGTGTCTCGGTGCTCCAGTCTCGGCGGTTGCAGGGGAACCTTTGTGTAAGACTGTAAACAAACCGAGGAGGCGATCAATACAGCGGCTTGCAGACACATCATATAGCACCAGCCTCTCAAACCCTTCTCTTTAAACACCTTCTTTCCCCCTCCTCTTGTCTCACCTTCACTCCAACGCTGACCTTAAACCTGTCTACAAGCATCTTCAACACTAAACCAGTAGCAGGAGTCTCTGATGAGCTTGTAAATTCTCTCTTATTGATTCGGCTCTGGAGGGTCTGTTCGGGTGCTTCTCTGTAATTTCATTTTCCTTTTGTTCCGTCCATCAGCAAAGCAATGAGTCAGACCTCCATAATATTGTGAGTACAATATCCTGAGGACGAGGGCTTCCATCAAACACACCATAAATATAAAAAAGGTAATAATAAGTGAGTGACAGGCAGCTCAAAATAATCCCTTGGAAACCTGGAAATATTCAAATCACCACCAACATTATCATTCTGACGGATCACCTTTCTCCCATCATGCACCTCTGTCCATATGGCAGCACATTCTATGGTGACAAAAAAAAAAATCTAGCAGACACTTAGCGATGTGAATTGCATGCATATTACGTTATTCACATGAAGTGTTTCTCTCCAAAAAACGAGGCAACCGCCAATTGAAAAAAGTGCCACTTCAGCTCGTGATGGATTGGGACAAAAATTGAGATAAGTGATGTTCCATTCTCTACACAAATGGGTAATTTCAGCACTTAGTTGATAAAATTAGATCACTTTTAAGTACACCATCCTCTCTGCTTTGAGGATAATGAATCATGATTTGGGGTGCCATTTCCCAAAACTGAACTGGAATGCTAGTGTAGCGTTTTGCTTGAAGGGTTTGTTTAACAAATTCCAAAAAGAAAAAATAAATTCACATGCCATTCATTTTTCAGACAGTTTACCTTGGTAGTTATTTCTAAGAAAAAGCCATTGAAAACTCTTGATGGCAAGGTCTGTGAACCAAGGCATTATTCTAAAAACCCACATTGCTTTTTGAGTTTTTTACTGCCTTGACATGAACAACATTTGATTTGTCTCTCTTGTATTAAGGCGACAGCGCGAGTTTCAGAGGCATTCATCTCAAAAACATTGATACATAAAACCAAAAAGGGTAGATGAGAAAATATGTTACTGCAGGCTGCAATATAGGGATGAGCCATATGTTGGTGTTGTTGCTGTTGGCCACTTGATCACCATAATGCTGACTACTGCTGGCCACATGTCACTTGGCCATCCTGTTGTAAGCCACTAATGGCCACATTACAGCTAGAATTCCTGGAAATAGAAGACAGTGTTGTTCAGGGCAAGAAGCTCCCATCACTAAAATGACATTCACCTTTTTCTTTACAAACACAAACTGCATGACACAGACACTCACCTAGAGTTAATTATGTATAGATGTAATGAAATAGGTGCACATACAGTTCATGCAGCACAAATCTGCCACGACCCTATTTGACGTCGCCTGACACCTCGGCACCCTGTTCTCGGTGGATGACTGATAGCGGCTTGGCTCTGCAGCATTAAAAAGCCATATGCTCACCAGAGGGACTGTTGCACTGCGAGGATCAATTAGCACCAACGCACATCTGCACACAGAGACATGCAAAACCTAATCAACAGAATTTCCAGTGGAAAACCTCCCGAGTCGAGCTCTGATATAAGGCAGCTAATTAACTCGCGGCCTCCTGAACAGACACATGCATGTCCACACGTGCACACACATTATTCACATTAACTAATTTACCTAGAAAAACACCTGGAGGGAGCTGATGGAGACAGAGGATCAGCACCAGTCCAAACATATGTGCCGTGATGCTGGCCAATGGCAGAGCTCCTCCACTGTGCTTCACCCTGCTGCAGAGCCTCTATCGGGGGGCGAGGAGTTATCGGGAACACCATCTCGGCTCTGGCAGACGGGCAGAGCGTGGAACAGGCTGAACACATCCCATTATATAGCAGGGCGCAGACAACTGCACCTGTCTAGATAACACAGCTGATGCTGGAGGGGGGAGAACGCACATGATGCAGAGGCGGAGACGGTGCAGGCAGACACACTCGCAGGTTTTTTATCTTACATGCTCACGTGCAGATGTCCTCCACTGTCTCTCCAGGTAAAAAAGTCTTCATTTTTAGGCCTATGTGCACACACAGGTGCCCCCGCCTCACACACACACACACACACACACACCTGCTTAGTGTCTTTGCTCTGAGCTCCTGTTAGTTGCTCTGTTGAACCTGAGAGCTGAGCGGATGCCAGATGAAGGGTCCTGTGGTAATTACCTTGTCTCCTAGCCTGTCCACGCACATGCGCGCACACACACACACACACACACACACACACACGCTCTCTCACTCGCACACACACATACACACAGACCTCTGTGCACACATTCCTGCCACTGCTGATGGCAGCACGGGCTGAGGACATGCAGCTTCAGCACTCCTTCCGGTAAATAACACTCCTCCTACTGAGGGGCACTGAAAAACACACACACACTGCTAAAATGCAGTGCCTCCAGAGTTGCACTGTCTTATATACTGTGCCCAGGTATGACCATTAGCAGTGCAAACACAGGAAAGAGTTAACATTATTATCTGTATATGTGGACATTCACTTACATAAAACTGGGCTTGACTAATTTTCCTGCATTGCCAATTAAAACTGAAACCACACAAAACATATAAATACGGTGCCCCATATGCAAGAACAACTATATTCTATACACTCTAGTGCACAACAGACTATGATAAATATGGCAATGCTGGCATGCTCACTGTTCCTGATAATAAATGAGATGCAATGACTCATACACAGGCTTGGGATGTGACTGCATTCTATCAAATATGAATCCTTGTCAAACCCGTTATGGTTCAGTTTTCAGCATTTAAGCAAGCGCCAAAAGTTACAAATAACTAAAACAGAAAAAAAAAAGATTCACTGTAATCAGCTTTTGTTGTCTGATACGGCAGAACGGTTTTAGTGGCAGCCTAATTAATGTTGACAACCTGCAGACGCACAGACAAACAGCTGTGGACAACTTCCTTTCACATCTGATGTTTTAGCGACTTGTTGATTCTGAATTTTCAAGTTGATGACATTAAAATATGGACATAAAATTGATGAAACTGTAGCGTAGATTCTGGGACACCAGTATAGTGAATCTGGTATATGATTTACTGTGATTATAGTAATTTTAGTGCTGCATCACGTCTTTTAATACTCTTGACAGACTTCGTTTGATGTGTGTGAATCTAAATGTCTTCCAGCTTTTGACAGGCATAAATTGCAGCTGAAAGGTGGATAATTAGATTTTCATTATAAAGACAGACTTTTCTTTTCACTTTTGAATAAAATCCTTTTTTCTCTGCTGGTGTGAATCTAATTCCTGTTACTAGTTCACAATGCACTATTCACAAATCCTTGCAACCAATTTCGGTGACTATACAATAAATCCTGCAGGTATTAAATGCAGCAAGCATTTACATTGAAATAGTAAATTTGCATGAGATTTATTGTAACAATCCAGATGAATGGCGAACAGTGGATGTCAAGGGAAGCAGATAAATATTAATGGACATGCTCCTCTCTCCACACGCACAAACTTCTCTATCCCGGAGAAATCACAGCAGGAGCTTCAGCCGCTCTGATGTGTGTGTGTGTGTGGATGGCGTGATAACCCGCGGTCTGGCTGCCCACAGCTGCCTCGGGGCCCTCGGAGGTGAGGCCGGCTATCTCCAGCCAGCATGAGCTCCGGTCAGAGGCCATGCTGCTCAGTATGCCCTCTGTAAATAAATGATTCCACCTGTCAGACCTGCTAAGCTTCAGCTTCACAGAGGTGAGACATGGGAGAAAGCATGTCTTTGAGTCAATTTTTCTGTTTATGTGCCATCTATATATATATGTGTGTGTGTGTGTGTGTGTGTGTGTGTGTGTGTGTGTGTATGTGTGTGTGTGAGGAAAGTGAGGATACCTTAAGCGGAGTTTGGCTTCGACCTAAACCCCGACAGAAATACACACTCTAGTTTTCATTGTTCTGTCAGCCTGTCAGATGCATTTTGCCTTAAAAAACACACACATAACCTATACACACACACACAAACAGAGCACACTGCAATTCTCTGAACTTCTCACCTCTGGCAAACACATCAGAATTGGCTGGAGGAGTATTCAAAGGAGTGATATTAACTGTAAACTGTGCTTTTGTTTGTGTCTGAGGAGCCCCGGGGAAACGCTATGAGATCAGAGAGACTGCGGATATATGTAATCTGTGTGTGTGTGTGTGTGTGAGTCGAGGAGGGAGGAGGGGAAATGCTAGAGCGTGGGTGAGACGCGGGCGAGGTGTGTATGTTTATTTACGTGCATGAGCGATTGTGTGGCCGTGACGCCGCGATGCACCCTGCAACTGCATCATGGGGAACGGATGTAAAGGCCGAACCATATGTGTCTCTTTAAAGGAGAGTAAGCGAAGCAGCAGGAAGATGAATATTTAAAGTCGTCCGCCGAGGACTGGATGGGGTTAACTGGGCTACTGGCTAACTAACCTCCAGCTCAATGTCTGGATCTGTGAGTCGCCACGTTAATGAGATTTTCAAACAATTTCACCTGCAGGCCGAGCTTCGACAGAGGATCTGCTGTTACATCCAGGAAAGAAAAGAAAGGAGTGAGGAGATGAAGGAAAGATGTGTGATGGAGTAATGGGGTAATGCTAAACCTCATAAGTATAATTTTTAGTGTCCCATAGCGCAGAATGACCATAATATATCTGCAGTGGGTTTAATAGGGTTGTTGATCAATACCAGTGACTCACCGATTATCCTGCCAAGTGCTGAGGCTTCAAGTTTGCAACCTTGTAAATAAAACACCCATTAGATGACTTAACACCCCTTTAAAGTATTTCTCTAATTAGGATTAAGGAGACATGCAGTGAAGAGGTTTAAAGTTAGCCTTTGGGGAAGTGCATGTAGTCGGCCTGGGTCCTCACAGGCATACTAAAAGACTGCACAGATGTTATCGAGGGGGAGAGGGGGGCGAAGCTTATATTTCATATTTCATGTTATTGATATTTATGTTGTACCCTCACCCCAATAATTAAACATTATATATGGATGGCAAACATAATAAATTATGAATGAATTCGAACACATGCCATGTTATAACTTGAATACATAGAAATCAGGTGTCTCCAAAATTTGCGCCATTAAATATTAAAACACAAACTGCCAAACAGCAGGGCACCATTAAAATGAGGCTATAATAAAGTAATTTGATTTTTGTTGTAAAAATCTGCATTTTCTGAAGTTTCCTCTGTCTGCTTTCAACTAATTTCTGCTCTACTTAGTTGAAGGACAGCACTGATTGGGTGAACCTGCTTCTTGAATATAAGTATAATGCTGACATCCTTGAGAGGAGGTGCAGGTATTATATTCCTAAAAACATGCTTCTGCTTTAGTTTTCTTGCATTTAGCATTAAAAACAAGTTACTCTGATGAAGATGAGGGTATAACCAAAGCTCTGTGTGATTGGGGTTGGTCAGATAAATAACTCAAATGATCCGCAGCACATTAGTCAGGTTTGAACTGATGATGCCTAACTATTTTTTTTTCTTGTAATAAATCTCACGAGGGATGAATGAAAGTAATATATGAGTGTGTGATGAGAAAAAAAAAGCCCCGAATAGAAATGTGTGTCTTCACGTTGGAGCGTGTCAGCGATGACAGGAAGTGATCCAGTAGCGGTCTCACTGCCTGTGACGGCTGTCAGATGGGAGATCCATCTGTGTGATTAGCTGCTGGACCGGCTTACTGTCCTCTGGGACGGATCAATCTGAGCTGGACACTGAGATGACTGCTCTCGCTAAATTTCTTCTCCAATACGTCACTGGGCAAACAAAGGCAACGATGCAGAAAATATTGTTAGAAAAGCACAGATTGCCCTTAATTAGATATTATTGTGATGCACATTTTACAACAAATGAAAAAAAAACATTCTTCATTGACGGAATACAAAATGCAGAAAATCATGCACAAGCCTTCATCTCTTTTCATTCTACTCTTTTTTCCCCTTTCTTTCCCCTGACACCTTCCTCTCATCTCAGCCTGTCCTTGACCAACTACAAAATGGCCTCCATCAAAGCAGGATCATTCAGCGGCTTGTAGAAGTCACTTGGGTTTAGTCAGTTGATGGGGATTCACTGGAGGGGACGCCGTGACCGATGAAACCAAAGCCACTTCTCGCAGCGTCTCTGATTCGGCTGTCCCTCTCTTTTTGTCGGCTATTCAGTGCAGTTAATGTCTAATCATTTGTGATCAATAGGAGGAGTGCGGCCAGCGCTGTCGGAGAGATGACTGGCTCTGATTTGACTAGAAATCTCAGAATGAAGTATTTCACAACTCATTTCTCTGTTTCTTTATCTGCTGTGACTTCATTCCTCACGCTGCAGGACGTCTGAGCCTCTCATGGGAAATACCAACACCTCTGTCAGCTGGAGGTCCTGCAGCAGTGGCCGTTGTAACCCTGACTCAAGTCAACCAGGAGTCACATCAGAGTAAAAGCCGAGAAGGTATTATAAGCCTCTATCTGCAGTTCTGAGATACTGGACTTCAGAACTTCCATATCTTAACACAACACATGGAAAATGTCATTAACCCTTTCACCATCCTCTCTACAGTTTGGTAGTGCACATGGTCTTGCTAAAGAAGTGTCTCAACTGCAAAGGCTATGAAGAAGAGGAAGACATCTGCATGGATGTAAAGAATGCAGGATTCAAAATTTTGAAAAATTAAAAATCTGCTTTGCAAATTATGCAACTTTAGTTTTATGAGGAAGGAAATATACCCTTATATGAAAACTGCACATGGACACACACTCAATCTGATTGAGCCACCTGTATCATTTGGTGGAAGTATATTGGGCCCAATCATCCAGAATCATGTAAATGCAGGCCCAAACAAACTAATGGCTTCATGAAATTATTTAAAAAACAATCTCAAACCAATCATTTGAGATGTCCAAATATTTCACTTCATAGCTAAAAGCCTATGTGGCCAGTTGAAAAAAGAGACTTGCATTCAGTTGGTCGAGCTCAAAGGAACCAAGAAGAAACATTTTTGCAGTGTGTTTTTCTAGATGGGACCAAAGCCAATTTTGGTGAACACATTCAGTCCAACAAAGAGAAACTGCAGTCACAGTCCACAGCCATTTCTTTGAGCTTCCTTTCAAACCATTCTGTTTCCCAGCATCCCCGGGTTCTACATCTGTGTCGCAGTCGGGTCAGTGTACTTTTCTCTGTGCCACCTTTATCTTGCTCCGATAAACCGAGTCGAAGATGAGGGAGGCAGGAGTCACACTGGGCACAAAGAGAGGGGACAAAGCGTTTCCTCGCTGCATTGATGATCACACGTCCATTTAAATGAAGCTTTAATCTTTTCAATGCTTTTTTTTTTTTTGCACGAGTAAAACAGTTACCTTGACAACAAACTCTGCACCCACTTCACACCGTGAAGAAAACTAGTTTAATGTGTAGGAGAAAAAGTGTCAGTTAAGTCGGAAGTGAACGTGTCACCTTTTCACTCACTTTGAAGTGTAGCTCAGGTCAGGAGGCGGGAGGCAGCGGTAGAAATAACCGTTTCCCTCCCTCTCCGACAAACTCTCCACCCCGCAACACAAACACAGTCATTCGCTAACCCCCCGTCTCTTGCCACAAATTCATTTTTCTGTCTCTGTCCTTGAAAGGAGGACGTCTGAGAGCTGTCACGGATCAGAATTTCTCGGTTGCGTAACGGCAGCCGTGAATGCCGAACTCAGTGGGTCCGACCTCAACGAGGCACTTTGTCTGATTGCTTTCTCTGCTCAGTTTTTGATGGAATAAACAGTCCCCCCCAAAAAAGAGGAAAAGCAAAAAACATAAGCGAGACAGACAAGCCTGTGTTTTGTCCGTCTCGCTGTGCTTGAAAATGTAAAAACTTTCCAAAAACACTTCTTGTGAATCAATAAAGTCAATAAAGTAAAAGCACCAACAGGTAAAAAGGTGGACTCTCAATGACTACATAATGAAAACAGGTCGATTTTTCTTTTGGGGCAGAATGATATTAAAGGGCTACGCTGGTGGTTTTGCACAATCTGTCTTATAAATCCTTTGTGTCTACAACAGACATTGACAACTACATACTGGCTCACTGAAAACCACTCTTCAATTCATGCAAGTAGAGCTGCTCCTTTCAAATGTGTTTTTTCCTGTTTTCTAAATTCATTTTCATAGACTATCAATGGATGGATGATAAAGGTTGGAAGACCCTTTAGTTAATAATTGATGATTTTGTGACACAATGTCAAACGTTGAATATTGTGATAAGGAGCTCGGACAAGAGGACAATGTCACTTTTTGCCATATCAGCTTGAGCCAGAGTTGAATCATAATTACTATGAGTTATAAATGAAGGCTGGGAGGAAAAGAACTTTAAGATAGTTGCAACACTTGAACATTTCATTTTAGAAATTTAGCAAGATATAATATGAAAAACATCTGCTTTGGTCCTTGAAACTGCAAGACTCTTTTTTAGTGTGTGTTCAAAAATATAATAAGATAAGTAAGTGGGTTAATGCACACAGATTATGCAGACATATGTCTATATACATAACACAAATTAAATCATCTGTCACAGTCATAAAAACCTCCCATGAAATATTTAAGATCTAATAATCTTCCTCTATGTAATTGTGTCTCTTAATTACGTCTTTTTTGAGCGGTGCACTCCAACCATAAAGACAACAGCGACTAACGCTTCACACTGCAGGGCTTCATTTGTTACCATTCAATAACCCAGCCTGGATTGTAGCTTTCATTAAATCACTAATTAAAACAACCCATAGTCAATGTTAAGAGTTTACAGATCATCTTTCCATCAGTTTAATTAGGCTAATTGCTATTTGCTACAGTGCTCATTGTGATTTCATTTAATTAAGTGCGGAATGAATAGACAAACTGGCGGTGAGAATCATAAAGGTTGTGAATCTGTGCTCTACATTCAAGCTTGATGGGTTCTTGATCAAAAGGGGGAACAAAATGTGACTTCCATTTTAATTCACTTCAAAATGACAGTTGTGGTGAGAGAGACAATGACACTACTACTGTCACCCTCGAAACCACTGGACAACATTTACCACTGTGCCATTCAATCAGTACTCCAGACAGCTATAACTCACCACTCTGAGCTATATGACTATTCCCTCAGTGAGACTTCTTGAAGGAATACTAACTGTTGTATGTCAGTCTTGTGTTACATGAAAGTCCTGGCAATCTCGGGTGAGTCTCATCCTACTATCTGATTCATGCAAAACTGTCACAGCACAACAACTGTCATTTAACTTAAGAAAACATAAAACTAAATGTAAATAAATGTGACTGCAAAGTGAAACCTCTACCAGCTGAAGGTGGCTAAGCACTTCATCGTATCACATGATTCACGAGAGCAGCCATGTCGGAGGAGGAGGCCCACTGTATGTTCCACTGTCAGCTTTTACTGCCGGGAGTTAAGGACCTGCTATCTGTTCAAAGCTGACATGGCTGCGATGCATTTGTATCACGTCCCTCTTGTTGTTTTAGTGCCCGAGAAGAGTTTATGGCCCATACATCAGCTGTATCAGGTGATGCATCTGAGAGAGCTGCTCGGTGTGATCCATCTTCCCGGCGTCGGGCGAGAGAGGTTACGCTTCCAATTACATAACACTTCAACTGAGAGAGAGCGAACGAGACACAGAGAGAAAGACAGGCAGATTCTGCTGTTTTGTTAATTATTCACAAACCTCTAGTTTTAGGGAATCATGTTATCCCTGTGTTACAGTAGTAAAAACCGCAGAGAGGAAATCACACAGCTCATTCTTTTGAATCTGATGAGCAAGTGAGCAACAGACACTCGATATCTCCGAGCGCGTGTAATCCAATAACTTCTTGTACGGACGGGATCAGCTCTCACAAGGGAGGCTGTGGGTGTAAATCTACCAGGCTGCCGCTTAACTACACCCAACACACATAACACACACATGCATCCAGGCAGGATCAGGATTTCTTTGAATTCAAAATAACCGCACAGACATTTAATGTGCTTAAAAGCATGCATGACTTATTGTTTCACTGCACAGAAGATACTTCTTCAGCCTGCTGGTTTATTATAAATTAACTTTTTATTCCATATTAGAATAGTTGAGGATTTTTTTTTTTAGACTGTGTGTGCCCAGAATTTATTCACAGCTCATCCTTGCCACAAAACATGATTTCATTTGCTCAGACTGGATAATAAAAAATGCCTTTTTAAATGAGGATTACTGCATTATAAATTTAATTATATTTAACTTAATTGCATTATGGACAGTCATTACATGCGGTACAGTCAGAATAAATGTACCTTTTCAATTTAAAATGTAGCCTTGGACTTTCCATTAAAACCTGTTAACACTATTCTGCCAACAATGTTTGCAATGTTTAAAACACTTGACACGACATTATATTTCATGCCTGACCTTCATCATCAATAATTATCTCTCATCACAATATAAGCACATTTTACAATGGCATATGAGCTGGGAGGTGTTTTTTGGACTAATGGCATAAAATAAACAGCAAGCAGTAAAAATGAGCCATTGATGTGAAGCAATGAGACGAGTTAGTGAGAATGAAAACTTCTTTAATAGAGTTTTAATACACGAGATTTTTACAGGTCATTTTCCTTGATTTTTCAATAAGCTCTTGAAACTTGTTAAAGGTTGGAGATTTTTTTCTGAGCATTCATCAACAGGTCTGTATTTCAATCACGTTGGCCTCTTCAACAGAGCAAGCATGAAATGAGCTTCGCTTCAAATACCGAGCGGCTTCTGCCGAGTCAGATGGTGCAGGCCAGGACAACAGGCAAGATGTAGGCTGCGATTAACACTTTGGATATCCACCACCAGCTCTCAGCTCTGTCGTCTTGCCTCCCCTCTCTCTCTCCCTCTTGGCTTTCAGATTTAAGATAGGATGAAACTTTAATGATCCCCATGTGGAAAATTGGGTCGATGGAGCCGCAAACGGTAACAAGACACAGGGAGAGAACGGAGAACGCAGGAGCGACAGCAGGCCTTATAAACATGTGCCAACATTATGTTAAACATTGGTACTTGGAAGTAGTGGATATGGGTGAAGCGTGGAAGGAATTAATTATTAAGCATAGGTACTTCGAATGTATTGCAGTGAAAATAAGTAGAAAATACTACTTTACTGGTTAAAGACTAAAAATAAACAGCTCTTGAAATAAAGTCTGTTACGGTTGCAGCCAAGATGCTACTGGATTCAGATGCTCATTCCTGATTGGTGTTTTGATGATGCTACCTGGAGTGCCACCTGGTCTGGCGCTCCCAGTTGGGAATTGAGAAGTCAGAAATGGGGCCTGGCCCTTTTCCCATGCACACACTAGACAGAGAGATTGCACAAACAGAGGTGGATTTATGTTGCTTCCCCTTCCCCTAGCGAGCTGGGTTGTAACAGTCCGTGTTGGCTGAAGTATTCATGAGTTGACGAGGCGTTAGCGCCCCAGGCAGGATGTTCCATTGACTGCGAACGCCTTTATTTTTCATCAAAGTGGCATCACCAGGGGTTGGACTGCAGGTTTGACTTAAAAAAAAAATGTTTGGCTGCTGTCATGCTGACATTTTGGAAGTTACACCTCCCTATTGGCACCTAAGCACATGGTGGATGGAACTTTTAAAAACATGCACAAAACATAAGATAACGTGAACTAAAGATAGTCTAGATTAAATTAGTGGCACCTTAAGTGCAGTGTGCACACATATGAGGGTATTAGTCTTTATATACAGCCTTATTCGCCTCAGGTGAGCAGCCAAGTTTATTGTGCCTTCCTCATGAGATACATGATAATAACTACGATAAATCAGTAAAAAAAAACAGATGAGTTGTTTTTTTGTCTCACAGCAGTTTTCAGCAGGAGTCAAACTCAGGTCTACTTGGGTCTTGAGTGCAACTGCAGCGACTAATCCATGTGTCAAAAGTAGAATTTGTCGAGCTCCAGTGTGACAGATATGAAGTTTCTAAATGTTTGGCCTTCGGTGGTTAACACTATGGTCGCACTGCTGAGACCTTAAATGGAGCTGAACAATGTTTTTGACCTTTGAACTGTGAGCTACATTGATTTCCAGATACTGAGTTTTCCTCAAGCAAAAGGCGGGCGGCATGACCAAGTTGCCAAGCATTCAGAATTTAGCAAACCTGTAAAAAGCGAATTGAATGCAGCTGTGAGCTTTCGCTGAAGAAGGTCTTCTTTTCAAATATATTCAGGACCTGTATTTATCAAGCACCTCGGAGTAAGAAATCAATCCTAACTGGTCAGAAAACTCTTGAGTGAGAGTCTGGCTGGGACCAAACTTTCATATGAAGTGACTCTTTCTGTGCCGATATGTAGGAGTCCTAACCTGTAAGTTCAGGCAGAGATGTCTTATGGCAAAAAAAATTAATCATTATTGACCTTGTGTGGGTGAACTCGCAGCAAACGGGGAGATTCAGCTTTGACAGAGATGATTTAATCTGAAAACCAACTTTTCCAGAGGTAATAAATCAAGATTCATTTATTTTGCCGAGCTGCTTCCTACATGGGTTCATTTTTTTTTTTTTTTTTTTTAAGATAGAGCCATAATGATCACTCAATTATTATAGTCAAGCATCAGAAAAATAATCAGCAACTGTTCTGGCAAATGGCCACAGATTCTCTGTTTCCACTTATACAGAGGCCTCTCTTTGTTGATACTGCAGCGAATGTCTTTGGCTTTTGGACTATGTGCTAGATAAAATAAGCA
Organism: Centropyge bicolor; assembly: GCA_037975185.1. Classification (NCBI taxonomy): domain Eukaryota; kingdom Metazoa; phylum Chordata; class Actinopteri; family Pomacanthidae; genus Centropyge; species Centropyge bicolor. Next base: position 1,288,304 of record JBBMOC010000029.1, read on the forward strand.
ATTTGAAGACATCAGTATAAGCGGGCTGAAATCATATCAGGAACTTTTCACTATTTACAGACAATTTATGGATGAAACAATCCATCAAGAACAATTGTTTGATTAACTGGTGATGACATTTATTGTTGCAAACCTAATTTAAAATGACTGATGGTGGGGTTGTAATATTTGAGAAATGTCTTGTGAACATAAGTCACACAGAGTTATGCACTAATTCTAATATACTTAGTTTTTAAAGCCACTCAAACAGCTTGCAAGTGTATTTGCAACTACGCAAATGTCTAGTTGTTAAATAGCATTGTAATATTTGTATGTATTCATTTTTGCATCCATATATAACCTAGATAGCTTAGTTACCTATATTATTTACAGTATATACAGTAAATAAAGCCTTAACATAATAGAGGTGCATTTTGAATTATATCTTTCATATCTCAAACTGTCAGAAAACTACAAAACATTTCTGCTTCTCCTTGCAGAAAGTCAGTGTAAGAAGCTTTATATCTGTCTCTCAGTCCTCCTCTGAGGTGGGAGTGTTTTTAACTTTCAGCTCGATTCCTGTGAAGGATTCCAAGGTGCTTAATAAACACAGCCCCCGAAGTGCTGCTGCTTTTCAGGTCTCCCCATACAGTTCACTTAAACTTTAACAAATTGAAGCAGCTGTACTGTCCACACCAGTGCATTTAGTCTTTATCAGTGACAAGAGCGATGAGGGAGAAAGCAGCAAGGAAACAGTCTCTCTGTTTCTCCCCCTTTGGTTAAAGAGTTGCACGGAAAGAATGTGAATATAAAACAAAGCGTTTATCTATGATGCATGAATAAATCTAGAGTGGGCAGAAGTTGTCCATGTGTGTTGAATTGCACATATACACCATATCACCTTCTACTGTAGATAACAAGCACAGTGTGTGCACACATGGTGCTTTCCCTTTCAGCTTATCACAAACTCCAGGTGGAGGAGACTTAACGCGGTGACAAAGTACGGGATGCCTGTGCTTTGTTACTTCTTCTTCTTATCACTGTCGCCATCTGGATGTCATTTATGGCTGGAAGTAGTGTATGTTCAAGATGACATGTCCAGATATGAAGTGATTCATTCAGCCATAGATTCACTCATTCACTGGGATAATAATGGTGCTTTCAAACCCACATTTCTTCCCTTTATTACAGCAGCTGAAGCACTTTTCCATTATTATCCTTTAATGCTGTTTTTTAATGGATGTGCTGCATATGTATTGGTCTGATTTACATCAACCCTTTTTAATCTGAATGAATCAGCCAACAAGAACACTACAAGATGTACAGTACATGCACACAAACATGAAACCATACATGAACGCACACATGTAAGGACCACAGTAGGTATTGATGGTGAACAATATTGCTGCCAAGAATGAGTGACAGTGATGATGCAAAACACATTATCCTGCGGCCGGAGTGGTAATTATGGCTTCTAATGCGGGACCAATTACCAAGGCCCATCAAGCTGCACTGCTCTGAATGTGCAATTAGATTTAATTACATGATAGAAGTATGGCTGATAGCAAGAGAGGATGAGAGGGGAAAAAAATACATGCTTATCTCTCTAAAGTTGATCAAAAAGTCTTTGAATATTCCGTATTACACATGCTGCTAAGTATGAGCATTGTATTGGAGCCTGTGAAGGGGAAGGCACGCTGTCAGGCCGGCACTCCAAATTTAGCCACATGTGGCGCCTGTTCAGAGGCAAAATGCACGAGGGGGGGGACTTGTGACCGAAATGGAAAGTGTCATTTGGCTCTGAGTGCTGCAGTGTGTGTAGGCTGGCCAGCCAGACTTGATGAAATTTTTGGAAAACTGTTCCTTTCTCCACTTACTGCATCAAGCTGCTATGACTCTCAGACTGACTTCCTCTGATACAGGCATCATTAAATAAAAAGGCCTGAGTGCATTCAACAACAGTTCACCAGACAGATTTGAAGCTATTTGTATCTTACTGCCAAACATATATATACACATAATGTCCACATATAAAACCAACCTTTTACACAGTTAGAAGACAGTAGGATATGTGGGACCCATTTAAAAAGACAGCTTTTGTATGTGTATCACGTCTCTAATGATTTAGTTTCGAGTTCAAAAATACAGTCAAAAACCTCAAGGCAGGATATTTTCACAAAAGTCAGATCACAGCTGATCCACGTGAGAGGCCGCCTCAGGTCAGAGCTCACTTTTGGTTTGACTGGCCAGTTAGTGAGAGCTGTCAGCTCCGTTTTATTCTGGCTGCCGCAGCAGTGATGCAGTGGGGAACAACACAGGTGAACTAACTTCAGTCAGACAGTATGTTTTTTTTCTAGAATGATCTTTCTTCAACAGCCTTTTAGCTTGATATTTTATCCTCTAGACTGACAAGACCGAAAAACAAAAGCCCTGTTCAACATCTACTGAATGTCAACCAAGACGCTATTATATCAGTTTACAATACATACAAGAACAATGCTGTTTCCCTATCATCATTTCTATCATTTCCCTCTCATGTATACAGCCATTATTATGTATGTTTAAGACCCTTAACATGGTTGTTGTTTGTTTTTGATTGTCGCTAAAAGTGAGAAGCTGTCTTTGTTTATAATGAAGACTTTTGAGAGGTGAAAGGTCAATTCCTGCCTCAAGGACTTTGCATGATCATAGCTCAGATAAAAACATTATGTTAAAGTCTTTTTAAAAGATTGAATTCTCTATGTTGCTTAATTGAAATCGTGACAATTTCTTTATCACAGTTTAACAATCTAGACTCATTTTAAGGCCAAATAACTGCTTTTAAATACAACTGGTGGAACTACACTGTCAGTTGATAAAGAACAGTAGGAGGACTGCGCAGTGTTCAGCATTGATGCAAGTGAGACAAATTTAAATGTAAAAGAACAAAGACAAACTGCTGGTCACAAACAAAAGTATCACTAGTGCTGCTGAGCTTGGCCTGCCTTGCTTTGTCAATATTTATCTCTTGCGGTTTGATCTCAGCTCCTATTGAAAGTCCGTCTTTTCCCCTTAATGAGATTTGTTCTGCCGATTCTTTGTCGGCCGCACTCGATAATAACCGCGAGCCATGCAAAGGCGAGCGAATCAGGCCTGGATCTGGAGTGAGACGCCATAATGAGCACAATTTTGCAGGCCCCCGCTGCAGGAGAGCCTAATGCCCTGTCAGTAACCTGCTGTGTAGTAATGACTGTGCACGTCACTCTCTAATGCTACTTCCACAAACATACACGCAAACACAGATATGGAGAGATGTACACCCATGTGCAGACAAACAACACTGCTTGTTTAAAAAAGTGTTTCATTATTTTCTTTTACCCCAAATCCACTAATGGCCAATTATTTCTGATATTTTTTTTCCTGGCGGTAAAGCAAGCGAGCGTGTTAGCCGTAAATACCCAGCAGACTCTGTCCTGTGAACTATGTTGCTTCATGAAGGAAGTACGAAGTGACGGGGGAGACGGGGTTCAGCCAAAACAGGTCAGGCTTCTCTGCAGCGCTGACACTTGTAGGACCTAATAAAGTGTAAAGCTGTGTTTCTTTTTCCCTTTAAATAGGCTTTCACACTGGCTCCTAGTTGATAGTAGTCCAGTATCTACTGTGCATTGTTCCCCCCGAGATTTATTATGGCACTGAAAAGACAGAGGAAACTGCAGTTAGACCCCCACGGTATTAAAAATCTCCACTAAATCCAATCCAAGTGAAATTGTTTTAGGTTGAGTGCGGGTCAGCTCCAGAGCTGGTTGAACCCCTTTGACTATCCAAACAACAATATACTGTAGATATGAGATATAACAGAGAGAGTAGCAGTGAGGTGGAGCAGAAATAAGCTGTCTTGTCAATCACCTCAGTTCTGATAAGATTGTACAAAACAAGTTAATTAAGATGTTAATTTGGATTTTGGATCAGGTTTATTGCTTGTTCAATGTCCTACTTCCTGTGGCTGAATACAAATCCAAAATTAAATAAATGAAGCATTCAAAAGAGTAGCAGTATAAGTTTTGGCAAATTTCCAAGCATTTTCTTTAACATTATGTTAAAAAAATAAATTGTGTGAACAGATTAAACAGCTTTCACAAGGCTTTTATCACACAGTTTATTCTCTCAGTCGCAGCCTAATAAAATGTCTCTTGGTTTTTTGTTGGTCATAAGTTATCAGTCATTAAGTGTCGAGCCTAAAGAACTCAAATGGTACAAAACACAGCCAAGGCACAAAACCAGTTTTCAAATAAAATAAATAAAAAGAACCCTAAATGAACTTGGTCTCTGAGCTGTGACAGTGAGACTTAAATACAAACACATTAGATTAACCTGAAGGTTTCTTGACAAGCTGTCTGATCACCTGACTGCTCTTGTTTCTTGACCTGTCAGTTGTTTTTTTCAGCAACGTCACCACATTCACACATCTCAGTCATCACCTTGGTGATTACAATGCTTTTATTATCTGTAGGAACGATGGCAAGACTATCAAAATAAAACCTGATGTGTAATAAGCCGGGATTATCCTTTCAGGATTTTATCTACCTGTCATGATACTGTAAGCAAATGGGTTTTACATGAGCACACAATCGTTTGCCAAAGTTAGAAAAGTTTTGTTGTGCCACTCAACAGATTTCTATATTAGAACAAAAGTGACGTCACACACACCGATCAGAATTTAACAATATTTAAATAGGACATTATTAGTGTTAAACTAACAAATATATGTGACTATAACTGTCAATTCATATGGACAAAATTACCAACTGGGCCTTGCCTCAATAGATTTGCATGAAATTATATCAAATGGGGCCTCGGATTCATGCAATTTTGTCCTTGTGTTTTTGTCTAGGATGATTCCTTTAGCTACATAAGAATAACTATGATAAAATAAAGCAAATAACAACATAAAATTACTGCAAACGTGACCACAAGTTCGATTTCTCCACCCAAACTGTGCACATTACGCGATAGACCGGGCTGCTGTTTGGAGTGTGTTTGGCTCATTAGCAGCTGAGGTGTTGCACAGGATGTTCGACGGCTCTTTGAACATGTGGCTGCGTCAGGGTTTGGACTAACGTCGACATATTGGTGACATCAAAGAGAATGTGTGAGAGGCTGCGAGGTACGCCACGCCATATTGGGCTGACACACACACGCACACACACAGACTGCCATCAAAGTGTTTGTGACACAGAAAGAGAAAAGAATAGAAGGAGAGACTGAAAAGAGGATTTGCGACATTTTGCATATGAATATTTGTTTTTTCCATTTTCAGCCAGCGTGCAGCCGTGTGTGTTTGTATTCTTGTGTTTCAGATGTTTCTTTGTGTCAAAGGTTTGAACTATTACTGCTTAATTGAGAAATGTCAGTAACGCTCACACATGTAATGCACCAATAATAGTTTTCAACTTTCATGCAGCAGAAGCAGAAAATTACAGCAAATTGCAATGTTCCTGTGTAGCTATTTTTCCACTTCCTCCTGCTTTCAAAGCTATGCATGGTGTTTAGAACATTTCAAGAACATGCACAATGGTCTACAATTGCGATATTAGTGGCGCAGATATCCTGATTTGACATACAATTGGAGCAGCAGCTTTGCGAGAGAGATGTCAACAGTCGCCGATTCATGGGAGACGTATCATTTGCGTGAAGGAAATTATGTATCTATGTGGCTGTGAAGTGAACCACAAAGGAAACAAAAGAAGAGACAGGCTGAAAAATGACAAAGAAGAAGAGGCACAAGTGGATGTTGGGAGACGGAAATATCACGCTGGTGGAACAAGCTGTGGAGAAACATCAAGACGAGGATTTCTCTCACAGGGGGATTGGGAGCAGAGACGACTACAAATACACGCGTCTGTGACCCCGGTCGATAAAAACTTCTTTTGTAAACCTAAAAGTCCCCCGCGACACCCATTGTGGCGTTTTGTGATCTCCTGCTGCAGCGCGTCGGCCTCCTTATCCCCCGTGTGGATGTTGCTGCCGTCTGTTTACTTGCGCATAAAGCAGGAAAACAAAATCCTGCATGAGCCGGAGCCTCCCGTTGGACGAGAGTGACGGCCGCACTCTTGAACCTATGATTCAATGTTTCAAACACATGGCATTATTGCCCACTTGCACTTTCATGGGCAGAGCTGCTGTTTTGTGTGCATTTGTTCATACGTGTAAATAAGATGCAAAAAGAGAAAAGAAAAAAAAGAGTCTCCTCGTTGCTACGGAGCGCGTTTTCACAGCCTGCGAGCAGCAAAAACAGCGAGGTGGTGCGTAGGTGTAGCTCCACTTGTTGTTATGTGTCCAACTGTTCCTAACAATGCATCGGCGTACGTGACAGTGTCTCACCAATTAGTGAGCCACGAATGAACTCCCTCTGTTCTGTTTCAGCTCAGAACAATTTGCACCACTGATGGATCCAACATTGCTCCCTCAAACTTAGAAATGAGTTAAATATTTAAAGCTAGCGAGCGTGACCCAGAGTGTCTTGTTACGGCACTTGAATGACAATGCCGACCCCGTGCTTTGGGTGAAATGAAACGGAAAATGAACAAAGCTCTCGCGGAAAACGTCTTAATGACTCTTAATTATCTTTGCCGTGGTGCCAAGTGATACAACAGTCATGTAGGACACACTAATCCCTCTTACGCTAACTACATATATTAAGCCAATGTCTTTATCTGGAGCTTGGATGCAGAGAATTTAATTTCCTCAGCAGGTGTGTCAAAGAAGCGCTGGAGACAATAACTCCCACACGATGATCTGCTTATTTAAAAGGTCCTGTGAAATGAAGAACGCCTTTGTCCATTGTCTCTGCATGGAGCTGTTGTTATGTATGCCAAGGATGTGTCAGTGTACTTGCATGAGGATATTCAAAATTTGACCTTTCTTTTTTTTCTTCTCTGCTGGATTTTTCCAACAGCTCCATTTCCTTCTTCTCTCTTCTTTGGGGCGATCATCACTTCTATAATGTAGAATCTGCAATTCCACCAAGCACTTGCAGCGCTAACCTGGGTCAGACATGCATCACATTCAAACACCAAAAACCAACTCTAATCACCAACAGCTGCTAAAAGCTCAAACACACCTCTTTCTTCTTCAGTCAATCCAACTCATAGACAGGCATGCCACAATAAAATATTACAATAAATAAAACAAGGATTTTATTTTCAACTGCAGCTGACATTGTAAATAATAAAATGAAGGCTGTCTTGTCTGTTTCAAGGTCCTGGTCTCACTGGGATACTTGAACAGAACAGAGCTGTTGTTAATGTTATCAGTAACACCTGTGCTTTTCCTGCTGTGACAGGTCAAAATGACTGTACACGCCCACACCGTACTCAAAAAAACAAATGAAAGTACATGTGTGGATCTGCTATATAAACTAATTTGTCTGTGGGAATTAATGATCTAATGCAAAGAAGTAGAGAAGTCATGCCATCACAACAACAGAGACGCCGGTGTTTCTCTGACAGCTAATGTTCCCTCGGAGAAAAATTAATTACTCTTCAGATCCTCTTCAGAGCCTCTCTCGTGACCCCACATGTAAAGTACTATACGTTACACGACCGCAAAGTGTGTCCTGCAGAGCCGGCGTTAAATTACACAGGCGTAGGAAGGCAGGTCTTTACACTGGATGGCAGATAATTTTCTGTTCTATTCACCCAGGCTTGTTTTACTCCCTCCTCTCATTTCATGCACAATAACCTTCTTAGATGAAGGGCTTATAGTTGGAGTGATACAACGCTTGAACTATTACTGAATATCTTATAGCATTTTCCATATTAAATTTTTAATTACATTTTAAATGGGCTGATATTTAGAGATTCCTTTTAACCACTCACATCAGAGGACTCTAATATGATCACTTGCTTGAACTTATTTTTTGTGCAAATATCTTTACCAAAAGCCTTTCGGCAGATTTGTTCATGACACACATTTAAACACATGTTTACACTGCTGTGGGCTGTTGTCTGAGTTCAAAGATGTGTTGGAGGATTTTCACTGTTGCTTTATAGAGAAATAATAATTGAGTGGGCGTTAATTATGCTTAAGTAGTTGAAAAGCTTTTCTTAGCACTAATTTGGGTTTATAGCTTTAAAATAAGCTGATTTCTACTAATTGTACTTCCAAGACCCATCCTGAAAACAGTTATGGCATTTGAGGGAAACATTTTTTGTTATCACCCTCCCTCCCAGACTTGTCTGTGTCCTCTGATTGCTATCACGCCCACACAGGTCCTCTGCAAACATGTCATGTCCAGACCAACGCTGGCATCGCTCCCAGACACCTGATGTCCAGATACGCATCACACATGCGCAGCCACCAGGAAATCTATTCATTTTGTGCCGCAGACATTTCATAAGTGTTATCAGCTTCAACGTGGCATTAAGTCGCCCTGGAACGAAGCAGCCGCTTGTTTGGAGACCATCTATTTTCTCATGAAATGGTGTGTCATTACGTTCGCTTCATCCCATTAACAGGAGGATGGAGGAGAGTGAGGGAGGAAATACATACAGAGGAAGAGGGGGAAGAGAATGAATGAATGCATAGGTTTAATTTGGTGTCTGGTCGTTTACATGAGCTGCTCATCAACAACAATCCAAACATCCTGATATGTGTGTCTACAAGCATCAACAGCACAATATTTTGACCTCACATAAATATGGACAGGCTGTATGCAACTTCCCAAGAGACGTTCAGGAAGAGAAATTAAATAAAAAGGAATATATCCACACGCAGCCTAACAAGTACAAACATTTATACTTCAGTTCAGTTAAAACATTACTTCTGATTCCGTTCAATGATATTCAAAATGAAACTGAATACAGAAACGTGCTGCAGAAACAAATATGGAAACGCATTCAAGAAACATACCAGCTGTGGGCGTTTTCACTCCTCGTGCTTCGTAACATTAAGCTCTCAAGGCCATGTATCAAAGGTCTTGTACTTGTAGAATCTGGTAAAGCTGACTGTAGAAATATGACAATTTCATCTATAAAGAAACAACACACAAGTATTAATGACTTCTTTTTCCACCCGATTTTTAAAAATCCTCCAAAGTCTCCACTTTTCATGCCGTTCAACAACCCATGCCAACACTGACTGCAAAATCTTCCTCAGCTAAATAATGGTACAAGTATACAAACAAGTACAGACGAGACGTGACATAGCACCATGTTGCTCTATTGTGATGTATGGGGGGTAAAAGGAGGTAGCTGAAGGTCACACGCACACACATCCATCATACTAGCAAAAATAAGAAGGATGGACTTGTCTTAATTTTCCAGCACTGTCGGCTCCAGCTGAACTGTACCTGCAACACCTTTTGAATTGAACTGTGGGTGAAGCGGAGGAAGATAGAAACAACGGTGTGTGAGTCAGATGGAAAAAAAAATCAAGAAGAGAAGAAAGGATGAAGAGAGGTAGAGGATCCAACACACCTCCTCCTGCACGCTTTGACATGGAGCTCTGTCCTTGAGCTTGCCGCCAGCGGAGGGTCCCTCGGTAACCTACAGCGGGAAACGAGGAGGCTGGATCACTGAAGCATCCGCCAGCCACAGGGTAGGAGAGTAACCCTGCATTACAGCGAGCGGTAATAAAAAAAAAAAAAAGGGTGAACACTAGCCACATCCTTAAATTGACTCTGCACTGTAACTGTACTGCACACACCCACCTGCTGCAAGCCATGCTGCCAGCACACATCACAACCGCCCACACACCCACACACACACGCTGACATGCACTACCTTCAACAATTCTCTCTCTGATCTCTCTAATCTCTGGTTGTACAACATCACTCTTTCTCCTGGTGGATTTACAGCATATCAAAGCTGAATGCCAAAATAGCGAAAATAATATAAAGGATAAAGTTTGCAAGGTGTAAACTGAAAAAAAAAAGTTTTGACAGCTACAAGAATCCATCCACCTGCGGCTTTTGGACATGGCACAAAACTAATTGTCGTGCTTATGGAAATATGTTGTCGATGAGGATGAAAATGGAAATCTCAGCTCGCACCTGCCTGCATTACCGGCAGCGACCGTTTAACACCGTGCTGATGAGTGCTGTGCTGCGTTTTTTTTCACATGTCGTCTACGTGTGTGTGTGTGTGTGCAGAGAAAAAAAAGCTTCTAAACTGCAAAGGCTCCCAAAGGAAAATTTGCCAACGCATACAAGGCCGTTCTCTTTTGTGCACCCTGTCAGGTGGAAACCTTGTATTTCTAAAATGTCAACTTTCTCACAGAGGCAGCCTTGTTTCCAGCCTTGAGCACCGTGTACTTTTCAGTCAGACAGTGGGTTTTGAATTTGGTTTGAAAAGACCGAAGTTACATAAATTTCTAATGCAAGAACGCCATGTAGTCATTAAGTTAAGGTTGCAGCTTAAATCTGCATCTTTGTGTCCCTTCGAGGTCCGTCTGACATGTATGTGACAACATGCGGCTCACCTCTCTCTCAGGTTTGCTGCCTCCCATGTTGCTGTATCATGCTAAAGTGAAGGAGCACGCTGAGGTGAGGAAAAACTCCTTGCTGAATCACTGTCCTTCCTCCTCCTCTATAGGCTGACTCCTCTAACTTCTCTCTGGGCTCTCAGTCCTTCCTGGCAGCTCGGGCTCCAGAGTCCCTTTTGTCATTTCCACTTCAATTACAGCCGCCTTTGCGACAGGAGCCCCCACAGCACTGCGCATTTTGCAGGTGTCCCTTGAAAGACGAACCTCTCCGCCCGGCGAGAGCGCATACGTTCACTTTACAGAGTGATCAAACAGTACGACACATCTCTCGCTCCCTGTCTTGAGTCCTCCCCTATCTTCCTGGACAAGCTGTGAGTAATGAGAGTGGGGTCTGAGCCAAGCTGTTTGGCTGTGTAATCTCTTTCATAATGCCCTTCATTGGAGGGCCAGGGGTCATAAATAAACAACAGAGCGAACGGCGGCGCGGCGGCGCAAGCGACCGGGAGGCAGCGTCGAAGGCAGGCAGATTGTAAATTGGTCCTGCCCCGGAGCGATGGGTGGGGGTTACGCCACCGATGACTGAGAGGGTCACACAGTGCCGTGGTGTGCCTGCTGCAGACACTTATTATGCTGAAGGTGCGATGGGCGGGGAGGGAGGGGAGGAGGAGAGGGAGCGCTGAATGGCAGAGCTGTCTAGGGGTTATGTTGACTGCTGGACCTTGTGATGATAGGGAGCTCTGGTGGGGAGACGGGGGACCTAGAAACAGCGTCCCTCTGCAGATGTACTCTTTGTATCTGCGTGTGTGTTAGCACATGACTGGATGTGCACACCAGGCCGTGTCTGTGTCCGTGCATGTCCCGGTGTTGGTCCGTCAGCTGCAGGCGTTTCTCCTCCTGTAGCTGTGAAAGGAGCGGCGAGGTGCACATTTGCAAGTCGCTGCAAGGTCAGAGCGGGCCTCGTTGCTCAATGTCAAAATGGAGGACAGGAAGGAGGTAGGTGGGTGGGTGGGTGTGTGGGGGTGGGAGGAGAGTCATCATTGTCTCTGTGGGTGGTGGTGGGGGCCCCGGGGACCTGAGTCCTTGTTAAGTCCTTGAACTCCTCTTTTTTCTGCTCGCTCACAAACACAAAATAAATGCTGCCTTTCTGAAACACTGTCCTACAGATGCACACAGCAAAGTGCAGAGGAGGAGGACACACTGTTCTTCTCAATGATATCTTATGTGCTCTTATGCTATAACAGATTGAGCGGCTGTGAAGGGGGCAACTATAACTGTGACAAGTGGATTTCATTGCCTGTTGAATTAGGCCCCTATCCATCTATCAAACGCTAGTTATGCTATCCCGGACAGCCACAACGGCTCAGCCCAACAGCTGCCTGCTGACGGGACTCTTCACAAATGATGACCGGTCCGATTCTGGGTGCTGCACATGATTTAGAAGTCATATATATTATAGTGTATACTTAAAGTTGTGCCATAAACATGCATGGAGTTTGTAAATTTAAACCCAAGCATGCTGTGTATACTTATATCCACCTGCATATACTAGGCATAAGCCACTGTATGGACATAAATTATGACATTACCTATACAATATTCATCCCTTTGTATTCTCATGCACTGCTGTAACCTTGTATGCACAGTTTACAATGACAGCTTGATCTGTATAGTAGACATGCAGCTGGCAGATTTTTTTTTTTTTTTGTTGGCATTGGAAGTAAAAAGACGTTGTAATTGAACGTAACAGGGGCTTTGGAGAATCATCCAATATTCTTGATGTTCTTTTGTGGCATTTCCTTTGCCAAGCCTGACTGCTAACTGGCTAAAAATTGCACAGGTTTAAATCCAAAAAAACTAAGCCAGAACTGTCAGCCATATGTGAGCCAGAGCCGACTCTTAATTGGCCCTCAGTTGACGCTAACGCCGACTCGGCTGGCTGCTTGTTTCTTATTGGTTATTAGTAATTCTTTCTTGGAATCATGTAACAAAAGCTTGTACTTGGTTGGCAGAACATTCATCTGCAACTATTTTGTTAACTGTCATTTTTAAAGCAAAAACACTACAGTTTCGACTTTAAATGTTTTCCTGTGTTTATATCACAATTTAATATTTCTAGGTTTTCAGCTGTTGGTTGGTCAAAACAAGCAATTTGGAAAAGGCAGCTCTGGCATATTGTTGTGAAAATTTCCCCCTGTTTTCTAACAATTTATACCACAAACAACTAACTACCCAACACTCTGACTCATTGTGGCATCATTTGCAAACACTGGCAAAGTCACGATTTGGATAAGAATCTATGACCAGCTTGATATCTTAGGCTGGGTGTTACTCTGTTCTTTTGCATGGGAATCAAAGGAAGGAAAGGCGTCACTTCAACTAAACGCATGCAAGCACATGCTTCTGCAGCCCACAGCTGTGCCACGGCGTTGCCCCTTTTAACTGAAATTAGCCCTAGAAATACTTTTACATAACATACCACCGACACAAAGTACTTAGTATGCTATGCAACCCACTTTGAGCCACCAGAGACGGCTACAAAGCCTGCACTCCCACGGATAGGAGTGGAGAGTAAGCATGTGTGGCAGAGTGCTTACGTCCAGAGAAATAGTTTTGGGCACAACTTTGAAACTTTGTTCTGTCTTTTCCAGTTCAGTCGAAACAGCGAAACAGAAATGTTCCAAAACGTAAAAGCGAATGTCAACATGTTTACCGAGACGGAGTGGTGAAACCGAAACTCGCAGAAGAACATGACGAGGAGACAAACACACACACTCGGTCGACTATGTATCCTGCAATTTTCCCTTCTTTGTCAGTCTCTTTATATTTTGCAGCACTTTCCTTCTCACTCTGTTCCATTCTCTTCCCTTTTTGCTTTCTCTCTTGGCCTCTCTCTCCAAAAATGGGGAAAAATGAAAAATGACCTAGTTGATCAAGGCAGACGTGATAAATGGTCATAGAAATTCTGCCTTTTGAACCTAGTTCTAATTTTATGCGGCATCAAAACACTATTGTGCCAGAGTCCAAGCCCCCACACTGGCGTAAAGGCATTGCAGTGCATTAAAGCCCCTTTATGAAGTGTGCTGTCAGTGTGTGGAGGGAGGGCCTATTCATCTACACACAGTTTAGCTTTATCAAAGTCATGCATGGTTAAGAGTACGCAATCGCTCACTGAATATACAAAAGACTAAAGGATTTGGTAGAGGAGAAAGCCTCACAGTCCACACACCCCAGCTCATTTCTAACATCAAACACCACTGTTCAAAGAGATACTGTGCGTGTGTGTGTGTGTGTGTGTGAAAACACCTCCAAGAAATGGAAAGTGTAGGGAGGGTGAGAGAGAAGCAGGGGGTAAATGGTCAAAGCAGAAGTGGGCAAAGGAGATTTGCCATGGAAGAGGTGCAGAGAATGAAAACAGTATTGGTTGACTGAAGGTAGCTGCGCTCGCTTGTCTCTCTTTGGAACAACGTTTTCATTCTCAAGCACCTTCGCCTTGATACCGTGTCATGCGTGCTCAACCTCAAACATCATTCTCCAATCTGCATAAAGCACTGGAAGGCTTTTTTTTATGTTCAACAAGTAGTTGAAAGCCGAGCGAGTGGCCCCTTGAGGCTTCAAGGTTCATTTAAACCCACACTATTACAATAGCGAATGTGATAAACAACATGCAGTTTATTTTCCTGCAGTCTTCTCAAGCTCCATAAGAAAAGGCCATGGGGTGTTTAAAATCAATTCCTTTGAGAGATCAGATCATTAAAAATACTACAAAGTCACCAAAAACATCAGGGTTTATCCACCAGGGACCATCAGCAAATCTCATGCACATCAGGCCAGGAGGAGAGGATTCTCACTGTGGACCAATGTGTTTCTTAGGAGAACAATTTAACTTGACAGCAGTGTTAGAGAAAAGGTCAAGTGATCAAGAAAATCATTAGTCATGATCCTCGAGGGACCGAGACAACCGGTAACCAATTTAATGGCTATTTGTCAAGCTGCTGTTGAGAAGCAGGTTGAATGACGTGTCATCCAACCAGGTCTTAAGGCAAATGTGTTTAAAGATGCTTCAAAGCTCAAAGCAGAGTTTCCACAAGGTTCAGTCAAATTTAAGACTTGTTTTATGGCCATACTGACCAAAAGTATGACAGTATGATGGATGACCAGCAGGGCCTAGAAAATTTTATAATATAAAGTTATTCTGTACTTCCAGCAGTGTATCTTAATCATTCCTAATGATATAATCAATTAAATTACAAGAGTTGGACCCAGAAAAGTGGCAGAAATTGGATAAATGGATTAACTAATGAAAAGTGATTCCTTCATTTAAGTTCATTTACGTTTTTGCTTAATTCAACAGCTTCGTTGCGACTGTAGCCAGCAGTTTTTAGGTCTCCTGTAATCACATAAAGAAACTTTTCACAGCTCACCAAGCAAGAGGAAAGACTGACTTCAGTCAATTAAATGTAAGACTTTTAATACCTTTGAGGAAACTGAATTCATGGCTTTTTAAGATTTTTCAAGACATGCAGATACCCTTTAAAAAGTGGGGTGAAAAACTTTGCCGTCTGAAAAAGAAGCAAGTTTATATCCTGCCTTCTTTATCATCTCCACACACACACCTGGTCAATGGGAGGCGGATGTGTTTGTTTGATTCTTGGCTTCAGTAGTTAAAAGAAATTGTTGCAGAGGCGTGTGAGGAGGGGGGTTGGACCATTTAAAAAGCACTCCACTTGAAGCATGTTGATGTCTTAAAGCTCAGGGGTTGAGGGAGGAAACAAACAAAATCTCAATTCGATTTTATTAAACCAGAGGTGTGATGTTCCAACAAAGCAGAAGTGGTTAAAACCAGCTGACAGCTCGTGCTCGTGACTGACTGCTTATGGATTCCTCACAAGAACGTGTCATCCAAAAACTTTAAATTAGCAGCAAAGTGAAATACAACTCTCAGAGGGGGGGATTCACTCCAGTGATTTCAAAACAAAAGCAGCTCGCGACCTTCACTTTAAATGAAACCTTCATTTGTCAAGAGATGTTCTGACTGGCAAGGACCGGCGGAGCTCTCTGCTCGAGTGTTACCACTAGACAAAAACAAAACGTCACGCTGCTCGACACAGCCCTGCAATGTGCTGGGCTCAAAGGCCGCTGTAAACACGACGCAACAAATTTTGACCTTGCAAACGGGGAGTGACCAAAGTTTGACCTGTAGTGGAAACAGCCCTGGCTTTGTTAAAAGTGAAAGGCTGCAGCGACCCAACCTGTGAGCTGAGGTGGATGCTGCCTCCACACAGCTCAGTCAAGGCTCATTGATTGATGTCATTGATATGCGGTAGGATTGCTTTTCATTGTTTTTAACCTGCTTACAGTGAAATGAGTGGACTCTGAGATGGAGGAAAAACCAGCCTGCAGAATGTTGGCTTCTCCAGAATTATTATCAATCCTGCCGGGAAGGAAAACATAATACTGTTCTTTACATGAGTGAATGTTTCAGTAATGTTACTCAAAGAGAATTGTTGAGTTTAAGAGCAAGAAGTTAAGACACAAGAGTGCATGTGCATTACAGCCAGAGGCTGAGGGAAGCTTTTATGCTCTGTAGTCTTCCTTGTGTATGCAACTTGTTCAAAGTCCTAAAATGTTTCTGACGTTCGACTAAAAATACAAGCACTGCCTCCTCCAACACAGAACACAACAAGCTGGACGACTGTGCGCCTTCAAAACAGATCCAGAAAGAAGAAAGCAAGATTGTCAACACTGAATTCTGAGACTGAAATCATCATCAAATTTTCTCAGAAATCAGTGGATATATTACGTTGTGTACTTTACTATCGTAGTTATATCCTGACACAAGAAGTCAGTTTGACTTTCTCTGATAATGCATAAATCATATAAGGACATAACTGCATATAATCAGACTAAAATGTTTACACGGGTCCTGACCTGTTTCCCCTTGTGACATCGGCCTATTGATGAAAATGTATTAATGCAGTGACTGTACAGTGGCTGACTGGCAGTTTTGCTGACACTACCAGAGCTGTCCTGATGCAGCAGCAGCCTCCTCCCATCAACAAGTTCAGTGAAACCCTCATTTGCATTTACTACTTGACCCTGGCGCGATCCTCAGCGCGGTCGATCCCAGATATGATCTGAAACGTTGTACATCAGCAGAGTGAGATAGAGTGCGGCAGGTCCTGCGGGGAGGCTGCCGAGCCCGCGCGTCAGCCAAGACAAACAACCTTTCATCCTACAGAGCACTTATTTGAACCCGGGCACGCGTTATAAATCCACTCGCACGTGGTTGAGGAAAACCTGCGAGGTGCATCAGCAGTCGTTTGACTTGTGTTTTCAAAGCGGCTAGATGTTATTGTTGGGAGCCTCTCGCTGCTCGCCAATTGAAACCCCACCACAGTTTCATTTAATCTGACAAGTATAATCTTCTGAGATTGCCCTTTCCCGCTGTGATGTTTGGAAAGCTTATAAAAGACTCACTTCATTGATCTGAAGACACTTTAAGAGGCCTTATTGTTGTTCCCATGCCATAATCACAAATAGACCCTTTGAAATGGAATAATGCCAAACAATGCCAGTCAGTCAGGAAGTCAACCGTGCAATAAAGGCTTAATAGTTTTATCATTGCTTCGAAATTGTGCCGTCCATCTGTGTGTGTTGCTGTCTTCCTGTCTGTAAATCTCCCGGCAGCTCAAGTACAGCTTCTTTAATGTAAGCACAGAAGCTGCCATTGTTGAGGTGCTACAGAGTGAAATAAGGGATGTTTTATAGGGAAACGGCAATAAACTCTTCTATCTTTGGGGGTAAATTACTATTTTCATCGACTATCAAAGTCATTAAGTAGAGTTCATACAGTCAGAAGGATACACACACACACACACACACACACACACACACACACACACACACACACACACACACACACACACACACACACACACACACACACATCCTTCCACTCACCAAGCCTTTCACCTCCCACTGCGCCAAAATGGATTTCCCCCCGAGGCCAGCATTCAAGGTTTACGTTCCTAATGACCCACAATAATTCAAGCGTGATTGATCAGCGAGATCGACTAATGAGTTACAACCACCACACCAAGACGGAGACTTTAATCTCTGAGGCTTCTTCACGACTGTATTAAGCATTGTGTTCCCTGATATCTCGCAGTGCGGGCCGAATAACTCACTGCCATTGGCTGAGGCCCGGGCCGATATCTCACCGCGGTCGGCCCACCGTTTACGCTGAACACACAGCGCGGAGGAAACCGTGCGTGACAAATTGTGCCCCGCGTTGGCACTTCATTTGGGGAGGGCAGCCGCTCGGCGCAAGGACGGCTGGGGTAAGATGTATGAGATGGTGGCGTAATGTATTCATAGGGAAAAAGATGGAGAAATTGGTCTTGAGACATGATGAAGCGCCCGCTGAGGTGTCTTTGATAAATTATGATGAAGCTATGCAAATAGGGCCTGCAGCTGGATCTCCAGCTCGCACTGTTCAATTAGTCCGTCACTGTGGTGGTAGACTAATGCTTGGACTGGCTGAGCAATGAATCCATCTATTACTGAAAGTCGTGCTCGTGTGATATCCTGCATCATGATGAAATCAGAAGCAATATTTTGAGTTTGGTGCAGATATAAACAAGGACAAACTGTGACGCTAAGATTAGAGCGTCATCTAAAATCAACACTTTATGCATGGGACCCTTGTTGAGACACCAGTTAACAAGCTGAGCAGTGTCATATTTTTTTTACCCAGAAGCCTCAGTGAGGAACTTAAATGATGTTAGCAGATTACACTCTTGGAGCTGGATGTGTGTCAGAGAGCTGCTGCTGGATCCACTACAGTGTATTAACTATAATTCATCACAGCGCCTTTCTGTTCCACTAAGCAAATAAGAGAAAAATAAATCAAAATCCTCCGACTTGTCAGAAAAATTATCTCAAGGGTTGATTGAATATTTAAAGAAAGTGGGTTTTATAAATGAAAAGAAGAGATAAAGTGCTGTTTAAAGTCCTTTTAACTGTTTGTACACACAGTTTTCCTACTCCCAGAGTCCTGATCTGGGAAGTAGGGGAAGCAGTTCAAAGAAGGCTTGAATTGCCTCTTACACTCTGGCTGTTCCTCCCCAAGGCCCATCAAAACATCCAGTCCTTTTCACTAAATATTTCACCACGAGGTTACGCATGAATCACCCATGCGTTCAGATTTACACATGCTACACAGTGCAGCTTGTTTGGAGCAGGATTTTCAGTTTGTAATATGTGATTAGACGCAGCTTCGAAGCCCAATTTTGTTTTATTTTTTCCCCCCCTTGCAGCCAAAGAACAAGCCACTGCAAAAAGATTACTATCATCCATTGAAGCCAGATGGGTTTCCATCCTCACAGAAAATCTCTTGTATTTCAATTAGGGTTCTGCTACTGGATATAATTTCATCTTGAAGCTCTCCGCATTGACAAGTTTAGAAGCTGGAATTTCTGGTGATTAGTGCTTTGAATAGCACAATGCAGCTGGAAAAACACAATGCGGAGCGGCCGCAATTAAAAATGACATCATGTTAAGATACTCTTCAAGGCGAGAAAATGCAAATTATATGCAGATTAGTAATATGATTCATGTATTAATTTGGCATGCTGAGTGGTGATTAGGTGGGTGCAAGTAAGCAGCAGTCACTAATGCTCGGCTAAAAAACTGTTGGCGAGAGGAAGCAAAAGGCGGCAATTTCCTTCATTCACTCAGTGTGAGAGATGACCTTTTCACAGAGACCCTGCCTCTGGCTCTGAGGGAGCGCTCATATGAAGGGAATTTGAACTTAAGCTCGCACGGAGCATCTGACATATGTATGCTAACTGTTTGTGTCTCTGTGGGACGTCGAAGGCGCCAGCAGGGCACAGAGGAGGAAAGACACAGAGGGAAGAGAGAGCAGGCAGGAGGACGACCTTCCTAAATGTCTTATTTAAATACATTATCCCGATTTGTTTCAACGCCCTGTGGAAACCTGAAAATATCCTCTCACCTTTGTAGGAGGACATCATAAAGTGCACCTTATATAATGAAACTATGCTCCACTAAACTCGGGGCAAGAGACAGGGAACTGCTGCTGAGTTGCATTGTGGGAATTGTAGGAGCCAGCATTTCTTGAAGCTTGGCCCATGCAAGGGACTAATAGTCAGAATATTTCTGTCTCTGCTGCATCAATCTAGAGTATTCCTTTTCATCTATGCAAGCCTCTTTAATGTGCCGACAGCTGTATTACCATGTCATCTCCATATTCATATGCATCTTGGCCTAATTACAATTAAGTCTATAAATTGATAGTGTATGATGTAAAGATGAAGCCTGCACACATCAGTGCACTCGATCACAGTGCTCCTGTTCAGATTAGAGGTCAGATTAGAGACCTTGGAAGCAAGCTGTGGAAACCTGATCCTGAATCGATGAGGAAATTTCTATTTTGAGACCTGATCTGGAAGAGACCTGAGGACAGTGAGGCCTGAAATAGACTGAAGCACCGACGGCATAATGCACCATCAATCAACGAGCAGCCGCGGCCATAAAGAGTAGCAGTTCGTGTCGCCTTCCTATACTTCACACTTCATATCCTCTGTCTAAAAAACTGATGATGATTATAATGCTCCACAAGATCACAGCAAAGAGCAAGACATGTTGACACACAGACCGAAACCCACAGCAATACAACAGGAATCCACTTGACCCAATTAGATTAAATACCATTTTTTTCTTGGCCCGACTCGGGGGCCCAAGTTTAGATTTTTAGTAATTAGGCCATGAGCTATTTGTCCTTCATATGTACAACAGCACCAATCTCTAAAGACTGCACAAAAGCATTAGAGAATAAACAATTCAATCTAAATTGAGTAAAACAGGCCCGAGGCTTAAGGTTGTAAATTAGAAAAAGTTTGGTTCAAAACAAAAGAATAATTTGTGCATCAGCTGAGTTACGAGAAAAGAGCCTGACTGAAAAAATCTTCAACAACCTCGTCCTCTGATGGTCAAATGCAGAAATCTACATATAATATACTACATGTGATTATAATGCAGCTCCGAAAGGAAACACTCGGGCTGACATGAACCACTTGGATGCACCATATTTTCCCCTCAATAATTAATTTAGTAATTCCCTTTGATGACAAAAGGAACCCAGAAGACTTAAACGCATGCAAGGGTGATAAAGGCCCTGCTTCATTAAACAGCAAGATTGAAGCAGTGAACCTCAGAGGCAACAATAACTTTTATTCCAGGCTGCTGTTTCAGTTCTCAATTTCCTCTGGCTTTTTTCTTTCCAGCAGAGAAAGCCCTGTGAAATACAGGACCACTGTGTCTGCCTATTATGAAAGGCTTTTTAAAACCAGAAATAGGCTACATCCCTGACTGAGCAGCTATTTGACAAACGGACAGGAAGCTGAGGTCAGTGTAGCGTACCATACCTGACGCAGCTGGCTCTCCTCCAAGGCAATATGGGCTCTGTCTCTTCATACCATCTCTGTGGGAAAAAAAAAAGAAGAAGACAGAGGTCG
Organism: Centropyge bicolor; assembly: GCA_037975185.1. Classification (NCBI taxonomy): domain Eukaryota; kingdom Metazoa; phylum Chordata; class Actinopteri; family Pomacanthidae; genus Centropyge; species Centropyge bicolor. The sequence continues at coordinate 1,309,282 of JBBMOC010000029.1, forward strand.
GTCAGGAAAGCTGATATAAGATTTCAAGAGAGAAAGGATATTGGAAGTGGAAAAGAGATTAGACAATGCTGTGAGTGTCATTTTTGCAACCTGAAAACATTTTAACTTTTCAAATTAACATGTTTTACTGAGGCTATTATTCTCTTAACATGAATAAATCCTTATTTATTCAGTTGAAAGCTGAACCCATTCTGTCAGAGAATGAAACAATGAATCAGCATTTCCGAGCAGTAAATACACATGTGCTTTACTTCATCAAACCGCATGAAGGCTTGAGCCGACTCAAATTGATCTTGACACAGACCATGAGGCGGGTTTTAAGTGCAATCAGCCGATGGCTCATCAGTATGCTGCAGCCGCCGCCGCTATCTCCTAACTGTGGCAACAAACAGGCGGAGACGGCGGAGGGATCTATTGATGTATGCTCTTTTATGAGAACTTATCATTCAAGACCCATTTGTGCCCAGAAAAGGTCAAATGAAATTCTCTCATATCAAATTGAGTTTTTCGCTTGATTAATAAGCTTCCGCGGCAGATGCTGCGCCCACGCACGGCGAATTTCAAAACATTTCCAGGTTTCCATTTACCTTGGAGGATGGCGCTGAACTCCTGATAATAACACGAGTCTAATTCTGATATTCCAAAAATAATAGTTTAATTTGGCACTTGAGGCTGGATCGACGCGACGTCTCACTCTGTGTCTATGTTGTGTACTCTGATGGAGGAGTAATGAGTAGGACGACTTCTTGTCTGTCTGAAATCACTCCCCTGTTCACCCATTCACTCCTCCCCTTAACAGACACTGAGCACTTGTCTCGATGAATCATCGTCATTTTGTGTCATCACTTATAGCTGTAGTGTCCCACAACTGTAATTTTCAGATCTATAAATATGATGCACTGTGGGGCTTGTGCACTACTCTTTCAGCTCAGTGCACATCTAAAAACACTATATGGTGGATACATTTCTTTCAGACCCAAATAAAAAGTCAGACAGTAAATGCAGTAGACTACATAGTGAATAAGGACACACAGTAAAACCCCATTTACACCTGGTATTAAAATGTGATCTGCACACGTTATTTAAAGGAAAACACATGCTAATATAAGGTGTAACACATATTTGTTTGTAACTAAAGTCAATTATAGGTTGTGTTTAAATTTGGAGATTGAGCGAGAGAAAAGGCTGAAGGAGGCACTAATTACCATTTATTATGTGACATGAAAGTGGCTGAAGATGCATCGATCAACAGAAAAAAGAAGGGTGCGAAATGAATGATGAACAGTAAGAAATAACTGTGAGAGTAATCTATCAGCAGTTATTTCAATCTGAGCCACAAATTCATCATGAGGATTTATCCTCTGGGGAGCGTGAATGACTGAACAAAATTGCATAGTAGTCCACACATAATTAGGGCTGCAACTGATGATTTTTTTTTTATTATTGAGAATCAGATGAACGATGAATCAATCGGCAAAACTGCTTATTAATTTTCTACTCATCAACAAATCGATGAATCAACTCCTTTCAGCTCTGTGACAGTTGTAGAGAGTCGAGAGCAAAGTGGTCAACAGGCCGACATCGTCTTTATTCGAGCCGGCTGGTAGCGATCTAAAAGCCCAGGTGGAGAGAGAATAAAAGTATAGGCCGTCACGGTGTAACTATCTAACTGCCATCAAGGTTAAGAAAGAGGGAGGAAACACCACGTCAGGTCAGGACAGAGCCCCATCACAGCTCCCACTAACAGGCAGCGAGCAGCGCGCGCTAGGTAATTAGGAAGAACTTCCTGGCCTTGGACTTGAGTGGCATGTCTCGGCCGTGGCGTGAAGTCAGTTACCTGATCGGCGCCTAGATACACGGAGCTGTCAGCTGGGCTCTGGAGTAATCGCAACCCTCCATTAACAAGCCAGCTCACACGCCAAAATGGAGGACAAAACACGACCACTTATAGTCACGCACACACATACACATACACACACACTCGACTCAGCTGATGAGCAATCACCTTGCAAATTGGCTTACGACACAGACGCAGAGAAATACTTATTAGTACATTACAAACACGGTGGCATTGGCACAATTCTGTTTACTACAGAAGTCAGTGCATTTTGTGGAAACGTCCCTCTGTTCGTCATTAACATTTTTTCTGACAGAGAAAAAAAAAAAAACCTTGCCATTTGGAATGCATTATGCCCCCCAACCCCCTGCGCCGTCACCGCGCTAATCAGCATAATATGAATTATTGCCATCATTACAGCGTGTGGCTCAGAAATAACAAAAGGTCTTAATTATTCAACAACGAGGAATAATAAAGGGAAAGCAAATGCACCTTTAGTTTCTGCTGCCAACAATCATTAGAGTTTGTATCTCTCTCCCCTTTGGGAACAGAACCAGGCTCCGTCTCTCTGTTGTGGAAATCATTTCTAAGATCGAGATGAGTGATGAGCTTGTTTTCCCCTCAAATATACTGAACTCCTCGTGTTGTTTGTCTGTGCAGAAATTACCATAAGAGCCCAATAAAATGTGTTTTGCAATACTTTTTTTAAGTTATAATTTCTAGTGTAATTGTTATTGTTTTGTGTGTGTGTCGTTAAAGTGACGATTGGGAGGGTAATTTAACCAAAGTAGCAGTTTTAGTCTTGTGTTGATCCCAGTTAATGTAGGTTACATCATTGAAACCTTTTTTAATTGGATACTTTATCATGATGAAAATATGATTTGTTAGTAAAGCTCATGTGTTTATGTATATACTGCACTCTGTATTGGTGATGTTCTTATGTGATGATCCACCACCGATGACTCAACACCAGATATTATGCTTCTGCTTATAATATCATGTCTCATTATGCACTTTAAAGGTAACAAGAAACTTGACCTAGAATCCAGTTTCTTTCATTATCCGGAAAAACAATACAAGCATTTGAAGTCACAGCTAACGAGAATAAGAGGCTCAGTGAGGCTGTGCTGGTTAACATGCTGGTGTTTAGCAGGTGTAATGTTCACCATGTTCGTCAGCTAAGTTTCACTTGTCAGCTAATTTGCTAATTAAGACAAAACGTAAAGTCCAGCTGAGGCTGATGAGAACGTCACAGCGATGCAGATATTTGGTCGTGAATCAAAATACTGGATAAACTGAGATTTTTATTCCAGTTTGTTCTTTATGTCACTTGGATTTTTATGTTAAGAAATCAGCCAAATATGCATGCTTCAATGGTGATACATTTCAAGACTTGACGGCAAGACCACAACCATAATTAACACATATTTTTCATGCATTTTCAAAATCCCTATACCTTTAATATCACTGCGGGTGGCTGGTTTTGATTACCTTCACAGACAAACAGCGACCTCTGATCCATCCCCTAATCCACCTTCGATCAGTCTCCCCTTTTCTAATTTGATTGAAGAATATGTAATATGCATTTCTATTAACCAAACATTACATGCGGGTATCATAATTCCAGGTTAGCGAGGTCAAACTCATTACGGGAGACTTTCCATGAGAGATGGAGGCTTTGGCTGAATCCACAAATCCGCTGGTACTGCAGGGTTCCTCTGACCTTTCAGAAGGAGTTGCCAATCAAATTTCAGTCTGTCTTAATGGAGACACGGTGATTATAGCGGACATGATTCAGAGCTATAAACCGCTGCCCTTCAAAAAGAAATGAAGTAGCAAACTGAGCGAATATGGCTTAGAAGAGATGACTCCCACATAATGGTGAAAGTGCTGTAGTGATTTCATTTGGAGTTTTCATGGACCACTGTTTCTCTCTAGTAATGATCCAATGACTAATCGATTCATCTGCCACCACTTGCGCTCGTCTCAACGTCCTATTGACACTCCAGCAATCCTGATTCCCGATCAGTGCCGCTAACTGGTGGAGGGGAAGAGGGGGGGTTACAAATCAAAGCGTGCCTTTGTGTGGTCTGAGAGGTTGAAACAGATACCGTCAGATCCTGGAACACCCGCCAGGGGAGAATGAGATAATTAACTTTCAGCTTGAAGGCGTCCTGAAGACTTCCTGTCAGCTGCTGTTAGTGTTGTTGACAAAGTCTCTGATGACATGTGGCAGATATGGAGATGACGTTCGAACTTTTTTATTATTATTATTAAAATAATTTCACAGGTGCTGCTTTACAAACACCCCAAGATCAAGATCAACCCACTCTGCTGCTCACTGCATTAACTTTACTATAAGATATGAAATTCAAGGTCGTGTTTCACTCCCCTGCTGGCTGGAGAGTCTGCATTGAAATTCTACCACATATCCAGATCACACGGGTCTTTGCTACACCGAAGCAATGCTCTTGCTCTATGTGAGCTACTGATAGCTTTACACAAACACCTGCTCTCTTCCTCCCAGGTACAAAATACTGGCGTTTAGGCCGAGCAGACTTGAATTACTGCAGGTAGAAGGACGTCTGTAACACGGGTAATACATTACTGACCAACAGCTTAAGAACCTGAGGACCCAACTCCAGCCTGACTTACAGAGAAGCTAAACACACCTGTCTAACCAACACGATCCAGACCTTTTAACAACAGAACTCATAGTACAGGATTTATATAAATAACTCATTTCTTACACTTTCATTTCACTTGCATGACCTGCAACACCTCTTCCTGGCCTTCAGTCCCTCCTGAGTCTCTGAAGACGGTGGGGACATGAGTCATGCCAGAGCAGGTGTGTTTGATGATATGATAGTCCTAAGGTTCACACTTGGCTCTGGGACTCAGTGGTACAGCACGTACGACATGGTACAGTCTTTCATTCAGCAGGCTTCTGAGATTATTTGGGTCCAAATATGAGCTACCTGACAGTATGGACACTGAACTATTTGGTGTTATTATTGAAATATCCAAATGTAATTACTGGTACTTGTAAAAAAAAGTGGAAATAAGGATCTGTGCATCTCAATGAGAAATGTTTCACAGAGTTCTGGGCGCATCTAGAGGACAGAATTACTGCATGTTCTTTGGAAAAAGGTGAACATGGGATGTGATCCAGGATCAATAGCTGGTGTCATAAACTAACTGTGTATGTAATTTACAAACTCCAAAGTCCAGAGTCCAGTGTCTCTTTAAATTTACATGAGGTCGGAGCAATATTTTGAGTGGACCTGAAAAGCCTTTATCCAGGACAATCAACGGGCAGATTCCACATGTGAATGAGGCTTCATCACATTAAGAGACCATGGCTGCATTTCAAGAGCGTCGTATTATGAATGGTGCATTAAGGGATGCTCGCAACTTTTTATTTTAATGGAAATGACCCAGATCTAATTGGAAATGGCCTAGATCTTGATTACTCTAATTATGCACCTGGAGCAGACGACACACAATATAGCTGTCTCAGAGCGAGGCCTGTCGCTGTGTTTTTAGCACGACTATAGGCTCAGCTGGTTGACCTTTTCAATGCACGCTGCGTTATTAAAGCTCTAATTAAGAGTCCCATTAGAATCTGAGATCCTGTCAATTAAGTCCTTAAACACAAAGATTTAGGTCTCTCAGCAGCTATGAACGAAGGCAAATGTCAGCCATAAAAAGTTGACCTGTAATTGCTCTGAGGAACGAAAGATCATCTTACAGAGGAAATGGAAGAAACTGGTGTTAAATCCTGCAGCAATTATGTTAGTTGAAGTTTTATTAAAAAGATTTTTTTTTAAAAAAACACTGTTTTAAAAACTTTTGACTGACAATGTACATTCTTTTTCAAAGTCGGGTCCAAGTAGTGTCAATTAGTGAGTCATGTAATGATGTTCAAAACAGGCCTGTGCTGTAGAGCCTGGGGAGAGAGGAGGAACATGTAACATTAGAGGAACATTTTTCTCTTCCTCTTATATTCCCAGCTGAATAAAGATATAGATTTACACAAGAGACAAGCCGGATGAAGACCAGCTCAACATCCATCAACAACATACATAAAACATCCACTTTATGCTCACATTTGCATTTTATATCCAATGAACAGAGACAACCTTCTTCTCTATTTTTCAAGCTGCTGATGCATAGTAAATCAAGAAAAAAAGCACAATCTGTGTATTAAACGCCAGTGCGTCCTCCTCCTGTCTCTTTCCTTCCGCCTTCAGAGCTCAGAGAGCAGCTGCGCTCAGGAGGGAGAAATAGGTCACATCTCCCTCGCCTCCATAACCTCTCAGTTCATTATGATCATGTTTAATGAGTGAGACGCTCTCCAGGCATTCTTCAGCATGAAAGTGTGTCATCGTCATTGTGTTGCCTTCACAGCCTTTGAGCAGGTAAGTGTCGCCCCTCTCCCTCATGCAACAAGATGATTAACTAATGTGTTCCAGCCTGGGATGAATAATAACAAACAGGACACATTGATTTGCACCCAGGGCCAATCAGTGTAATTTTGAAGGCTGGGTGCAGCTGTGCAACTTTTTCCTCAGGTCTTGTCAAAACGAGCTCAGCGGAGTCTGACATTGCATGTGACGCATGAATGAGCAAACAAATTATGAACCCCTCCCCCTTCAAACCTGGGCTGATCGGTGTAAACTGTGAAAACGTTGCATGGTGATAAAGTGGTGAGACGCTCCATCAACTTTTAGAAAACTCTGACAGGCAAATTAGACCAATTAGTGGATTCTCAGAAAGGGAAGAATGAAGTGTCTCAAGGAAGTGACAACCTTGATTGTGAAGCTGTTCAATTAATAAATGAGGTTAACAGACATTGGTGGTGCAGTTTTACCATGACTACTTAAAAGCCAAATGGGGTTACACACAAAACAGATAAGTGATATATAAATGTGTGAAAAAAGATGAGAAATACCAAAAAAAAACATTTATCACCTGAAGCATCTTAACCAGCCTCAAACACCAGTAATTGGACCGATAGCCTGAGAACGAACAGCGAGAAAAAAAATCCTTGCAACATTAACATAATGTTCACATTAACATTACCATCCACTTTCCCCCACATTAATACATGCTGTTGCTTTTTTAACAGCAAAAGACGTAGTGCTGGACTTAAATCAATTAACGTGAACTGACACAAACTATAAGCTCCCTGACTGTAAACACTCCACAGTGCCAGATTCAAACAGACAAGACTGAAGATTTTCCTATAATGTATTCATTTAAATAGATTTTCTGTGCACAGATCAGAATATTCTCGGTCATGTTTCAGGCTCTGAATCTACTTCTCAGTTTATGTTATGACATGTTAATGCTCCCAGCCTGAAATAGATGCAGGATCCATTTTCTTATCTTTCATTTACATTGTGGTTTAATCTATAGAAAACATCATTATTGAACGACTGTATGGAACATGCATGAAAAAATAATTCCTCAAATGCTTTCAGCCGAGGGCCACGTGTGTGTGTACACTGTACACTTACATTACAAATGCATAAAGCTTTCAAGGAGAGTGCATGGGAAATAAATGATATGGAGAGCGTTGTAGCTACGACAAGCTGAGCCATAAAGACGTAGAGCTACAGGTAGAAAGATTTATCTCCTCTTCAGCCTCAGCCTACAGTTGTCATCGTCATTGAGTTTCCATTGAAGCCCCCGCCCCGCCCTTCCTACATCTTTGCCCCTGTCAAAGGAAAGAAGAGACAAGCCCTTGATGAGTGCACCTTTGATCTCTCTGAGGCGCCTCTGCTCCTCCTCCTTTCTTTCTCCCATCATCCTCTCTCCCCCCTCTGCTGGGGAGCTGTCAAGAGTTCTGAGGGCTCGGTCCATCTTCTCCGCTCCCTCATCGCGCCCGACCTCGTCTCCGGGCTCTTTCATCCTTGTGCCCGATGCTTTTTTTGGCGAAGGCGGCTTGAGTCCCAGGAGGACTTGCACCGCCACCCAAAGTCTGGCCTCATCCGAGTAGCCGCCATCTCCGCCACCGCCCTCCCCTCCTCAGCCCCTCCGGTTAATCAGAGTTGGCTTTTTCTTTCATTCAAAGTGCAGCCATTAGTCAGCACCGAGGGCTCATTCCTCACTGTTAACAGCTAATTGCAGCAATCGCTCCGTTGAAGCACAGACAGTGTCGCGTATGAATGCTAAGAACAACAAGGTGCCGCACTCGCATTGATCTGGTTCGCACATTAAATGCGCCTAACAAATAGGTCAGCACATCATTTCTCTCCCTTTTTTCCTCTTTATTTATTAAACTGTCAGCGCTGAAATGGCCAATCAATTCAGGCCCAGAGGGAGGTGTTTCATTCATAGTTCGGCCTTTGATTTAATCTTGTTATTTACTCTATGTTCTCTGACCTCTTTGTTTATCATCACTCGGCAGATCTCGAAGCAGTATTTCACATAAGAAACACAGCTGGGCTCCCGTTGTGGGATTTGACATGTCATCTCAGCACCCCTGCGTTTCTTATCTTCCCATGAAGAGACCCGGAGACCGGCCCATGCTTCAACGACGCAATGAGCCGGGTCCTGACTTCAATCCCTTGTGCTATTACATATTCAATTAAATTCGTAGTCTCCTCGCTGGTAATAGTGATGAATATGCAGGGCGTTAATTTCTTTGTGTCACCGTCTCACAAGAAGGAGACAATGGGGGTTGACAAAGCGTGCAAGTTGATTGGATCCCTCGTTGCCGCAGGGCGAAAGCGGTGGAGGTTAATGTTGCAAGCAAGGACGAAAGTGTTGTGAGCGAGACGTGGAGCTGGCACACGATGCATCGCTGACATGGCTCATAGAGAACTCACACATATGAAGCCTTCCAAGAAAGTAAATTATGTTAATTATATTTGTATATTTGCCGACAGGTTTCATTCACAAAAACGTCGCCAGACTAAAAAGAGGCATTGCACACCATGCAGCCCGAAGTCCTGCTGTTGAACATCAGCAGATGAAAACAGAACAGATGTGACAGTGGCAGTAGTCGTATTAGGAGACCTGGAAATATCAGAAAAAATTACGGCAGCTGCCAACAATGTGTCAGTGCCGAGCTTTACAGTGACAGAAATAATGAGGGAAAGGTTTGACATGAAGCTAAAAAAGGTGTTGGTAAAGCAAAGTCATCCATATGAGAGGTTGTACAGTCGATTTCTTTGTATTTCAGTTAAATTCAAAAGATTAAAGCATTAACATTCTTAAGTCAAACAAGTGCTGGAAAAATCTCAAATCAAATCAAGAGAAAATTCAAAACCGGCAAAATATCTTGCTGCTTCAGAACATATCTGATGTTGTGAGTGGTTTCTTCATGGGGTTTTGCTACGTGTGCATGCATGTAGGGAACAGATTAGTTGATTCATCGATTATTCAGCTGTCCAAAAATGAATCTGCCAACAACAGTACCTGGTCAAGTTCTAGCTTCTCTCAGTGATCATGTGCGTCATTTCTTTATCTTATGTGAGAGAAAACTGAACATTTCTGAATCTTATGACATGTATATAAAACAACTAATTGTGAAGATAACTGGCAGATTATACAATGATTAAAATGATTGGCCTTCAGGCATCTAGTGCTATTCTTGGTCGGCTCTATACTGAATTCTTCTAACACTGTTATGCCACATAAAATCGATATTTGCAAAGATGGTTGTTAACGAGTTTCAAGGGCAGCATGTGACCTCAAATTCCTGCACAGACACTATGTGCAGAAAGATATCGTCGAGCTTGTGCAATCCAGCCGTGCCAGTTGACACGGCTCCACAGATGTCTCATTTGTTCAGTAGTTGGTTAAAATAGCAGGCCGATCATGAGTCACACCTTGCCAAACAAAAGGCAGCCAATGGTTGCCTTAGGAACTCAGAGAGCAGCGACAACAGCATGCACTCTACATGAAAAGGTTCGTTCATTCCTGTTCCAAAGTTTTTTTTTGCAGCAAAGCCATTAAAAGTTCTGAGGAATCGATGCCATCAAATATGTGTTAAAACTGAAGTGGCGAGCGGCTAACTCGCAAACTCCGCCGAGCCTAAATTGCTTTTCCCCCGGACTCGCGATAGATAAAGGCTGATAATAAATGAGAGTTTGCTTTCAATGTTGTAGAATTAGCAAATATGTGCAACACAGGGGAGAAGTTGGTATATATGTCCTTGGCTTGAATAGATAATTCACAGAAGCTAAAACACTTCACACTGACATCTGTGAAAAGGCGCCTCTGTTGAACCTAAAAGAACTGGATGACGCAGTTTTCTATTCAAAAGTATGATTCTAGGTGTAGTAGGTCAGGTTTCAATGCTGGAGCCATTTCAGCGACACAAGCTACTATTAAAGCTGCATTGAAACACTTGGAAACTGAGTGGAAGGCGATTCTGTACATGGCAACCCAACATGAACTTGTGATGTTTCCACAGAAACACAAGAATCCTGCTCTTAACTGTATAAGCTGCTGATTTCATAAGATTTTAATATCTTATTTTCGCTTTAGGGCATCCTCCTTTCACACTTTTCTGATCCTACTCTATGCGAACACAGTGTGAATTATACTTGCTGATTCATTTAAAGGTAGCATTTAGCCTTCATTTGGCTCGCGCTCTCATTTTTCTTCTTTAAGAGGTCTCCCACAAAAGGTCGTCGCACATATTTACAGCCGCAAAATGAATATAAATAAACATTTTGAGCCGTGAAAGGCTGTGGAGTAAGATGGGTCTTCAAATGCATCATCATATAAACAATCTCAATGGTGGGCTGACAATTGAAAGAGCAGGACATACACTTATCTTATGAATTGACACTTCAAGACACACTTTTTCTTCCCCAATGTTTTTACCCCCTTCTTCCATTCATGACTGCTTTGACTGAACGGCAAGAATAACCAGTTTATCTTGCGCGTTTCCAATCCTCTATCTCCCACTCGCAGCATCCACTGTGAAAATCGATGATAGTGACGGAGCGTGGGAGGCAGATGCTGCCAGAGCGGTGTCACCCAGAGTCGCTGATGTCACCTCCACTGTACCCTGCGCCGGGAGTGCTGCCAAAGTGCGACTTTTTACCGCTGATTCAGCCAGCACTCAGCCTGGCAGCCATGGTGATGTGCACCGTGGGATGCCTCCGAGCGTCATTAACTGGCATGGATGAGTGTTGGTCGTGGCAGGGTGCTGGCACGCTGCGCACAGCCGTACCTGGCGTGGGTCTCAGGGGAAAAGAAGTGAGAGGCAAAGACGGAGAGACAAAGAGGAGGGATAGAGAGATGATGGTAGGTTTTAAAAGGAGGAATAAATGCGAGGGCATACCAGGAGCAAAACTCCAGAGACGCAGAGTAAGAACCCACGACGCAAGGTGAGAAAGTGAGAAGCAGAAAGAAAGTCAAGTGAGTGAAGTCAGGCTGACTCATTCCCCAAGGCTCATCTGAAAATGCTCTTTCGTCTTCTGTTCTCTGTCTGCCGAGTCCACAACAACAGCGTTGAGAAGACGCGCCATCCTCCACAGGAGAAACAAATAATGGATTCATAAAGAAGTGCTTCTTCTTAGTTGAGGTACAGTCCTGGATGTGCTGTGTCTCTGAAGCAGCTTTGAGCTGAGCACTGACGGAGGGCTCGTGGCGTCGGCTAAGAATGTATAAAGCTACCGGCGCTACTGTACTGTGCTGCACATCACAATGCCCAACTTTCATGTTAGAGGATTAGGAGGGATCAGTTTTCCGGATCAATAGGATTATAGCTGTCGTTAACCCCTCTGAGATGAAAGAATCACAACCTAGAGAGAAAACAAGGGGGATGCGCACATGAAAAAGTCTGTTGCGGGGTGGATGGAGGACGGCCCAGCCAGCACTTCGCGCACCAAAACAAACAGTTATTCCGAGCTGGAATAATCTGTACTTGGAAGCAGACAAAACCCAAACTGCCCACGGCACAGCATTACCGAGAGCACTCTGCGAAAGAAAGGAAAGAAAGCTCTGATTGTTTCAAAGAGCCCAAATAGAAAAATCACTCACTGTAATTGGCCTGCCTTTATTCCTTTTCTACCTCCAGAGAGGAAGAGAAACATGCTTGAATATGTGCACACAGAGCCATGTCTTCTCAACTCGCACAATAATTGGCTGCTTTGCAGTGCACATACGCGAGTCAATACTTACCATCAAATCCACTTTGAGCTGCTTTCAGCCCATTACGTCCACTGAGGCCGAGGCTGTTTAAAACTTACAGCTTGCAGGTAAATTACAGAGGAGGTTGCAGCAACCTTTATTTGTTCTCTGCTTGCACACAATCTCGCAGAAGAAGAAAGAGGAGTGTGGTCAGCGTGTTGCATGCATGCAAAGACATTTCTACTTATTGATTTACCCGTGAACCAGCGGCTTGGCTATTATTCTCCTATATATGATTATTGAATGCTTCCTGTTTCGCAGCATCACTGGCTCATGTGGGTGGTATATGTAACCCTCGTGTGCAGCATGTGTAAGCTTTCCTCGCACCAGTGTAGAAACACTGATCTTGACCAGGTGTGTTTGCAAGCATTTGATGTGTGTGCGTGTGTGTGAGCATCTGACTCGCCCGGCCTCGCTCCCACATCAGCCGCCCGCTCTCAGCAGCAGCAGATGGATCCCCGGGAAATAGCCAGGGAGAAAATTAAGAACAACAGCTGTCAAATCAGTGAGCGAAGTGAGCGGGGAGGAAAAGAAGAAGAGGAAGAGGGAGGAGGGGAAAAAAAAGAGAGAAATCCCTGTGAATTCATACAGTTGCACCTCGCCCAGGTAAAGCCGGATTGACATTCAGCGAACGGCTTATTAGGAAATTTCATGGGAGTCGTGAAGTGATTATCCTGAACCTGTCAGCTGCAAACAGCATGTCAAAATGCCACCCAGGCATTTCCCCCTCCAGGTGGTTGATGCGTTGCTGCAATGGAAACTAAACATGTGTTCATGAGACTGATGGCTGATGAGGGAGTGGGGGCTGGGAGGAAGGAGAGGAGGAGGAGGGGGAGTGCAAACTGTGGCCAAATAATACACACAGAAACACATATCAGACATTAACTCTTCCTCTAATGCCAAACGAGCACACATGAGCAGCCGAGTGCACTCGAGCGTGGATGATTCCCATCTCTCTCCTTATGTCTGTAAACTGATTTGATGCGTACAGAGCTAATAAGGGGTGTGAATGAAAGGATGAATGTGTGTCATCCTGTCTCCTCCCCCTGCCTTCATGCTGTCACTCTGAGCTGCTTGATCGTCACACATCATCTATTATGGATTTCAATCTACCTGCGTAAAGGAAGGCGACGCTGAAGAAACGCTCTTCAAAATGCTTTACAGTACTGTGTACCATGTTCCACACATTCTATGAGTAGCTGGTACAATAAAGGGCTGCAACTATTATTTTCATTATCGATTCCACTGCAGATTATTTTCATGATTAATGGTTTAGTCTGTGAAATGTCAAAAAAAATGTGCAAAATGCTCATCACAGTTTCTCACAGCCTAAAGTGATGTTTTCAAATTGCTTCTTTTGTGCGTCTAAAACCTTCATTTACTGTCAAAAATGAGCAATAAAAGCAGCAAATTCTTACATTAAAGAAGCTGGAAGCCGCAAATGTTTGACATTTTTGCTTGAACAATGACTGAAGCAATCAATTGATCATCAGAAACGTAACCACAAGACTTGACAGTAACAACAAATCACTTCTAGAGTATGACCTTTAAGGAAACAAAGTTCAACAGAAACACTGACTTCAGGAATTGATAAGAATTAATCCATAATGTGATATATATTGAAATCGACACATACTTTGTGTAGTTTGACCCTTAACCTTTTGGAGTTGTTCTTCATGGCTCAGGCTTAGTTTAAATTAATGGAAATCTTAATGTTGCAGCATATAATGACAGTATTTCAGACAAGAGCATTTTCCAACTTTGTTCTAACTATATGCATAGATCTCTTGGATCTGAAGCTTTGAGCTAATTAGAATAGGAAGTGATTATGGAGCGAACACTTTCCTTGCAACTCTGACATACTGTCAGACTCGTAACACAAACAGTACAAGGAGCTAATCAAAAAATGGGCAAACATTTGTCGGAGTTGACGTGAGCATAATCAGTGCACAGTCAGTAGTTCCTGCGAGGAGCAAAAGAAAGTCGAGCAACAGAACGATGCAGAGGCAATGAAATGTCTGCAGGCTGTTGTTTTGAACTGTGTTATTCAAAAAGAGCAACTTTAAAGCTGTTTCTTCCATATTCATAATACAGTATTTCAAAAGTAGCCTTCACACTCTCTTTTATTCACTTTGGAGCAAAGTGCTGCGTGACAAGAATTATTCTTTCTCTACAAGCTCATTTGAGAAATGCAGTCTGAAATACAAGAAAAAAAACGAAGTTCTGAGGGAAGTCTACCAAAAAAAAAACATAACAGGATGGATTTGATGACATAAACAAAAATATGTGGAAAAAAGAGACAGATGATGTGGGATGTTCAATGCTGTTGTGGTGATTAAAACATGACAGTAAACGCATCATTGAAACACTGATAAAACAGACGATTTGTGAAAGCAGCTTCAAGGTTTCTAAATGTCTACATGTGGCTGTGATCATACATGCGATGGGTTCAAATCTGAGTCTATGTAATTAAGTATTCTGTTAGGGTGCTGTTTATTTCTGTAAACAAGATAACCTTCAAGTTACCTTTGGGATTTCTCTGGGTGCCAACTTTTAAGATACTAAGTGAAGTAATTAAGATTTTTATCATACTTTGGGCTGAATGTAACTTATAAATTCTACTTCAAGATTATTTTACCAGTGCATGATCACCAACAGGCAAACTAGTTCGGTCGAAGATGGGACTTCTTAGCTGTGTGAATTCACTGTATTCTAGCTTTTATATTTTCAGGTATTTTCATTCAGCAGCGTCTACAATGAAAGTTAATGAGTAACTTCACAGCAGGGGTAATAATGATACAAGAATAATACCTGCGTGAGAGAACACAGCAGCTCACTTCTCTGCTGGTGTTTGCAGCCAGAGAATCAACCAGTCGAGCCTCACTTCAACAGTGAATATCACCACAATAACTGCTTCTCAACCACTAACTTCACCATCGTGTTCAAACAGGGATCTGATCTGTCAAGTCATTTTACATACAGCAGCAACACACACACACACACCAACCAGCATTCATTCATTCAACAACAAAACCGATGCAAAATGAGCTACAGCTGTAATAACATTATAAACTTCCACAAAAATCCACATCTAACTCCAAACCAGAGCTGGTGATAGTTGCAAGAATGAAAAGACTAACAAAGGATGTTTCTGTGAGGTGTATTTTGTCACTGTCTGTACCGTACTGGAGTTTGAATGAAATGTGTTCACGTGAGGTAGAATTACTGGTTCAGTGGATGGAGTCTGGTGGCTTTGAGGAGAGAGAGATATAACGGCTGTTTCTGGTTAAACAAAATGGCTTAAAACTGGTTTTGACAGCATTAGTGAAATGTAAAAGTTGCTGACATATGTGATTCCTGCAGTTTAGGAGAATCCAATCAATGTATGAAACAACTTAAAAAAGGAAAAGTTTGAAATCTACAAATTATTTGGAAATACTCAGTTGCCACATTAAACGTTTTTATATACTCAGGCTTCTTCTCTTGGGATTTTTTTTATTTGCATATGTTGTGGCCCTCGACTCCAAAGAGCACCTTTCTTCACTGAGTGACTTTTTAAACTCACTTTGTTGAAGCTGCTTTTATTCAGTGAGTGGAAACATGCACAAACATAGTCTTCTCATTTTTTTGGTTCGCAAATTTCTCAACAGAATATAAAAGAGACGTGTGATTCCAATTTCTAGAAACGACACCCGGAGAGGACTTTTCTCCTGCACATAGTTCGAACAGCGCGTTTCTTGTCGTGTCATCACACTTGACGGCAAGCCGAGCTCAACTCAGCCGCCGCCGACAACGCGAAGTAAGTGACAAGACGGACTCGGGGAAAAAGTGAAAATAAGGTGTTTCTTCTTGGATCAACTTTAAGGTCTGCTGCGTGTCAGCACTTTGGGTTTCCAATTAAGGACTAAAATGACAAGACAGCTGACAAGACGGAGACAAGTTGAGTTGTTTTACACTTTCAACAAGAGCTACAATAGATTTTTCATAGGAAATGTCTCTGAGCAGATTCATACTGTTGAACTGTTTTTTGATTTTTTCCTTTTACCATTAATCCAATTGAGATATAACATTGATCTTTGTACAGGCACTAAAATGGTTTTGAAAAGTCTATTTATGTTCTATATCTGCATTTATAATGTTATTTATTTATATAGGCTTTTTTATGCATGGAAACATTCCTTATCCTGCTTTATTCGAAGGCAGCATTATAATTTATGAACTAGAAAATATACCATTATCCCCATGAAATCCTCCTGGGTGCTCTCCACCACCTTTATTATCCTCCCTTACACATTCTCTCAAGAGCCGAGGCAGATTTCTCATTTTGATGAAACGACAGGTCTTTTCTTTTTTAGTTTCCACTGATTGGATTCTGGTAGACTGGAGAAAGAAAACGCATCAGTGAGTGTGTTAATTCTTTAAATAAGTCAAACATTGTCAAATACAAAACAACATCCAGGATCTGTTAAAAGCTGCAGTACATATTCCACTAGAAATGTATGGGGCGTGAATGGAAACAGAAAAGCAAATGTGGAAGGAAATATGAGGCAAAGTGGCTGTTTCGGTGTGTGTGTGTGTGTGTGTGTGTGTGTGTGGTGGTTTTGTATGCACGGTCGGACGGTGGCTGAGGGGACTGATTAGCAGCAACATCTTGTGCCAAGCTACTTCTTAGCTGTACTGATTTCACCCAGCTATCTGTATTCATTTATGCATGGAGCGACTGTAGAGGATGAGTGGTGTGCAAAACAGAATATTTTTCTTCACAGAGTCTCAGTATTCGCCACTGCCATCTATTCTGTCTCCTCATTCTCTTTGCTGTTTCACTTCAATATTGTGAGAAATGACATTTTCAAGATTCTCGTTTTGTCTCTCTTTTCTGCAGGATTCCGGACTAAAGGGGGTACATTGTTGTTGTTGGATTTCTAATGCGACGTACCATGCAGCCACCCACTGTTCAGGAACAATCTTACTGTGAATAATAACTAAATGACTCTGAGAGGGAGCGAAGCGTCGGAGAGCCAGAGCAAACTGCTGCGTGTTAGACATTCTCATCGGGCTTTCAGCACCAGTCCTTCAATTATGTGCCTCATTCTGGAGGACGACTTGGAAAAAGAAACAAAACACTGGCGTGTTTTTGAACCATTATTGCAGAGATTATTTTCCATACATCAAACTGCATGCCTGTTTTAGTGGTGTGGTTAAAAAAAGAGTGCAGCAAGCATCCTCACTAACTCCTACATGAATAGAAAGAGATGAAAGAAAGCTTGATGTTGAGGTCCTTCAGGGTGCTCAGCAGTCGGCCAGAGAGGAGGCAGCTTCTGAGGAGACTTGCCTCGACAGAAAAGTTGACCAATTTGTATCAGCTATATGATGATATTAGTGGAGTACTAAACTTTGAAAGGTGTTAATATGCTGTTAAAAATCTGATGAACGCTCGTTACATCTAACAATGTTTTCCTATCTGACTGAGTATAATTAATAGTACTGTCGACAGCTCTGGCTGCGTAATTTAACAACGTTCACAAACTGGCAGGACTGAATCCCAAAGGTCTCAGTTCACAGCTTTTAATGATATAATGTGCAGGTTAAAATGGGAGATTTTCACAACTCTGTCTACCAGATGTCTGATGTTGGTGTGGGAAAATGTTTTCTTCCACAAAACATACAGACACTGGGATACGGAGGACAGATCGTTTCCACAGGAGACATTTTGTCATTGCAGGATAAGCGCAGGTGTAACTAATATCATTAACAGTGGCTTTGTTCTCTTCGAGTGTCCCAGTGAGCTGAGCCAGCATGAACAATGCCGGCCCTGGATCTGAAGCAGCTAAATGGACTTCAGCCATCATTCATTTGATTATTTACACTGGTGCTTTTCCAGCTCTAGCATGTCAAAATGTCTTCTGTGAAAAAGCCCTTTTTTGTTGTTTCTGCCAACTCGCAGAATAAAGTTAATTGGCTACAGCTGAATAAATTTGAGACGGTGGTCAGTTGGTGAAATCAAACTTTCTTTGACTTTTTGAGACACTGCTGATTGTGCTGATGGAGTCAGAACTAAAAAGTGTGGCTCTCTCTCAAATCATGATTCGGCTATAAAAAGAATCCTAATCATGCAGTCCCGAGTGCAGCTGTGTCACCTTTTCTGAGCAGCGCTTCACATCTACAATTAGAGTTTTAGCAGGACTGCAGAGGCCACAAATGGAAAACCCTATGAAGTCAATCAAGTGGACCCGCTCGACTCTGAGCTCATTGCTGCGGAGCTGTTGTGCTGCTGCTCATATATCCTGCACTAACACAGCAATAATGGCCCTGGCACGAACCTTAATGCTTGCTCACTGCCACATTTGTTAACATGGAAACACCAGCGGCTCAATCTGTCACCGGCTCGGACTTTGAAAACAGAGCACATGAAGCTATGCAAACTCAGCATTGGTGGTAAATACAGATACAAGCATGCAACCGTGCTGAGGGAAACTTGATTGAAGATGCTGCAAAAGGGCAAGACTTCAAACTTTTGAGTCAGCATCCACTGTTGCAAATGCAAGGTGCATTAAACCATTAAACCAGATCAAGTTATGCATCAGCAAAAAAAAATTGTCCAAACAACATATATCATCAAATTGGTTGTGAAAGTGTATTTAATACAATTATTTCAATGTTTATGCAAGCAAAAAGTGCAGAGTGCTCCTAACTGCATTAATGGTTTACAACATCAAACTTGCTGAAACTATTCCATTGTGCGTATGAGTACTTTTGCATAATACTGGTGACCTTGGTAATTTCGGTCACTATAATCGTGACATGAAATTTTCATACTGTTTCATCTTTAAAATGCAGCGGCAGCAGCAGCTACGGGCGCAGAGGTGACACCTCGGTGACTTCTCAAACTTCCAGCGACAAATATACGGCAAAGACATTAACATGATAATTAGCATTTCACTTCTGGTGATTTCCGGTGAATATTTAATAAAATACAAGATTTGATCAAAATACCTGTGGGCGAGAAAGACTCCACAATGAAATATTGCTTGTCATAATCAGCATTTACCTGATCAATATTCATCATGCTGCAGATGCTTGTCTGGCGCTCACATCACCGCACAGTTGTGTCTCAAAGCAAAAGGAATATTAAAATCCCTCCAGTCCACACACACACTTGTAAAAGAGACAAACAACACACACCTTCACTCCTGGCTCCAGTGGCTGCTAATGCTGCAGTAGTTAATTCACTCTCAGTGAAGCAGCAGCTTAGAGAAATGCGTCTGGTTCAGAGAGGTAAGCCAAGTGTCCCACTGCTCTCGTTAACCAGCTAAATAATGACGACAGTAATGACAGTAACTGTATGACTGGACTGAATGGACACAGACAAGTGGCCAATTAAAGGAAACACCTGAATAAATGAGTGGAGGGACGACGGATGCTACATTTCAATTAATCAAGCAGAAGTGTTAAAAAGTCTCCAGTTGCAGCTCCAAATTATTTCTATTACTTTTTCAAAAATGATTATTTTTTTATTGGTTGGACAAAACAAGACATGTGAAGGCGTCACCTTGAGCTCTGGGTACTTTGAAGGATGCTTTTTCATGTTGCTGACTGAACAGTGAATCTGCTAATTAAAAAAATAAACCATAATAAAAACCATTCAATGCTTGGTCATTTTCAACATCAGAAACTAGTTTGCCAGAGGCCACGGTGATGTCCTAACATGTCCCATTTTATCTGGCAAATGGTCTAAAACCAAGAGAGAAGACAAAGAATAACTGACTGTAAATTAGTCAGTTGCATTCTTATATTACAGTATAACAGTATAACAGTATAACACTTTATATGATCATTAACTTGGAACTGAACATTAAAATCCAAGCAACAGATGGAGACAGAGCAGATCCACAAATGTTTCCACTACTGCCTGTCGACAGGATGGTTGGACAACTGGAAGTCAGTGATGTGTGTGTGCAGGATGTATGTCAGTGGATGTCACACACATCCAGAGTGTGTGCTGGTTAGCCTTCAGCAGGGAATCAGTAAAGTGTATTAAGGCTTGTCCTTGGCCAAACAAAAGGCTCATGATGGATGCTGGAATACACATAATTGTGGTTTATTGATAACTTTCCATTGACGAGTGTCAAGCAGTTTGCCTATACCGCTGTGACTCCCGGGCTTCACTGCCGTTTTGTTCATCTGGAAAATGTGATGTTTGGAACACAATGGCTAAATGATGCACTGCTGGCATCCTGCACACCCAGAGGGAGGTATCAAAAGCAACGGCGTTAACAGTCCCCGGCTTTGTACTCATAACTGAATACAATAAGACGCCGGCTTCAAACTCTGCATCCAAATGGAGCTACAAACAGCACATGGGCCATTAAAGAGCGAGCTGTAATACGGCCCCTCCCTGGAACACCAGCATCTTTTGATTTATTATTGGGCTAAACTCCTCACTGTACGACGAAGCAGCCGCGCTGATGTATCCCTGGAGACGCATTGCAATAAAATGAACTGCCATTGTTTTCTTGCCGAACTGTACAAATTGCCTCATCAAAGCCGCAACATGGGTCCTCCACCTCTAGCCATTAATCAGTGGGAGAGACGCGGGTGCCGCAAAATGCCTTTGCATTTTCCTGAGCTGAGGAGCGCATCAGGCTGACAAGTGTTGTTGTTCCCCTGTTTTACTTGGGGAGACAGAAAATGAAGACCGAGCGGTGTTGTCAAGGCCAGATGTTTTTGGGCTCAGATGTCTGAATTTACCTCCTCTCTGCACTTTGTTTTATTCTAATGATATAGATTTGGTTTCAGGTTCTGAGAGACAGCGAGCGTTAATCCCTGACCTGCGAGTCAAAGACAAAGACACCGAGCCAAGTGTCTCCTATTAGACACGCCGTTGTTTTAAATGACATTCTGCGATGGGACTCTCGCCACCGCTTTCACCCTAAATATGGAACAGATCCATAAATGAATGACACCACTTTGGGAATAAATTAGACCAGCCGCGGGCTGAATTCTAATGACCGTGTTAACCTTTGCTAACAAAGTTCCATTGACATTCACTCTTCAAAGAGGAACGAGGGAAGAGGCCCTTCTGTAATTTCCACTCCCACCCCAACTGTTCTTTTTAATAATTTCCAACCCTTGTGTTCACAGTTTTTCATTTCTAATTGGGATGAGAGTTGTGAGGACGAGACACTTGAATTTCATTAAATTACCAAAGATGGATTTAATTCTGCACGCCCATGTGCAGCATGATTGCACTATTTTTTGCCCGGGCATGTGTGAGATCTTGAACTCAAATGTGTGTGTGTGTGTGTATGGGGGTGTCTTCTCATGATTCAACTTTTGATACCTCGCACCGCAACATGTACGCAGCACAAGCTAAGCGAGATTAGTTCAAATCAATAATTTCCCTGCTTGTGTTTCCACTGCAGCAAAGAGGGTTTGCACAAAGTGTGAGTTATGCAAAAAGCCTGTGACACAACAGGATTTGAGCTCGGCTGCTCTTATACAACAGAGACAAACAAACAAGCGATCCCCCTGAGCCCCGGCCTGCGTGGCTGGTTAACCTGAAAACACAACGTTCAGACGGGCAACAAATGAAACTTTGTGTGCAGCCTCGTCCTCGCAAGCGAATGGGATGCGCACACACACCCTGTTTGTCTTTTAGCTTTATGCCGACTGGAATATCATTACATTTGATAATGAAGCATGTGAGCTATTTCTATGGTTACAAGCCAGGCTGCACTGTTGTAGGAGGTGTGATATTTATAACACCTGTCCTTTGATCCTGGCATAAGATGCACAAACTACTAGAGATGCATCTCAAACTTGCATTTACAGTTGACTGCTATTTGTTTTTTCCCAAATGTGCAGGAATGCCAGATATGTAAGTTACAGTTCCAGGCCAAAAGCCACACTCAACAAAAATACAAATGCAATAGTTGAGGTAAAAGATTTGTTAGAATCCCTGCACTTCTCCTTTAATACATTCATCTGACAGGTGTTGCATATCTATATGCTGATTAAACAGCCAGTCACAATCAAAGACCAATCTACAATGTGCAGTTTTACACAACACAATCCCTGAAAACATCCCAGTCCTAACATGGCCTGCACGCTCACCAGACATGAGCATGTTTGGGATGCTTTGGATCAGCGTGCACAACAGCGTGCTCCAAGTCAAAATGCCAAAATCCAGTAACTGTGCACAACCACTGAAGAGGAATGGACCCACATCCCAGAGGCGCTGCATGATCAAATTATCAGATTAGCTCCTGGATTGGAACAAGCAAACTAAAGGCCTGAAGTTAATGGTCAAAGCCTAGAATGTGAACAGTTACAAAAATAATACAACCAGTAAATAAGACATGCAAACTTTCATGTGCACACGTTGCTTGAATCATATAACACACACGGAGGGATTATAACCACACACAACCAGATCTATTGACAGGTTGACTGATAGGAAGAAGAACCAATCAGTTCACTTAAACAAGGAAAACGTGGATAAAAAAAGGAACTGTTGGCAAATACGTCAATAAAAAAGGAAATGAGATGATACGTCTCGGTTTGATTTGTCACAATGCTCGCTGTCAGTCTGCTCACTGTCAGTACGAGTTTATTTCTGAATCCTCAGACGCTCTCTTTGATTAAACCAACAAGGGCACGGCTGAGTCAAACCGCGCTTTCAAACTGGCTTCATCCCTTCCCCAAAAATCCCAAAAAGATTCTTTCTGTGAACCTCAGCCTCTAAATCCTGGCTGCCAATCCAGCTCCAATCCCTTTCACACTGAGAGCTTTTCACATAAAAGAGCCCTTTCCCACCAATTCACTAAATATAAACTGTGATGTCACACGGCGTGGGCTCTGAAGAGTTATGTCCGGGCCTTGATTGCTGTCCGTTTCCCATAATTACTGTGTTGCACTTGTTGCCCACAGAGCGCGGCTCGTCTTCCGCCGAGGCCGTCGTGGGTTCAACCCTATTAGCCGACAGTGCTGGGAAATCAGCCAGAGAGAGGGAGGGCCAGGGGGGATAATGGTTTGCATGCGAGCGTCTCACACCTCAATAACCATGGAAAAATGTAAATAGAGAGAGCATTGCTTGTGATTGCAACAGACGGTGACCTCCTGCCTTTAAAACTCATGCAGAGATGAAGCTTTGCATTACACAGAAGAGTTAAAATGATGCATTTGCTTGAGCTTCCCCAAGATATGGCTTATTTGTGAGCACGGCTGTCAAATCATTTTTTTTTATCAATTAGATCAAAATGTCAACTTCCTCCAGAAATGTCACTTTAAAAAACAACCTCCGATGAAATCCTCAAAGGGAGAGATTCTGACAGCGAAGGGGCGAAGGGGAGGGGGTTGAACTGAACTCAATGGAAACCAACATGGTGAAAAACATTAGCCACAGCCGCACTAATCTGGGGCTTTTTATTGCTTCTGAGAGTTACACTGTAAAGAGTATTATAAAGGCATACACTGGAGATTATGGCGCTAATCTGTTCCGACAACCACACTGTCATTGATTATTAAAGGCCCAATCTATAATCCAGAGGCGCACAGAGGGGGGCGCCGCGCTGCTGAACAGCTTCTGTAAGCATTCATTCATTCATTGTCAGGAGTCTTAATACAAAGAGTGACAGCTGGGACATAGCAAGTTTGTGATGCATTCTTGGATGCACTTGTTGGGAGACTACAGCTCAGGAAGTAAAAAGCACGTTTTTTTCATAAAGGCTATAGTGACATTTTAAAACATACTTTGAGGCTCATGGGAACACACTGTTGTGGCCATTGACTAGAAAGCAGAATAATCAAATAAAACAGATTCAAACGTCGTCCCCGTGACATTAAAGTTCAATTCCGCATTAATCCCGTGAAAGATAAAGCCGTCTCTTCAATAGCCCGAGTGGAAACTAAAAGGCCAAGATGTTATCAGCAGAGAAATCGCTCATTAATAATGAACTGAAGACCCACTTAGTGAGCAAAGTAATGATATCCAAGGGGGGATTTATATAGAAAATTAGAATATTTTACTGCATCGTATGTTAATCTGCGCTACAATAAAGCTAATAAAAATTAAATAGCAGCCCATCACTCTTCCAGAGCAGCTGTGTCAAAAAAAGCATTCTCTCTTCCAGCTTTTATTATTTGTGTCATAAAGGCAGAAGAATGACATGTGAACTCTTTCAGGACGCTTCCTCCTTTGTTTGGAAGACGTGACTTCGCTGGGCGCGGATGAAGGAGGAGGGCACGCCTGTCGCAATTAATACCACGCTACTTTTCAGCAGCCTGTTTTATTATGACACAGGCCTATCATTTGCTGGAACGCCAGGAACCTCTGGGTGCCAAAGCTCGAGGCCTGGCATCCGACTCTGCTCCCCAGACACCTGTAACGCCGGCGTCTCCGCGCCCGTCCAATCCGTCCTTTTTCATTTTTCTCCATTAATCTCTCAGCCTAGTAATTCAGTTTTCATTTGTTCCTCATCTCGGAGGCTGGTGGATGCCAAGATGAGGTAGCGAGGCCCGTGCCAGATGACTGCTTAGCGCTCATCGTATTTTTTTATTTTTTTCCCACAGACAGGAAGCCGGGGGACAGATTAGGCTAACCGCAATTACAGGAGAACAGCGAAGGGGAGGATTCTCTTCATTTGTTGTGGACCTCGGCTAACCCCGACTAGTATCTGTGCACCTGGTGTGTCCCTCCTGGGCTCCTGTACTTCACTCAATTAGTGCGGATCCTTTATTGCACCTGTGCCTCCCGTTCGGTCTGTGCCCTTTCTCTTACCGACGATGGCAAACATCCAACAGCTCAGCTTTTATCACTGTTTCTCCTCTTTCCCCTCGACTCTTAGATATTTAGACTGCAAAACAGATATCAAAAATAGATACCTTGAATGATTCTTGCGGCGCTTGGGAAAACACAGCATCTCAGCGCGCCACTTCCTGTGAAATCTAATGACAGGTGACTGGGTTGAAAGCAGCGAGGATGATAAGGAGAGAACCTACTTCAGTCAAGTGCAGCTGCCAATCTTATTTTTAAAAAAGGGGGAGTGTTTTTATTCCCATCCTAAAAATAATCCCTGTTGACCCCTGCAATCAGTTAGAGAGAAGCAGGCGTTTTTGCATTAACAATGATGCATTGCTGGGAAAAGAGCCGGCCTCCCTTGTGATTCACATACTATAACAGCATCGTGCGTTGGCCCATCACGTTCAGTTGGCCTTGAGGAACTGACTCCTACTGACTCTTTATCATGAAACACAAGCCCCCGTGAAATTGAAGAAAACACAAACTACAGATAACACAAGCACAGCGCGTAAATTCACTACACACTCGGCTGCAGAAAGCCAGAGGGGATTTATGGACAAGGGAGATGACTTGCAGTTACGCTATGGGGTGTTTAAGTCCTTTTGTGCTTGCCGTAAAAAAGAAAAAAGAAAAAAGAAAATACACACCCCCAGTTTGTTTTGTGCTGAGGTTGTGTTTGTGCCGTCTTTTGTTGGGGGCTCGATATCAGGAGCAGGTAATAATAAAGAGTATCTGAGTGAGCCAGGGCTGCGGAGCTGCAGATACACACATGGGTGTTTGCAGATTGTATTTTGCTCAGAAGTTTTTCGGCACAGTAAATAAACAATACTCACTGATAATATGCTTTTTTGGATGTGTTCCAATCGTATCCTTGCTTGTGAACGACAGGATGCCCCTTTCATACCCAATCATGATACAATCATCTGTTACCAATGAACTTTCACAGTCTTAAGTTGCTCCTGTCCCAATTTGTTTGAAACATTTTGCTGCCATCAAATTAGAAAAAGCAGATATTTGGATGAGCAAATTACTACATTCAGCCTCCCAACGTTTTTGGAATCAGAGATACTGATTTCCCACTGGC
This sequence comes from Centropyge bicolor, assembly GCA_037975185.1. Classification (NCBI taxonomy): domain Eukaryota; kingdom Metazoa; phylum Chordata; class Actinopteri; family Pomacanthidae; genus Centropyge; species Centropyge bicolor. Next base: position 1,335,160 of record JBBMOC010000029.1, read on the forward strand.
AGATTTTAAAAGATGGTAAATCTCTGCAGAGATTCCTTCTTTATCGACAGCATGTTGGGTAAAATAAGGGGTTAACACTTTTCTTATTTCCTCTGTGTAATGCACGATTAACTGTTCAGCTCATATTTAAGTCCACAGCGCATCACCTGTCTCCTCATCAAACGATAAAAGACAGGTAATTTTCGAAATCACAGCGAACACGGTCCCAAACGTGTTTTTACAATATACCCATGGGCTATTATAATGAGCAACAAAACACTACAGTAAAAAGTGTTGCACAGCTCCATAAAACCGCAGGTGACAGTTAACTACTGAACCACAGAGTGAGGTACAAGGAAGCATAAACAAGTGAAGATGAGCTAAAACAACAATAAAATATGGAGCATAAAAAATATGAAAGTTCAAACAATAAAACAGAAGTCAATAAAATGGAGAAGGGAGTTGAAGGGAAATGGGAAAGTGTTTTGCATGAAATTTGATTTGCAGCAAGTTTCATAGCTGAGGATCCCAAAGTGCCACTACACATACACATTGTAGGTTAAGGTCATTGTGATATCAGCAATCAGAGAATTTCACATGTGAGATACAGATTACATTATCACAGGCTGGCTGTCATGGGTTTAACATTTAATTTGTCTAATTGTCACTAATTCGTCATAATGGAACTGCCTGATAGTCAGTAATTATCAAGCAATTACATTAGCAACATCATGTGCATTCAGGTTTGAAAGATGTAACCATGGCAAAAATCTACATGCAAACCAAACTCCATTTTTTTTTTCACCACTTCTCAGTCAACAGATGCGTGACTCCCATTTACTTCAACATGCTAAAAGTACTTGTAAGCTACTTTAATTGGGTTCAGTAATAGAGGTAGTTACATGGCTCGGTAAAACACAAGCATCACAGCCAATTGAGAAAACCCTGCGGACCAGTTGAGCACAGTTCCTCTGAAGGATGTGGAAAAATATAGAGAGTGGCAGTGAAAGCTGCTATAACTTAACAACAAGTTAGGATCACCAGCAGGTCGAGGCTTCTGGGAGACTGCTCGCTGTTAGCAAATACAGCCCGGCCTGTTATTATAGAGCCCTGGCTGTTCTCATCAGCATTCACTCTGGGGAGCACCTGCTGCTGAGGTGGATGCTCCACGAGTTATTGGATTGCTAATCTCTTCCTGGGAGGCCTTTTCAGCCAGGCGGACAGATGAGGGTGGAAAAGGCAATAAGCCATCTACGGGGAGCAGCTGATGATAAACTTGAGTGAGACGGCGGCAACAGAAGGAGGGTGGGAGGAGGTGGTGGTGGGGGGAGGTGGAGGAATGAGGAGCGTATGTCCACATACACCACAGAGGAGTCTGTCTGGCTTGCTGGAACACGCCTGCCTCCTGATTTTCTTCTCCACAGTCGCAGATTTATTGCTTTTATTTGAAGACCGCTCCAGCTTTCTCCCTCAATAGATCATATGCTCGATAAAGTGACGGGGGGAGGGGGGTCTGCATCTGCATCTACATTGCATGCTTCCTATAGCCTAAGCTGATCTCCAGCGCCGCTGATTGCTCTCTTAATGGTGATGAATGCACAGGAAATGGCGGGCCGAGCGCCACAGATTTGGTGATTGAAGGGAGATATAACTCTCCATCATGGGAACTGTCCAGCATGCGGGCGAGGCATCACACAGAAAGCACACTGTTATCGTGGAAACACTAAAATACGCAATAACAGTCCAATGAAAGGGATGGGCTCACAGTTTTACCTGAGAAGATGAAATGTGAAGGAGGCACAAAAAAACTTTATGGCTCATTTGCCTTTGACTCAAACTTCCAGGTGCCAACCACACTTGATATTAACAGCTGCTCCACATATCTAAAGTGCCTATAAGGCCCCTTTAGAGAACGATTCTGGGCGGATGAAAGTTGACAATCATGAGAGGAAGTTGAAATGTACGGTCGTCAATCAACAACAATGGTTCTGCACAGTGGGACACTAACAGCCGAGTTAGAGCTTAGACCCGACACAGTCTGAGCCGCTCTCCTCAGCCTTTCTGAGGTTCTTCCATGAAGAGGAGAGCCGGCGCTGAGGTCAATGCTTGTTCATTGTTTTGATTGTCAAACCATAAGAGCAGCTTGATTTTCATCTAATGTCACAGTACCACAATCACCAGACATTCATCGCACAGTCTGCCACGTGCTCCACAAGGCTTTGTGCACAAGGTCTTGACAGAGATTCATCCCTCCCAAGGATGCCGCTCCAAATGACAACAGAAGTTAATTCAAGCCACTTTTCATACAGAGCAGATCTAGATTGGACTCTTTATAACACACACAACCATTCCTATCATGAGCAATTCTAATCACTTTGGTGATCCCTTAGCTTTTTAAACAGCACTGTGATCAGTCAACATTTCTATTTTTTTCCAATACTTGAAAAACTAACAGCATTCCCATCAGCCTCAGCTGCAATCAGCTAATGTCTGCATGCTGAACTAAGATGGTAAAACATTACACCTGCCAAGCATCAGCGTGTTAGCCTTGTCATTGTAAGCATGTTGAGATGCTGATATCAGCAATGAGCTCAAAGCACTGGTGTGTTCAAATACAGCCTCACAGCGCTGTAGACTCTTAGTCTGGTTTCATCAGTACACCTAGGACAGAATTATAAAAAATGCAATATTATACCAGCATTATTGACGACCTTTGACCTCCATGTTGTTTTCCAGTGTTGCTGTGTGGAATGACACAGATGAAAAACACAGGATTTGAATTGAGTTATGGTTTCATTAACTGACATTTAGAGGTCAGCCATAGTTGAAACATCTTTATTTAACAGGAGAGCTTTTCATCATCAGCTCTCAACAAAACGCAGGTAAACTGTAGCTTTCTGCCACACAACTCTTCCACATGTCCCATTTGCCATGCGTGGGGACAGCTGTGTGCTCGGCTGTGAACCTGCAGGACTATTGTGGCATCTTTAGGCGTCACAGCACATCAAACACATCTCGCAGGCTGCGGGGAGTCGGAGCTGCAATTCTACAAACCGCAAAGCAGGACTATCATCCCCTGGTTCATTACACATGGGCTGTTTATATTCAATGTGAATGGGAGACCGTCATGGCAGCGGCAAACAGATGACGGTGACAAGCTGTCCTGTTTTCTCTCTGCATAACAGGTGATGTGTGTCTTTTATTATGCGACTTTGGTTATTTTGCTCTCCATAACATGACGGAGCCGGGGTGACACAGCATCGCTGATAGCTCGGCTGACTTAAATGACTCTGCGACAAATATTTTCCCCACAGCAGATTCTTGCAGGAAAGGTCACCAGGTGTCCGTGATTGAGCCGACACTGCTTTTCCCCCTCTGGCAAGATGGATGATGACAGTGATGAATGTAAGAAAAACGATCCGAATGTCGAGATCACCTGCTGAGCTGGTGAGCGAGAAAACATCCAATCACTACATAGACACATGAAGTTATTTTGCCTTTCTATTCCACATTATTGCCTTGTTTTTGTTGTTTTCAGGTGCAATTATGAGCCTCATTATCATTTCGACGTTCACTATTTTTCTGGGAACCTTCAATATAAAATTAAATCAGTGTTATTTGAAGATGAATCCCTAACTAGACACCAGTTAAAACTCATTACAGAAGATGAAATTAGGGGTTTATATCGCCAAAGCGAAAGCCAAACCTCATTTTAAATTTCTGCCAGAGCTGCACACTGAAACTACTAATTCCACTCCACATGTCTATAAGTCATCACAGTGAATACAAACAAAGTGAATGCATGTCTGTAATGTGGATACGTTGCATATTAATGGCCACTCTTGTGTGAGTAAAACCCATGGTGCCTGCAGCTGATTAAATATGAAAAATCATCCAGAGAATGTAATCAACCGCATCGTGAAAAATGCATGGGGTTCACATATTAGAGAGGACGCGGCGTGCATCTCGGCAGAAGACACATCAGCGTGGCCATCTTGCATTATTTTTTCTTTTTTCATGACTAGATATGACAGACATTCCTGAAGTGATCTAAGCAGATAAAAATGATCTTTCGAGCTCGAGCTTCACACGAGTCGTTCATCATCTTCATGTTGCAAAGCATGTATGCAGGCAAACCTCAGCGGCTAATGGAGTGAAACATATAGTATTCAAATCTATATGCAACGTATTTGCAGGCTTTTCTGCAAAGATGAGTGTGCGTTGCTCGCCTGGAGTGCAGAAATAACAAAACAGTGCCCCGAATGCCTGAGAATAAACACGCTCCAAGAAATGATTATACCAAACAAACCTCAAATGTGTTTTGCCTCTATCCCCATGTCTTCGCCGGTGCTCAGGGGGAAGAATTGTTTTTCTTAACCCCTCCGCCACTATGAGAGCACAGTCAAACAACAAATAAACTACGTCTGGTGCAATAAATAAGAAAGAAAAATTGAGCGTACAGACTCGCTCAGATATGCTCCCTGTGCAATTGTCGGCGTTTCAAGCGCACGGGCCTTTGTGGTGATCATAACACACATCTGCTCGGCGTTGTTTTGTTTCGGTAATGCAGAACTAGGGCTGCAGATTATTCTTAAATCAATCACTTGGTCTAAGACAAATGTCAGAAAATTGTGAAAAATGGCTGTCATGATTTCCCAGAGCTCAAATCGATGGAAAACCATGGATAGACAACCAGCAAATGCTCACATTTAAAAACCTGGAGGTTTTTGCTTTTTTTTCTTAAATGATTGATGCATTATAAAATAGTTTCATCTCTTTGCACCACACATGTGCTGTCTTCAAAAAAGGCCACAATCAATTTACACAAATGACTGCAATGATACCTGGACAAGGAAATGCACGCCACTTTTCTTCAAACACTCAAACACTAGTTGGTGAAATAAAAATTGAAAAATAGAACAAGAGCAAGAATATGTGCTGAATAAAAGCCTTCTCCTATTATCATTTAAGCAGCTTAACTTAGAGTTATTTGACCTTTTGAGGCTTCATCGCAGCTGGCAAGAAAAGGAATAAATGAGACAAACTCTCAATACACACAGCAAAAACACTACAGAAACACTCTAGTCCTGTTGTTCAATGGTAATGAAGTGACCACTCAGCTCTGACAACTGTGCACCATCTATGCAGCCATGTAGGTATCACAGGCCTCAGATGCAGCTTCATTGTATCTAAAGTCTCTAACAACAACATCCAGAGTCCTCAACAGCTTCAGGACTCACTTCAGTAACGTTTCAGTGGTGTATCTGGGAAACAGAGCATGCTTCTCATCACAGACATAAATCAACAGGTTGTGGTGTTTTTGCAACGTCAGTGTAAAGAATTGTGACGTTTACAACTTCAAATCCAGTTTCATCACAATCTATCTTAGATAGTCTGTCATTAGTGCCTCTTTCTGACACTACAGCCATCTGGCAAAGCAAAATTTAACAGGTGCCGCATTCAAACACAGCAACACAGTTGTCAATCGTCAAAGATTGAACATGGCCGACCACCTTGACTTAAACATTGGAGGACACTCACAATGGAGAAGACTCACAACAAAAGAGGGGAACAACATATTACAATAAGAGCTTGTGTTGTCTTTGATAACTTGAGAAGAACAAGTACTCTGCCTCAGCCTACTGCTGGTGGTCTACCATATCCTGTGACCTGTAGCAGCGCAACAACAATTTCACCTCCAGGTAACGTTCTGTGCATTGTGCATGCCGGAAAATCCACAATTTATTGAGTTGACATTTGCTGATTTATCGAGTAGAATTAATACTGTTTCCACCATGTTGTTTTTCCTTGTGCAGCTGTAGAAAAGCCCCTCAGTGGAGAGCAAATGCGGTGAGAGGAAAAATGAGTCAGCACAGGGTTAATAAATATCTCAGAGCAGAGACAAACTATGTGGTGAAAGGCCTTTATCCCCTCAGCATAATAAAATCTCTGTGGTTTAGGTTTGACAGGGAGTGAAATAAAAACAGTCCATGATTAAAGAGATAAGAGATGAGAAAAGTCTTCCTCACCAAAACAAACTAGCATCATAAGATTTAATAAGAGATTTGAAAGGATTCAGACTTGATAATCAGATTCAGATTCCATAAAACGCAATCAAACCCCTTTATTAATCAAATTTCATTAAACACACAAGCAAAATACAGAGCTGGGATGTTTAGATGATTAAGAGACTACTTGATCAACATTTATCACAAACTATTTGGATAATCTATTAAGCATTTAAGCAATTTTTCAAGCTGCTTCCATGAAGATTTGCCACTTTTCCTCTAACTTATGTGATAGTAAACACAATATACTTTTGAACTGTTGGGTCAAACAAAACAAATCTATGATGGGTACTTTTCAATCAACTTTAAACTTTTTGACTTGCCTAATCAACCCTTTCTAATTTTCCAGGAAGCAATTCATCCCTTTTGCAATCATCAATATTGAGAGCTGAAGAAAAAATATGAGCGTGAATCCCTGAGGCAGCCAGAGTCGGATATTGACTGCACTTCTCTGACATGTTCCACCAAAGCGAAGCACTGCTTTGTGTTTCAAACGGCGCGAAAGCCTCACATGTACAAAAAGTAGAACAGGAACTTGTGAGGTCGTCCTTTGCAGAGTCGACGAGGATAAAAGCACCTGTGGTTCTCAGCACGTCGTCCCACTGTGTGCATACAGTAACCTGCAGCTTCATTTTATTAACAAGAGCGGATCAAGAGCAATGTCTCAGCTGTTTGATGGGAAACATCTGTTCAGTCCAGGAGACCAGCTAAGAAAGTGTATTATATAGCTCTGTCAGTCTCATGTAAATAATTTTTTTTTCTTGCTGTGGAGTCGGTTAACAAGACCAACAGGGATAAGATGGGGATACGTTTGCTGCGCATTAAATCTGCCTGCCCTCAAAATCAATTTGGTCGGCATCATTTTGAGAGGCAAATGTCAAATTTGCATACAGGCCTCGAAGGATAAAGTCACTTAAAGATGCAAGTGTATCAAGCATACCTGCAATAAGTGCTGCATCTAGTTAGAGGAAGATTAATGATCTTCTGTATGTTTGTGCTCATATAGGAGTTGTCTTTAATTAGGCCTGGGAGTCAAACACAATTCAAATGGCTTAGTTGGGTCCACTGAAGATTGCACTCACTGTGAGCAGATGCTGATTGAAATCAACCACGCACGCAGCGAGATATTAATATCACCTACAGAATTGCCAAAAGCATGGCCAAATGTTAGACATACAGCCTCTAAAAATGAAATAGAATATCGCTTCTGTGGCGACTGAGGGGTGAGCTGCTCTCTCTGTACTTAATTAATTTAGCTGGAGAACTAAAAACAGCATGACTTTGACTCCTCATCCCGAGAAGCCTGCTGCATATAAATATCAGTATGGAAGCATGTTGAAGAGGATTAGAGGGAGGGAGGGGAGGAAGTCATCAAAATGGAAAGGTAGAGTGGAAGCATAATGCTACTGTCCAAAATGTCTTCCAAAAAGTCTGAAGAAAAACGGCCTTCTTATTAGAGCGTAGATTTTGAAACGGGTGCTTTTGAACGTGTTTCATAAGCCACAGGCTTTCCAAAATGTGCTCAAACAAAATGGCCTACATAAACTTTCAATTCACAGCCTCAAAATTAGAGTGACAAGGTATCCATGCGGCGGCAGAGATAAGGCGGAAGCATGCCCCGACACAAAGCTTCCTGGTTTTATGTCGATAAATTCGGTGCACTGGGAGGCCAAACAGCCCGTGGAGTTACACAGGGAGACGGCTGATAGGGTCCATCCCCCGCTATTTGACCACTTCCAATGAAAAGCCAATCATCTACTTGACCGAAGGGCGAACTGGGAGACAGGAGTAGTCGCAGCAGCCAGGCTTGGCAAACCGGCACAGTCCCGTCATCAGAACCCAATTAAAAAAAAAAAAAAAAAACCCAGGGCTCGGAGACTCGGCTCTGCACTCATCCCATGCCAAGTGTGGTGGCGGAGGGGGCTCGGCAGGCTTTGCATCAGAGCCTCGCGTGTGGAAATGGGAAGGCGACAGCAGCCAACATGCAACCACAGCTGGTAGAGTATGAGATAACAGGATGCGGGGGATGCATGGAGCTAGCATAGCCCCGCTGTCTCTGCCTCGAGTCGGCTGTGCGATACGACTACCGCCGTAAAAATGAACGGCTGTGATCCTCTGAGCTGCGCACAATGAGAATAAAATGCAACTCAGCACTTGAGCGAGAGTCGACAAAGCTCGGCCTTATCGTCCAGCGTGATCACCCGGCTGCTTTATCCGACCTCGTAACGCACCTCATCAACCTGAGCAGATTTAGTCTTTTCATATTGTGCTGGTTCGCTTTCTTCAGCAGAAACAAGAGAAGACATCTGCTTGCTTATTACTTTTTCATCTCTTATCATTTGTCATTTCTGTAAACGAAAGCCGGAAAATGGATGACGACACGTGTTATTTGGCTTCTCCTCCGCTGTGCTATTACTTAATCTGCAGCATGTGTCAAATCAAGCAAATATCATCGGATATAATACAAACAAGGAAGCTGTTTATTGTTTTATCCATGTGCCATGTTGAAAGGACTGGTGGCTAAAAGAAATCTCTCCGATCATAGCGTGGTGTCGTTGGATTAGAATCTATCATCTGTGCCTATGGAGTCATACGCGGGACCGGAGACACGTGGGGCTAAGCTCCGGCCAACGAGATTATCAAATGATCCAATAAACTTTGGCCGGCGGTCACAGACATGATCACAACGCGCTAGCTGAGCTCGACAGATGAAACGCGAGGGGCCGCCTGTGTAGCTTTCCAAAACCCTGCTCCGCTGAGACTGTGGGACTGAAAGCGAGAGGCCGAGGAGAGGGAGGAACAGTGCAGGTCAGAGCACATCAATGTGAAACCAGCGAGCGCCCTCGGAGGAAGAAGGGAATCAGAGAGAAATCGTGCAGCCGCACATCTCGAGACCTTATAAAAGATGACAGCCTTGTAAGTTACAGCCTCCTCCTATCAGTAATTACAGTGTAGCCAGGAAGTCATAAAATCTAATGCATTGTAAATTATGAGTTGTTACACAGAAACCATTAATTCTGCATGAAAACGGGCAACTGGGCAGTGCTCTCCTCCGCTGGTTCGCCTCCTCGTGTTGCGATTAAATTGAACAATTTGGGTCATTAATTATTCAGGATGAAGGCCAAGAGAATAGCAATGAACCCGCAGAGGGGATCGGTCTTTTCGTCTGCCCCCGTCTGAGGAGGTCACAGACAACAGTCCCAGTGACTTCTGGAGAGACGCTCAAGGATGCTTCAACAAGGGAGCATTTAAGAGGATGCTGCTGCTCAGAAAGATTGACAGTGTACACACCACTATCTCTTTATTCTCTAAGTAGATAGATCTCTATACATACTGTATGTAAAGAACGATAAACTGCACGTTGCTGCTTCTCTGCACTTCTGCTTTGATGCTAAACTGCATTTCACTGCCTCAGTACTCCAAATAAATTGAATCTAATCTAATGCTATCTAATCCCAAGCCTGCTGTAGATTCTGTATCCATGCATATAATGTACACATCCACCTACTTCATGTATATAAGTAACACATTAATCATTCAGTGTTTATTCCTGCACTCTTTGCACTCTGCACCACTGCACTCTTGTATTCTTGTTTACAACTTACAGTTTGATTTATATATAGACTTTGTATGTTGTTGTTCATTGTTACTTTATATATAAACTTTACTTCACTTACTAAGCTGAGTCTGATTATCACAGCCAACAATTTCCTTTTTTGTTTCCAACTCACAGAATTCAATTTACAGATGGTGAAATCCACAGCTGCAATCTTAAACTTTGACTTGCCACAGCTCTGCAAAAACACTGTTGATTATGTAAGTTAGAATTAAAATCGTCATCAAAAATGTTAGAACAGTGAACAATTTTAACATCTAAAACTGCCACAGTGAAGCCTCAATATCAGACACGATTATTAGAATGAATGATTAATTTGCCAGATATTGCAACATGACTCATAATTTTTATAGGATCCTTCATACAAACATTCATAAAAATGATGTGATTGATGTTTGCTGGGGTCTGAACCAAACAAGCATGTTCCCTTATCTCTCTGCGGCACCACAATGCTTCATTTATAACGTTACGTTGTGACACATGATACCTTTATCAAAAAACTGCAGCTCCTCTGACTTGGATATTAAACTTGCACCATATTGCGATAATATTTTGATTCAGCCTTGAAAGGCAAACTGAAAATTTGTCTTGGTGACACATATGATGCTACATGTACACACTGACTTACATGTTACTCATCAGATATCACATTTCCTTCTATGTCTATTTAGCATTTGTCATTCTGTCACTTTAGTAGCACATAGCAGTCTAGTACGTTTGCATGTGCAGAGCTGAGTATTGTACAGTAGCTTGTATTCAAAGGGAAAAATTCAGCCTTGAACATCTGAAAGTCATCCATCATGCTGTCACGGTCAGTGCAAAGTGGAAGCATTGTAATTTATTTTTCTGTGCTCTCCATGATTTCTTATGTTTCCCACAATAGCTGGATGTGTCTAAACCTGATGATGCCAATCACAAGTGGTCACGTAACATAGCTCGCTTGCCAAGTAGTCCTTGGACATTCGGGTGAATCTATGATTGCGGCCGTGCCCCCTCCTCAGCTGAGAGATTCCTTCCTGTCTGACACTTGAAGGTTGACGCTAAAAGATTTTGAGTGGCACTAAATCTTGAATAGAAGGAATTAAATAAAATAAAAAGCTAAATTCAACAGGAACTAAAGCAGCAGTTTCCAAAAGAGACTGACAAAACAGCACATGATCCCCGAGGGCAGCAAAACCATTGCACGTGGAAACAAACATCAGCCCACTAAGTGACAGATTTTCTCGTTAAATCGTGTTGACAACGAGTGCAGCGGAAAAAAAACACAAGTGCATTGAAATTGTGAACGAGTTAATAAGCTGGTTTGTAATACACATCTTCTATTGCACTCTTTACAAACGCCATTCATCACTGTCACATACAGTTTATCTCATCTGGGAGTGAGGTGTTGCACCATAAATCGAATTTCCAATCACTTCCAGGACTAAAATATGATGTAATTAAAGTGAATCTGCTCTTCCTGAGGGAGATTCATCTCAGCTCTGTTTCGCACTATGAGTGAGAAAGGCATCAAATTGTTTAGTGTGAAACATTTCAAAAGATCAATTCCGTGTGTCACCTTCGCCCAATAACTCTGACAGGAGGGATGCCTTCACATATAAGCCCCCCCACGTGAGGGTTAAATGAGTTAAAACCATCTTATTAGATGCACACCCAGGGGCTCGCTTCCTCTCACAGGATATCAATAAGGTGTAGCTCACAACACAGCAGATGTAAACAGCCTATTTATAGATACAAGGGCTGTTATCCAAAGGGTTTTAATAGTAATTTACTACCAAAAGGGCTTTTTTTATCAAAGGTGTAACTCATTGATTTTTGGGAGCTCACAGGCGTCAAAAGGAGGAAATTCTTCAGGGCTCTTTCCAGTGTTGCAGCAGGAACTTATTGACCCACAATCATCATCATAATCATTTTTTAAAAGACTAACAGCTGCGGTATGATGAGGAAGGTATTAGCCGCCATCCAAACGTCCTTAATTCTAGAAATAGCTTCTCAATCTGAGCATTTGTCGGAGCTTTAGTGACAGAAAATTACTTCTATCAAGATCCAGCCTTATCAAACGGAGGCTTTGCAGACATGTTACACTCTGCCAAGAGAAAAATGGAAATTGTAAGAGCAAGTCAAGCAAGCTGAAATCAATTAGCGTCTTCGGGCTTTCTTTTTAGAAACACTTCTATCACCTCCAGTTCACCAAACCAGACCTCCAAAGCCATGTTCATAACTGTCATCTGAAATCATCCATGTGTGCCAGGGACCCATTTTGATGTGTCACTGCCTAATTGAGATTAAACCACTGCATTTCAATGCCACAGGAGATGAATGAGGAAAAAAAAGGAGGGGGGGGGGCGAAATTAAATGGAACCATTTTTTTCCACCCCACGCTCACAATATCAGTGTCTGGTCGCGCGCCAGCACACAGGCTTAAATGAGGAACTTTGGCAGGGCTGCAGGTATTAACGACCCAGGCGGCGTTGTAAGGTCGAAAGCCATGGCGGTCACAAAAGAGACGGCCGCTCCGAGACGAGAAACAGTGCAGAGAAAGTATTGATGTAACCACTTCAAGGGGCAGTGTAATTCCAGAAAAGGAGGATCAGTCCTGTAGGAGGGGAGATGCGTTTGAGATCCGTGGCATTCATGTTTCAAAGCAAGTGTCAGAATAAATCTCTAGGATGGATTTTCAGAGGCTTAGGCACACTGCTCACAGCGAGCAGAGACACTGGCCGTGAATTGTTGTTATGACCCATTGACAACAAGGTAAAATCCCATTGAGCAGCTTGCGAGAGAGGGGGGTTATATCCCCTGCTATCCATTTTTACTGTCCCCTTTCACTTCCTGGGAGAAGAGTGGCAATATAAGTGATAAAGCACAGCGTGGTGACACTCATCCCTTTATGCAATGAAACAGAAGGCTTGCTGGATTTTACTAGTTCATGTTAAGTGACGTGGATTAGCAGCCAGATAAATCATTGTGCCTGATATTAGGCTGCAAAGTGCACGGCTTTATGAAATGCACAATGCTCTCATCTACTTAATCTGGATTTATTTCGTCTCGGCCTTGCCCTCTTTTTCTCCCACACACACATAAATGCCAATAATAATAACAGTAGTGGCAGACACAATGCAACTTCTTTTTCAAATGATGGCAGGCACTTAAGAGGACACATGAAGTGGAGGCTGCAGCTGCAACCTTCAGCAAGTTTAAAATGCATTGCAACCCTTCTTTCAAAATTACATGCAAAATTGAATGCACCTGCAAGAGGTCATTCATAAAAGCCAGCAGCAAATGATGGACTTTGCAATCACAGTCTGCACAGCGGCAACAATCAGAGCACAGAGAGCGAGCGAGGATTAAAAGCAGTCATTTCCAGCAACATACCGGCGTCGATGTCCCCGCGTTCCCCGGCTCGTCTCAACTTGTCCCGGACGCCGGTGCTCCGTCCGCTCCACGCCGAGCTGCTGCCTCCTCTGCCCAGCGGGGGGAGGCAGCATCTCGGCGGAGGAGAGCGGCCGACCAATCAGAGGCCGCCTGGCGGGGAGGGAGGGGGGTGCAGCCAATGGAGGGGAGCTAGGAGGAGGAGGAGGAGGAGGAGGAGGATGAGGATGCTTTGTTTAACGGAGACAGACTTTCAGCATCCACATAGTGGCTCAGTGATCTGATGGCATCCGGGCATCAATGTAACTAAACATATTTACTTAAAGTACAGTACTCAAGTACACATTTGGAGTACTTGTACTACCAATGCCGTTTCTAGCGTCGTGGGGGCCCTATGCAAGATACTGTTTGGGGGCCCCAAGTTTGTCAAACTATGATAGAGAGAATCCTAACCCTTTACATGGTCCACTAAGATTCCACAATCTAGTACACTTCATGGGCAAAACAGGCTACAGGCTCCTGCAAAGGCAACGCTCCTTAGGTTACCAAGCAAAATATATCATAAGCACATATTCCTATTTTATTTTTACTACAACAGAAATTACTAATCTGTTTTTATCTTAAACATTGTAATGTACAGTGTCGCTATAAAGCATATACCCAAATGCAACTTTGTCACTTTAAAGAGGTTTCTGCAATAATTTACACATTGTACTTGTTAAAGTGATAACAATGAAGCACCACTGCCACAATAGTCCAAAATAATAGGCCTCATATTTATATAACATTTAAAAAAAATAATTAGTGCTGTTTATAAAGCAGAAGCACAATACTAATTAGAGACCAATAAAATACACACGAAACTTCATAAATTCATCATAAGTAATCCTAAAGTAATGCTAAGTGTCAAATAGCTGCGAGACAACTTCCGCTGGACGATGACAGAGCAGAAAAAAACAACAACCTCTCTGCTAGGATTTGAATAACCGGCTCTGAGCTCAGTCATTCATTCAGTCAGTCCCATGGCAGCACAGCACAGTCCATTCACATGTGACATGTTCATTTTGTGTTAGACAACTTTCATGAAGCAAACACTAAAGCTGGCTTTTTGACGAAAAAATTCTCGCCAGCTAACTAACATTTATCCGAGGTTAGCCGAGCTAGCTAACTAGCTGAAGCACCACTAGCTAGCTAGCAGGACAAATAAACAAACTTGCTAAAAACTCGGCGTTACACATCCCCCATATCTACTAACAACTAACTACTAACACAATTAATGCCTTACCTTTATCCGTTGTACGCTTTTCTTCCTCCGTTTTCCTGCGCCACCAGAATAATTTCTTTGAGACGCCATTACGTACTTTCCCTTGTTTAATATGCTCACTAACAGGAATGATGCGTAGCTGTCAATCATTCGCAAGGTACCGGTTGGCGGGCCGCACGCGCCCGCACATCACTCGCTGGGTGACAGTGCAGACCAACGATTATGGCGTAATTATGCCACAAAAACACTAGCCACAGCTTATCATTGCAGTTCATTTTATTAATATCCTAATTTAAGCATATACGTGATAAAATAAACACGAGCTATGAGATAGCTACAGATAAAGACAGGTCATTTAAATTCTCCTCAGATGAGGCTGGATATGCAGCTTTGGAGCCCCCTGGTGGCTTGGGGACCACTTATACTTAGACTATACTTTAACTAAATGTCTTTGGGTGCTGTGCCATTGGTTTGATAATCTCTTTAAAGACATCAACTTGGGTTCTCCATACCTGCTGCTTGCATTTCCCCAAACAGTGTTTGATCAGCTGCAATGCTGGAAAATGATTTTATTCATTGAATAGAGAGTTGACAGGAGATGAGGGGCAAAAGAGAGGAGGGACGACATGAAACAGAGGTCCCTGGTCAGACTGAACCCAGAGACACTGCTCTGCAAGATGGATTAGCCAAAATAGAACAATATCATCACACTGTTGCCTCGAACGTTCCTGAAATGCCACTATTTGAGCTGAATTCTAATAAAATCAAGCCATGCCTCGGATTTATCAAACCTAACAAGCAGAGAACAGTGAACTGAATGATGCAACTTTGTGTAACTCTACAAAAGAATTAATGTAAAATAAAACTGAGAACACTACAAACACGAACAGGTTGACCAGGAATTACTTTAAATGCAGACTGGATTTGTCCCCCCATCTCTTACATTTAAATCATATTCTTCTTCACCTCCTCAGGGCCACTATGGACAGAACATTTGCAGCCACCATAGCTCTTTTATAGCACATATAGAGATTGTGATTATAGCTTTAAGACAGACTTGAAAAAATGTGAACTTGCCCTTTAAGCTTTGTTGATCTTTCAGGCGACAGTCCATTGGTGACATATGGATACATCTGCATTTTCACTGCTAGGTCTAACACCATTTGATCAGTTTTATGATCTGTTGACTCTCCTCTTTGATTGGATGGGTGCAGAACTGCTTGGCAGGAGGATAACCCGATTAAAAGCACACAAAATTACATTTACTTTGGATTGTCGATGAAAACGTTACAGGAAGGGAAAAAAGTGCCCAATTAAAAAGATGCCAAACAGCATTTCAGGAAAAGAATGTGACTTATTGAACCAGCAGTGCTTCCCCAACTTAAAGGAAGTGTCAGCACAATGTAGCATGACCCACACCGCATTTGTAAAACCATCACTTTTCTAACACTAAAGTACAGTTTTTGCTGGAGTAATTAACATCGCAGTATATTCTCTTTGCAGCCAATTACCCCACGAGTTCAAGCTGTAACTGAGGAGGGGGGAAAAAATCTGTCAGAGGTGACAAAAGCGACCTAATGGAAAAATCTGTAACTCCTACAGCAGGCCTGCTCTATCAGTGAAAATCAATATGCCTTTCGCCAAAGAGATCTCAGCTGGACTGTGTTATCTAGGTAGGCCATAGATCAAACTAGCCAGCCACACAAAGAGGATACAGCCAAGTCCCATTACTGCTCCTGCATGTCTGTGCACTCGCTGATTAAAAAGTCATATATTGTCGAGTTCATGAAGCTTTATTTCAACCAGAAGACATAATAGAAATGAAAAAAGGGGGAAATCTCTTTATTCAGACACAAAAGAAAGCCGGCAGCCATTCAATCAAAGAAAAACACGCTTTGTAATTAAAGCACATATTGCAAATTTTGAAACTATAGCCCTTTCTGGATCAGTCAGATATGCATACGAGAACAAATATCTTCAATGGCTTTCCACTTCTCTGCACGCCAGGTGCATTCAATCAAACAAACAAAGCGAGATATAGAATAAAAGAGCAGAAGTATCATTAAAACTCAGTACAAAAAACACTAGATTAAATCAGAGCAGTTCATCTCTCCATGGACATAAATGTGAAATTGCATGTGGTCAGCGCTGCCTGATTATTAGTTAACTGGGCTGAATTCATGAGTTGTCGCTGTCGTCGTCATCGTAGTATCTGTTCCTCTTGATCTGCTCCTCCACTGTCAGGGCGTCGTCGTCTTCGTCTGCCCACAGAGGAGCGCCATCCCTGCCCGCGCTGCATTTCGAGACAAAGCTGTCACCGCTCTGGTCGTTTCCCCTCACGTCTCCCTCTCTCTCCTCCATCCCAAAATCCAAAAGGTCATCCAGCGCCGACACAAGAGGCGTCTCCCCGGCAGATTGGCCGAAGATGTCGGATTTGAAATCAGATAGCAGGCTGGAGCCGCTGGCACTCAGGCCGGCGAAAATGTCCTCGAGGAAGCTCGATGTGCTAATCTTTGGCTCGTCGGCCTTGTTTTTGAAAGCGAACGCTCCCTCGCCTGTCTCTGCAAAGAAATTTGTGTCTGAATAGCAGTCTGTGGCTTCAGTACATTTGGCACCCGCTGGCACAAAAGCATCCTCCCTCTGTGCCAATTGCAGCACTTCACTTGGCATCCATTTTGATTCTTCACAGTGATCAGCTTGGGAGAAATCTGTTGCTCTAGTTGTAGCTGTCAAGAAGGGTGACTGATTTTTCTCTCCCTCATCCTCAGTAAGCCTTTGAAACAGGATTTCACTGTCGAGCAGCGTCTGGCTATTATTATTATTGTTGTTGGAGTTAGCATTCAGTGCCTGTCCTGCCGTCGCCTCCTCATCTATTAACGTGACCTTTACCGCCTCCCCATTGTTCATGCCGTCATTATTTCCCTTATCTACCTCCTCCTGGCTTTCCTTCTCACCTGCTGCACTTTCTATCTGCTCACTGTGTCCATTTACTTTCACTTCCTCCACCTTTCCTCCACCTCTCTCTTCGCTCTTATCCGGCACTTTCATGCTTGCTCCGCCGTCATTCCCTTCGCTGTGTTCTTTTTCTTCCACTCCAGGGTGCACTTCAGAGTCCATTTCAGGGCCCACTTGTGCCACGGCCTCAGAGCCACTGTTTGACTCTGTGGTTTCTCGAGTGTGAGTAACACTCGCCGGTTCCTCGGTGGCTGCTACGGGGGAGGCCGGAGCATCAGGCTCTGCTGGAGTCTCTTCAGGCTTTCTCACATTCTCCATTAAACAGGTAGTCTCTTGCACCTTGTCACTTTCCTGGGGGCCATTTTGCACTGTGGCGGTGGGAGCATCAGTCTCTCTTAACGAAGGCTTGAGAGGCTGATTTTGGTGTTCGTATTCCTGAGCTGAGCCCTCCTTAGGGGGCCATGATGGCTTGACCAACTTCAACTCCTCTTCGATGGTGAAGGATTTCTTTGGAGAATCGGATTGAGGAGGCCACACCACAGAAATCTTAGTTGAGAGTTTTTTGTTTTCACCTGCTGATTTGTTTATGGCGTTATCCTCAGTGACTAACGTGCTCTGAGCAGTGGAAGATCTGGAATCTATGATTTTCTTTTCAGGCGATGGCGATTTGATTTTTGTCTTTTCAGCTGGATTCTCTGGGTTCTTGTTATTCCATAGTTCTTTGTGTGGCTTCTGTCCAAATCCCTCATCATAATTTCCTTTGGACTTGAACAGTTGCTTGTAGTGGGGCTTGCAGTACATTCGTCCATGGAGAGAGGCGTAGTTGCCAAGACTATTTAAAGACAGGAAGAAAACAAGAGGTTAAAGGGTTGCAAAGAAAAAAAAACATAAAATGTTTTTTGCTCTGTAAAACAGCTTTACCTTAGTTTGCCTCTGCAGTGTTCACAGCGAAAGCAGCTTTTATGGAAGTTTTGTTTGTCTGCAATCAGCGATTCCATGGGGTACACCCTCTTCCGACACACCCTGCACAGTTCGGACTCTGGAACTCGAATTTTCTGCAAAATAAATGAGGCAACGTTTTAATTCATTTTAATTTACAGGTTTGTAATTTCATTTTAATTTCCTGGAAACAGCCATGTAATTTGGTTCGGAAAAAAAGCTCAGTTGATATGTTTCCAATTAATTAATTCCAAT
The DNA here is from genome assembly GCA_037975185.1 of Centropyge bicolor. Classification (NCBI taxonomy): domain Eukaryota; kingdom Metazoa; phylum Chordata; class Actinopteri; family Pomacanthidae; genus Centropyge; species Centropyge bicolor. Next base: position 1,353,608 of record JBBMOC010000029.1, read on the forward strand.
TAATTGCCAGTGTAACCTCTAGCTTTTTGCTTGTGACCCTTTCAAATGAAGCAGCATGTTCTCATGATTCCCGTTCATATGGACAAGAGAGTTACTGTATGATTAAAACCATTTTTGGCCTTTCTTATTGCTTCAGGGTAATACCGTGCCAAATCACCAGAAGGCTCCCGACTTATCATCTCAGATTTGCTTCATATTTCTTTATTTTAATGCCCTTGTAACTAATAATTACTGTGCAAAATTTTAGGCCAATATCTTCATTAGTTTCAGAGATATTAAGCCTTCAAAAAGAGGTCATGACCCCATATTTAGTATAAAAACAAGTGTTACAATCAAACATCCATAGTTGGATGGCTAATAACATTTGAACTGTTCACAATACATGGCTCAAATTTTCACATATGATTCTTTGATATAATAAGGCTGTGGACATAGAAGGAGAGCTTTGTATGTGACATATTGATGAATAAAGAGAGTGTTTTGCTGAACACGCCCACTATGGACATTGAATCTCCCTTCATTTCCCAAGACTTTCTAGGTCAGTTGTTTTAACTATTAACATAAGAGTAGCACATAAATAGCTGCACAGGGGGATAAAAAAAAAAGCTTCCAACAATATATAAATTAATATCAATTAGGGGTTAAATAGAGCAATTCCTATTATATCTATAATTACAATCAAATTACATGGCTCTTCTCAGGAAAACCTTCCTGGAAATTTTTAAGTGATTATTATCAACAAGGACAAAACAAACATTCATTTAACTCTGTTATGAAGAGTGACAACAAATAAAACAAAACAGCAGTAACATCCACATCCACACTGTATCAACACAGAGTGGATCCTTCTAGGTGTTAGAAAACACACTGCAAAAACATGTACCACACGGTAATTAGTATCTCCATAACAATTGCAATTATTTTTTTAAACCACCTTGTTTTTGAAGGATTTTCATATCTACTGCAAAAGCTTGTGCATGTATTTACATCAATGTTTTGGAATTCACTTCACGAACATGGACGAAAAGGTGAAACCTTATTTTTGACTAAAGAACAAAAATGAATTAAAAGTATTGTTTTCTTCCTGCAGGAGACGTCAGCGAAAAGAGAATCATACGCCCGGAATATGAGTTCAATATGTTCACATCATTGCCAGCTTCTCACATCAGAGGCATGAATAAACAGGACAAAGTGCAACCTGTGAATATTAAAATGTGTGAAACTGACAGTATCTAAACTGCAATGTTCAAAACCAAAGAAAACAAATCAGAAGAAATCATGTGATTAGAAATACAGGTCAAACCAATGTTAATACTTTCTTTCCACACAGTGAATCCGAAGCCTTCAACTTTCCACACATGAAGCATGTAAACACACCGTCATGCCTGTTTAGTATCCTCATGCCGCACAGCTCGGTTTACCCGTCACAACAGTCTCCTGCTGGTGCGTAACAATCTGTGAAGTCCTCTGCTCCGTGACACTGAAACCCAGGTTCTGGAAAACTCCTTGGCTCTTGGCCCACGACTGCTGGAAGTTTCTCAGCAGCTCCTCGGTGGAGGCCTCAGGGGGCACGGCCACTGTTGGAACGCTGCCTCTCACCACGTCAGCGTATGATGGAGGGCTACCACGGGTCAGGGAGCTCCCAGAATGCATCTCACTCCTTGTCTCGCTTGTCATGTTTCCGAAGTCGTCAACGGTGCAGAATTGCTCAGTGACTGCTGTCATTTCAGAGTGACCCACCGGCTCAGAGTGGGCTGATTCAGGCTCCCTTCTTTCTATTTGTTCTCTTAGCTCTCGGGCTGCTTGAGAACCATGCTCCCCCGTCTCAAACACATCCTTTATTGCTTTGACGTTGAATGTCGGGATTTCTTCCGTTTTTGGAGTATGGGGGTCGACGTCTGCCTCCTCTGTATCACTCTCCAACCTCTCTGTGATGACGATAGGCTCTTTTCGGGTGTAGACTTTCGGTTGTGGAGATTCAAATCTGTTAACCAGCTTCGACAGGTCGACTCTTGGGAGATCCTCTTTCAGAAGGTCTACAGTCACAGCCTCGGCGCCTTCTTCAGCATCAGGTCCCAGACGTTCGGGGATGTCGATGGGATCCTTCCGAGTGTACACCCTGCTGACCTCAGCCTTCTGCGCCTCCTCGAAGAACGACTTCTTGTCCCTCACCGTCATCATGGAGTCCACCATTTCTGCCACATCCATCAACCCCTGCTCAGTTCTCTCTGTGGGAGTCTCCCTGTCGCCACATGGGGATGGTTGCTCCCTCTCAGCTGTGAAAAACTCTGGCACCGGCATGGGAGGGGGAGGGGTGAGGCCGCGGGACAGTTTGGAGGTGGTATCCCTCAGTTTCATCAGCTTCTCCGAGCGGCTCAGGGTGGGAGAAGGTGTGGCCCTGCTGAAGGTGGATGTGGGCGTGTATGACTTGCGAGGAGGAGGCGGAGGCGTCCCGACGGATTTGTATGGGGGAGGAGAGGGAGTCACTCTGAGCGGTGAGTCTATCTTCCTTGACTCGATGCTGATAAAAGTGGGTGACGGAGTGCGGATGCTGGCTAACGGGGAGGACACCCTCTGATCCACCACCTCGCTCCGCTCCTGCACTTTGCTCCCTTGAAGTGTCTTTTTCTCCTCCACCACCTTCTTTTCAGTTTTGGACGACCCGATACTAATTTTTGAAATCTTTGCCGTTGCTCCACTGAAAACTTTTTTGTCTGGTTTCGGAGCCACCGGCGGTGGAGCTACTGGTTCTTCCTTTTCTTTTTCCTGCTTGTCCACGGCTGTCAAGCTGTCCCCCAAAAAAGTGAGCTTTGCCTGAACAATATTTTTCACATAGACCATCATCTCTTTCAACTTTTTCTTACTTTGCTGTTTAGCAATTTCACTTAGATTCTTTTTCTCATCCGAGCCCATCACCCAGTCAGGGAATTCGCTTATAATCATCCTGACAGCGTTGGAGTCTATTTTGCTTGGTGTGCCCTCCAGCTCTTTCATTTGAGCGAGCAGCTTCTGCATCACATTACATTTCTCCAAATTTGTGATTTCCTCTGAATTAGCCTCCTCTTTATGGGCCATTTTCCCCGTCCCTTTCACAGACACATCCTTAGGCTCACCTTTGGCCTTTGCTGCCTTTATCTGCATTTTATTTGTCTCTGCTGCTTGTAAATGCGTCTGCTTTGTTTGCACCTGAACAGCATCTTGCCTCTGATGGTTTTGCTGTAGCACGCTCTCAGTCACGACCAGCTCCTCGTGTCTCTGAATGTGCTCCGTCTTCATGCTCTGCTGACTGTGGGAGACAGATACATGGCCTTGTCCTTGATGACTTCCTGCAGATGTTATCTTTGCCATCTTGGGCATTAAAACAGTAACTGATGGTGACAGCTTTACTTCAGTTTCATTCTTTTGCACCTGCTTTCCCTTTTTCATGTGAGCTCCCACTTCAACTTCCTTTATAGGCAGGGTCATCTGGCTTTTCTTTTCTTTCATTTCTGTTTTCATCTCAGTTCTTGCTGACGTCAGCTGGCTGCTTTCCTGATTCACTTTTGTTTCGCTTTTCTGCGACACATTACATTTCTCTTGCTGTAACTGCATTTCACTTTTCATCGACTCCTTTTGTCCCAAACTGTCACATTTATCCTCTTTTTTCTCTGTTGGCATCTTAAAGGTTTTCACCTTGAAAGTTGGAGCTACCTTTGGAATTTTAGTGGGTTGAGAAGGACTCATTTTTCCCTCCTGTGTCAGAGGCACATTAATATTCTTTACATCTTCAGCTTTCAATGTGACCGCCGTCTGGCTTTGAAGATTTACATTGTCCTGGACAGCACTCTGTGTGGCAGCGATAGACTTGATGCTGGATTTCTTAATAAACTGCTGCTGCTCTGTGACTGAGGAAGTGACCACATTCGAGCATGACTGCATGTCAATATTGGAGACCTCATGATGAGACTGAGAGGCAGAAACAGTCTGATTCTTGGGTGTGGTTTGACTCTTTTTAACAACATCAGCTGAGGTGAGTATTTTTTCTGAAGAGTGCTCGCTGGCAACATGCTTTTTATCCAAGGATGCGTTAGAGAATCCGGCTGGTTTCCTATTTACCACTGAGACCGAGGGCTTGCTCAAAGGGATCTGGGAGGGGCTTTTCTTGGCAGGTGAGCCCTGTGCTGATGCTCCCTCTTTGGAAACGGTTTTCACTTCTTCCGTCTTTGCTTTAGTGGCTTCTGTGACCACCTCTTTCTCAGCGCTCTGTGTTGCAGAGAGCTCAGCACTGGCAGCAGAGGACAGTATATTAATTGGGGGAGAAGTGGGAGTTGTGACGTTACTCCTATCTGTTTCCTCTTTCTCCTTCTTCTGTTGGCGGAACCTTTCCTCTGCAAGCATGAGAGGGGTTTTAAATTTGCGAGCATAAGGTCTAGACGTTGCTGTCGGAGCGGGTTCAGGAGGTGGAGGCAGTTTAATCGGGGGGACAAACACTTTTTTCGGAGGCTGCGGGCTTTCTTTTTGCATTGGTTTCACTGCTGGGATGCTTGGTATTTTTGTGACTGATTCAGACTGAACCTGCTTTCTTGTTTCAACCTGTTGGCTTGTTTCCTTTTTCACTTCCTGAACTTTAGCTTCTTCTTTACGCTCTGTTGATGCTATTATGTCTTGATCAGGAGGGAGCTGAGGTGGAGGTGGTGGAGGAGCTGTCTGCTTTTTCTGCCATTTGGGTTTAACTTGTATGGGCTGCTTCTGTGTTTCTGGTTGCTTGGGCACTTTGAATAAAGGCCTGCCGATGGGTTTCGCCAGCTTTGCAGGGGGAGGCTGAGGCATTGCATTAAGCTCTTGCTGTGAGGGAGGTGGTGGGAGAAAATCTTGTCCTCCCACAGAGGGAGGAGGCGGAGGAGGTGGAGGAGGAGGGAAGAACTCTGGCTCAGACTTCATGCATTCCATGGGAGGCGGAGGTGGTGGAGGTGGGAGGTCACTGTCCTGCCTCATGATAGAAGGCCGGGATGTGGCGGTCGCCGGGCTCTCCAGCACTGGCGACGGCGGCGGAGGAAGGGAGAACTCAGACTCCGAGGGTGGAGGTGGCGAGGTGGGAGGAGGAGGGAAGTGAATCTCTGGTTTCGCTTTCTTAATCACACCCTTTCCTTTCATGTCAAGGTTACGGTAATCACTCTTCATATTTTTGATGCTCTGCTTCTGTGCGACAGCCTTGTTTTCTGTTTGCTTTTGAGACGTTGACATTTGCTCTGATACCGTCACATTTTGCTTATGCATGACAGTTTTCTCCATCACTGTAGTCTGCACCTGTTTGATTGTCTTTGTTTCACATATTTGCTTGTTTGAAATATTCGCCTGTGATGTGCTTTGCACTTCTTTCATCACATTCACATCAGCTGTTTTCGTCTCAGTTTGATCATTATTAGTCATTTGTTTATTCTTTATCATAATAGGCTTAGGAGCTGGTATTTTCTGTGGGGGCAGCGCTTTCTGTTTCTGTTCTTTCATGCTCTTCTGCTGAGAGGCCCCAGTAGTATTGTCTGTTTTGGCTACAGTAACGGAGTGGTCCTCTTGGGTTATTACCTGTGTTTTCACTGATTTGCTTTCGTTGTGCCTCTGTGTGTGCTTCTGTGACTCACCGCCCTGAGAAAGGTTTTTCACAGCGGGGGCTGGATTGACTGCTACACTCTCACTCTTAGCTTCATGTAAGCATTCATGCTCCACTTGCTTTACAGTTAATGGATTTTTCACGGGCACTTTTGCTTTCTTGTGGGGATACATACGTTTTGTATTTGAATACTGCTTTCTTTGCATTAGACTCTTTATTGTCCCTTGAACGTCTCCTTTCACTACCTCCTCTTTTTCTACCTGTGTTGTCTCCTGTCCTTCATAAAGGCATTTTATGGATGTTTTCACATCTCCTTCAATGCTCCCCCTGCGCTGCATTCTCGGAGAAGTCGATGGCTCGAGCAACAGCTGGATCGTGGCTTTAACGTCCCCTTGCTCGCTCACTTGATGCTGGTAAATCTTCTTCTCGCTTGATGCCTCGTGTAAACTTTGCATGGCCGTGTGGATGTCTCCTTTGACGATCTCCTCTTTTTCAACCTCTTTCACAGCTTGTTTCGCCTCCTCCAGGGACTTCAGGGTCCCTTTGATATCACCTGGCACTAAATCCTCAACAGTTGCTTCTGCGGTGGTGGTTGCAGATTTCTCCAGTGACTCGAGAGCACCTCTGATGTCTCCCTTGACGATTTCAGGCTTTTCCATTTCTTTGGCTTGATGCTGAGCCTCCTTCAGAGACTTCAGAGTAGTGGGTAGGTCTCCCTTCACCACCTCCTCTTTCTCTATTACCACTTTCTGATTGATGGCTTGGGTCAGTGAATCCAGAGCTGCGCTGAGGTCACCTTTAACAATATTCTGTTTCTCCAGGTTTCTGTAGGTAACAGTGGGCTCTGTCATAAAGACTTCAACAGTCCTGTGTACATCACCTGGAACTATGTCGTCCTCTGCCACGGTGCGACCGATCTGCTGCTGATTCTTCCGCAGCAAGATTTTGGTCTCTTCAATGTCACCGCCTATGATATGCTCCTTTTCCACCTTCTCCTCCGCTTCATCTGGTTCGTACTGAAGCTGCTTCAGGTAATCCAAGGCTCCTGACTCAATGCATGTAGAGTAAAAGCTGACATTACCCCTCTCCGTGTCTCCGACCCGTATCTTTTTAGAGCCTTCTTCTCCTGAGTTGGAGAGGAGACGATGAAGAGTCCTGCTCACATTGCCTTGGATGATATCCTCCTTCTCCATGCTAGCCCTCTCACCTTTATTCAACAGGGAATAGATAGTCATCCTCACGTCTCCCTTCTCATCTTCTTGGATCAGAATGCCACGCTTGGAGGAGCCCTCGTTCTTGAGCAGGCTGTTTATGGCCTCTTGAATGTCACCGCGGATAATTTCCTCTTTCTCAACATTGATTCCCTTTTCCTGGTTGAATAGCTGCTTCACTGTGGTGTTGATGTTCCCCCGCTCCTCCTTGTCAATAGTTATCCCCCTTTCAGTGGTCTCCCTGCGGTTCAGGAGGTTCATCATTATGTTGCTCAGATCCCCTCTGATAATCTCTTCTTTTTGGATCTGTGGAGCCTCTTGACTCATGAGTTTATACTTTGCCATGCGGACATCGCCGATTTCATCTGCCTCGATAAGGATACCCTGTGAGTCCACCATTTTCTGACAGTAAAGCTCCTCCAGTGTCTCTTTGATGCTTTTACCTATTATTTCTGTCTTTTCCATTCTGCTCTCATTGAAATCGTGGAAGGGAGTGGTTTCAAATAGCCATGTTGTCGTCTTCACATCGGCCTGTGGGATTTCCTCCTTGGTGACAACGAGCTCTGTGCCATCCGTCTGTTTGATACTGTCAAGGGGCTGCTTCTCAAAGAGCCACACAGACTGTTTGACATCCCCCTTCATTACTTCCTCTTTTGTCACTCTTTCCATGCCATCATACTCGGCGCCTTCGCCATGGATCTCATCAATTGTGCGCGTTTCAAACATCCATGTGGCAGATCTGACATCCCCTTTTTGGATTTCGCTCACGCTAACAGTCCTGATGTACTTTTGAGACATCTCATCAGTCTCAAATCGCTGCTTGTTTGTCTTCACATCCCCGCCTTGGATATCCGCAACTGTCTTCGACCGGACTTTTATTTCCTCTGTAATTTCATCCAGAGGTTGTGTTTCAAACCTCCACCTTGCAGAGCTCACGTCTCCTTTGTTAACGCCTTCCTCAGTCACGGCTTTAATCACATAGACCTCCTCTGAATCTCTAATTGAATCCAGTGGCTTTGTCTCAAACAGCCATCGGGCCCCCACCACATCTCCTCTCATAACTTCTTCCTTGGTAACTGTAGTTACTTCATGGTAATGGCCCTCTTTGTCACGGATGGCATACAGCGGCTGACTTTCAAACATCATGGTATAATTTTTCACATCTCCCTTCTCTATCTCATCTCTGCAGATACTAGTGAGTTTGGTAATATCTGTTTCACTGGACTCCTCTTTAATTTGATCCAGAGAGAACGTCTCAAAAATGAAGCGGCCTTTGTCAACGTCGCCCCCTTGAACGTCTGTCACAGAGCGAATTTCCCTTGCCTCATCACGGATGGCGTCGATCGGCTGATTCTCAAACATCCAGGTGCAGTTGACCACGTTTCCTTTCTGGATGTCCTCGGCCTGCTGCGTCTTCAACCTCTGCATTGTTTCTTCAGAGGTGGAGCTCATGATGTCAGAGGAGCGATTCTCAAATATGTACTTCATCCTGGAAACATCGCCTGACTGGATGTTGATTTCTGTAACCCTCCTGAAAGAACCGCTGTCCTCACCTGTGATGTTTTCCAGGTTCTCGGTTTCAAAGAGGAAGCGAGCCAGGCGCACATCTTTTCCCTGGATGTCCTCTTGCTTTACAGTGCAGGTTTTCAAAATGGTCTCAGACTCAGACTCTGAATGATCGCGTATGTTGTCAAGTGTTTGGGTTTCAAAGAGCCAAGTGCATGTTTTGACGTCACCTTTTTGCACTTCCTCAACATCAGTCTCGCTCTTTTCCACCTTTTCATACAGAACATCCATTGGTTGAGTCTCGAATAGCCACCTGCAAGTCTTAACATCCCCCTTCTCAATTTTAATATCTTCCTTAGTTTTATTTTCTTCGTCCTCAAAATTATTGAAAAATTTAATCTCATCAAGCTGTTGAGTTTCAAACAACCACTTGGCTGTTTTGACGTCCCCTGACTCGATCTCCTGTTTGGATATACCTTTTATGATCTGAAACTTATTGATGCTTTCGTCAAACTCATCAATAGGACGTGTTTCAAACATCCATCTGCAGCTGCGCACGTCTCCCTTCACAACCTCCTCACGCCTCACAGTCCTCACCTCATGGTAATGGCCTGAGCTGTCTTGCATAGCATACATAGGAGTAGATTCAAAAAGAACTCTGTTGGATTTGACGGATCCACTTGTGACACCTTCAACTTGAATTTTCTGTGCTCCTTCACATTTACTTAAATCCATACTTTCAAACCTTTCTTTATAGTTTGTCACATCTCCTTTGTCAAGAGCTTCAACATTCACAGTTCTTGTAATCTCCTTCTTCTCCTCCCTTATATTCTCCAGTGGCTGGCTTTCAAAGACCCACTTTTGATGCCTCACGTCACCCTTTTCCTCCTCAGATGCAACCATTTTCTGAAGTTTTCCCACTTCCAGCAGTTCTTTCAGATTTTCCATGGGCACTGTTTCAAACAGATGTTTTGCTGATTGAACATCACCTCCTACGATCTCCTCTGAAGGTAAAGGCCTCGCATTAGCGTTGTCTTTCAGACTATCCATAGGCTGGGTCTCAAAAACCAGACAGTGCTTCCTCACATCAGCACCAATTATTTCTTCCTTTTGCATCCTGGAACTCTCCCATTCCTCATCCTTAATGCTGTCAAGAGTCTTTGTCTCAAACAGCCATCTACCTTTGTTCACGCCACATTGAATGTTGTCCTCCATGGAAATGCCACATATAAGCTTGACCTTTGCAGTGTCTTTGTTTATTATATCCAGGGGCTGGGTTTCAAACATCCAACGTGATGTCTTGACATCTCCTTTCTCAGTCTCCTCCCTACGGATGGTGGTGATCTCCAGCATTTCTCCTGAATCCCCCCTGATGACACACATTGGCTGGGTCTCGAACATGCGAGTGGTTGTCTTCACATCCCCTTTGATCTCTTCCAGCTCAGACTTCAGGTTCAGAAAGTGACTCTCCTCAATGGTTTCTGTTTTACCCAGGGAATCCAGATGCTGGGTCTCAAAGAGATATCGAGCAGTTTTCACATCCCCACCAGCGATGTCTCTGGTGATGACAACATCTGTCTCCTGCTCGTCCTCTTGGTAGATCTTATTCAGACAATCGAGCGGCTGCGTCTCAAAAAGCCATGTAGCAGTGCGGACGTCTCCTCTGGCCAGATCAGTTGATTTTTGTGACTGCTCAACTGAATCAGAAGTTTCCGTCCCCAGAGCATCCATGGGCTGAGTCTCAAACATCCAAGCTGTGTATCTGACATCTTTGCCAGCAATGATTTCTTGCTGGGCAATGTTCCTCACCTCGTTCTCATCTGGGGTTTCATCTTTAATCGTGTCTAGTGGCTTGTTTTCGAACATCCAGCGCACGGACTGAACTTCACCTTTAAGGATCTCATCCCATTCCACAGACTCTCTGTCAGGGCTTGAACACCTACTACCGTCATTTTCAAACATGTAGCATGCCTGCTGGACGTCTCCCATTTCCTCACACTCCAAGTCCTTAATTTCTGCTTCAGTGAGCTGACTCAAGTAGTCTGCTTCGAGGTTCTTGCGGACCTCTGGATGAATGTGCTTGTAGAGGCGCTTTAATTCAGCCATACTCTTGTGTTTAAAGTACTGCTCCTTATTAACAGTCTGCTTGTGTTGGGAGGCAGACTCCTGAGACTGGAGAGAGACATAGTCAGAGGTTTCTTGTAAATCCTGCAGCAGGTTTGAGGGCGGGGGAGGGAAATGATCTGTCATTTCATAAGCCACTGACGAGGCAGACGCTACTGATGAGGCAGTGGCAGTCTTTACCATGGAGGAGGAGGAGGTGTCATAGCTTGTCATAGCTGAAGCTTTAGATGACTGGTTTACTGGTACCCATTGAAACTGGTTGAAATCCACATCAACCTATGATTTATAAGTGGTTTTGGTTAAGGAGAGAAGAACAGTGAGGTTCAACTTTCAACCAAAAATTATTATAAATCAATGATTCAATTATTCAATGATTTGTGCAGCTGAAAATAACAAACCTAATTTGGACGTAAATGCACAAATACAGACACATCATGAGTCTGTCAAATCTGGACGTTTTCAGTTATGCACATTACTGACTTCATTAAAATATTTATTGAAGATCATTTTAAGTGCAGACAGTAATGCGAGTTCTTGTTTGAGTCTGGCTTTTCCTTTTAACACTGAGGGAAAAAAAAGTTTCAGACTTCTGGCTGCGTAATGACATGAAGTCTTTTATCCAATCCAATTTACTCTCCATCAACTCGTGGCATGCGCAATTTCCTTTTGATGATTTCATGATGTGGCCTCATCTTCATACTGATACCTCATAAAAACCCCAAACTAACATCTATTTAGATAAACAGACAGCATCATTACCTTAATTTCCTTGGCTGGTGCAGCTTCCTCAATCGTTTTTTCGTACTGCTGCTTCAAAGCCTGAGTGGAAACCTTTGGTAGGTCCTCTCCTCCGACGAGCATAACTGAATTAGACACAAGAAGAAGGCTGCCTCATTAAGTCATTCGCAGTGAGGGAGCTCAGGGGGATTGGAAAGAGAAATAAATCATTTCATTAAAAACCTGAGTAGTTTTCATTTTCTGAAACCATGCAGCGGTGATTGCCCAATTTCCACTTTCCAATATTTTACCTTCCTGACTTTGCCCTGATTAGATTTGCTGCTATGCACTGAATAGAAAATCATCTGCAGTCATTTTCATAGCTCATCCCTTATTCAGCAGTAGTAGGAACAATCATTAATATACAGGACACAAGCAGTGCTGTGATAAAAATGTGCAAATTACAATATAAAAGGCATGAGCAGAATAACCTGTTTCATTGTAATGGTTCCCGTAACTGGCTGCCACATTGTTATGGTGGACTCTTTCATCATGGATCACCTGTGAAAAGATAGTAGAAAATCATTAGTATACTGGCAACTGCACAGCAGCCTCCAACTGTTTTCAATCAGCGAGAAGTTAAAGGCTTCACATGAGGCTAATTTTCTATACAGGGCACATAAAGTGCAACGAGGAAGTTCTGATAAAGCCGAAGAAGTCAGACTGGGTTTATTAGCAGCCTGTCAGAGGTGGGACGCTATCATCCAGCTGGTGACAAATGGTGAGTGTAACAGCCAGTACCTCTTGTTGATTGTGAAGGAGGGTTGTGGAGGGAGCGACCTCTCTGGCACTGCTTCTCACTGTCACCTCTGAAGAGCTCGACATCTCCTGTCAAACAGAGAGAAATGGGAAACACACTGTAACACATACACACACACACATGCCGTGGTTTTATCGCCTCATGACTGTGAGCTGGAAGAAACAGCTGGAGAATAATTAATTTTTATATTCTGAAACCTAATAAAGCCCCTCTGTGGCCGGTAACAAATGTTTTCTCATTACAGAGCCGCTTCCTGGGGAACTACTAAGTTTAAATTCTGCTTAAAGGAGGATTTCATGCTGGAGAGAAAAAAGCAATAGATTACAAAATGCCTACAAAAGTGCAGCCATTTTGTCCACTGAGATTCATGCAATTTGAACGAGACGAAAGAGAAATAGAATATTGGAGCTTGTATCATCTGTTATCATGAAAGATACATGGATGGGGTCTGTGTTTCTGAAACCACTTATGTCAGAATAATCTTTTCCTGATGTACAACTGGTTTGAAACCTCAGATATTACACCTGTGAAGAGCTGTTTGCCGTTGAAGCACGGGCAATAGCTCGATCAAACAGGCACTTCCCCTCACGAACCCCAATGCAAAATTTAGCATTCAGCAAGGTCTGCGTTCGCTCGATGAATCCACTCTGCTTCCCGCCTGAATGAGCAGATGGGGAGGATGCATGGAGGGCTGGAATTGACCTTACTTCACTGGGATCCGGCCCCCCGTCCCAGCCCGCTCCAGCATTTTCCTCACGTGCCAGATGACAGTACGACACAGACGAGCAAAGTTCAAGGTGCCCTCTTTGATTTGACCCACAAGAACGGCTCGGAGTTGCAGCCAAGTTTCTCCAACGAGCAGCTACAGCAGAATGTAAATCATTCATGTGGCATTCATATATTTCCTCATTTCACACAGAGCTTGTGAACAGAGAGGACGGCGGCACTCTGTCTTCGCGGCTTTGAATAGGAGAAAATGCATATTCAATATCTGAAGATATTATCACATGTGTGCTTCAGCCTTGGTTCCTTCAGACTCTGGCTTTATGAGAAAGTTGTTTACTGCCTGTGCAGACATAGCTTAAACATGACCTTAAACCAAAAAATAAAAGAATTATTTTGATCAATAGTGGAAGGTTAAAGCTTGTGCTACGATTAAAGATGGAGGACACGATGATAAGTAGCATTTCTGAATGAGGCTATTGAATATACTGAGACCAAGCTGAAAGATTTTGCCGGGCGAAATATCAGCGTTTAAGTCTGTGACGGTTCTCAGTCATCCAGGTCAGTTATCGGCAACTGGAAGATGCTTCACTTCTCATCTCATTGAATATCAGCCTTTAGAGTCATTAATTGGTTGATTCATGGTCTGTAAATTGATCAAACTACTGTTAACAATCCTCATATTGTAACCTGTTGGTCTTTCAAAAACTAATTTTACTCCATAGCCTAATTGGAACATATGAGATTATAAAACTTCCAGATGTTTTAAGTTTGCAATTAATTATCTTCCCCCTGCAATTAACATAACTCCTGCAGAATCCTGTGTGGAGAAGATTTTCAGAAACCATGATTACGTATCTCACCTGGACGGATCTCTGCTCGAAATGGAACTGGGTGACGTTGGACTGAGAGGAGGACGAGACGAACTCCTGGTTCTCAAACTGTCTCTTCACGCTGGCCAGGCCACCAGGCAGCGAACAGGCCTCTGACTCATCCATCATCTAGGAGCAGAAAACAGATAATATGAAATCCATCTGTGTATCATACGTTAAATACTCTGTGAGCCTACAGCTGATGTGAGTTTTGGGATATTGGACTTGACCTCGGTGAACCCACCCACTCTCATTGATTTTGAACATGCTGCATTCACTTATGCAAATATAAAGAGTGAAAGGCATTATGCTAATGATTTTAGAAGCATCGGCAGCGTTGATGCTCTTTTAAATGCAGCATGAACATCACATTAACAATGGAGACATGATGGCTCTGTTACAATCCTCTAGATGGCGCAAAAAGCAGAAAGCAAGATAATATACAGTAAATAATTCCTGTAATAATTGAGAGATAAAAACAAGTCAAATGTAAACAAATAGGACAAACTAATATTTTTGTGATACGACTAGCTGAACAGAAATGATGTGTTTATGTCTGACAGAAATTTGAGAGGTAGCAAAGATGGCATCCACCCAATTTTAATGGATTTACTTTTTCCACATCTGTCCTGCAGCAAAGAGCGGAACGTCAATAGAAAACGTAGCCTTTCAGATTAGTCAGTTTAATGGAAGAAAAAAAGAAGAAGCTATTCAACCCCTTTTTTTTATTGAGCTACAGAAGGAACTATTCCTTAAAACTGGAAAATACAAAAGCCTGGTTTCTTTGCAAAGAGGAGGAGGAGAGGCTTTCTAAATCTCATCAGTATGGAGAAGGCGGTCTTCATCCTACGAGATCTGGGCAAGAATGCGCGCTGACTATTTGATACAATAATCTCCTTTTGGGATTGTCAATTACTTTCCTAATAAAACATTTATATGGAGGCTTCTGCATATAAAGCTTCTTGGAAACTGCAATATATATGAGAAGCTTGCTGCTATGCATGTGTGTGTGTGTGTGTGTGAGTGTACAGTATGTTGAACACATGCACCCCGTCACCTTTCCTTTTTTAATGCAAATGAGGGGCAGAATGCAATTTGCAAGTTATTGCAGGGGAGCTGGGGCCAGTGACATTCCATGGCAGGCCACCGCATTATCAATATTTTACTAGATGAGGGAACAACAGCTCCATTGATACGACATGAAATTTACATCTCTCATTAAAAATGACTGTTGCAGATCATTTCCACCTGAACATCCATCAGGCGGGTTCACACAGCATCTAGTGTCTCCTTTATATTTAGTGTAATAATCTCTTGGTCTCACTTCATGGCTCAGTGAACAATTACAATCAAATCAGACTCAAACTGAATTCAACCATTTCTGCTACTTATTTAGTTACATTTTGAGAAGAGGTGTAAAAAGATGGAGTTTTGCATCTTTAGTCTCGCATTAGCAACAAAAGCACTCTGATTGAATTGTTTTACACTACGTTGCTTTGTTGCAGAGATAAAAAAAAAATCAATACTCTCATATCTGTATGGAGACAGTTATCTTAGATTAACTAAAACATTCATATAATCGCTATTTAGTGTTCTTTTATGAGGTGGTTTTGATTAAATGTTAATTAAGTAAACATGTCCTGTCGCACTCCTTGCTGCGAGTGCCTAAACATAACCACAGTGGCAGCGTCAACATTTTGTGATTTCGCATTCATTAACGTCTACTCAGCATGTTGATGGAAGTCGTAATCAGGCTGCCAGTACATTTTGCAAATAAGGAATACATATACATACATACATAGGGTAATTTGTAGGAGTTGACAGACTGGACGGAGGAGGTCTGCTATCTTTAAACACCTTGTCACTTGTGTGTGGACATGCAGACAACAGCTGCAAAGGTAAAGAGGAAAAACAAGATTCCTGTGCTGACTCCCTCTGGAAACCAGCCCCCCCCCCCCGTCTTTGTGCCCATCGCTACACCCCCTCCCACACGTTCAGCTGTCAGTGGCCTCCACATGAGGTTTGCCACTGAGTGTTGAGGTCGGGGTGGTTGCAGCGCTGCCACACTGGTAATCACTGGAGTGAAGTGCAGGCTGCTGGAAACAGTCGCACTTTCCTATCAATATAATCAAACTATCAATAAAAGAAAATATAAGATTTATTGAATTTGTCCCATGGTGGTTATTTAAAAGATAATTACATGCTCCAGCCATTTATAAAAAGCAACAAGGCGCTTGAGGCTGAGCTTTATCGTGATGTTGGTGCAGCTAGAAAAGCACTCTGCGTTATGTTAACAACACCTCTCATCTGTTCTGAAATGGCTGTAAAGCTCGGCCTCGAGTGGCTTGTTACTATGCAGACCTGTGACCAGCTAACAGTTAATGCACTCACTGAAAATCACCGCTCATACTGGGGAAATTAAGTAATGCTGCACAGCAGAGGATGACATTTAGAGCTGTTATTACTGTTTATCTAAATTCTGTATTTTAAGATTTTTTTACTCATCTTTAATTCTATTTGAGTTATTTTTCTATTAGTGTTTTTTATGGCCACTGTTTTATTATTACAGTAAGACACATCCTCTTGTGTCTCATTACATACAGTGAGCAACTGTTCTGTCTCGTCATGGAGAAAGACTCCAGGAGGTCAAAGGTCGCCGTCTGTAAACATACCACAGCGTAGCCAGATGGATGACGTGCTGCATATTCAATATTTATTAAGAGGACTAACAGATTTCAGGATTGATAGGATGAAGTTGGATTAAAAACCAGGATCCACTTGAGCATAGACGAAATTTCTCCAGCTTTAATCCAGATGTAATTCAATGCATAATATGGGTTAGATGTTTAAACTCATTACAAGATGTTGAATCGTGTGTGTTGCCCATTCAATCAGCATTACAGCCAGAACATTTGAAGTCATATTCAATTTAACTGTTTAATACTTAAAATGCTTTAGTGGTCAAGAAAGATGAAGATGTCTTGCAGTCCCATTTTGTTATGAAAGCTAATGACAGGAAGAAATGAACGCTGCTTCATAACCAGATTTTTGGGGGAGGGGGGGGGGGTATTGTGCACGTCTGAAAAGCAATGGAGCGTTAAAAAAAGTTTTCTGCAGTTTAACTTTAAATGCTGGTCGAAAACACTTTTTGAAGTGTTTATTCGTCCTGCAGCATGTGATGAAATATGAGTTAAATAGCCTGATGATGTCAGCTCAACAAAAAGATCAGCGATTGAATGAGATTTGAAAAATCAGTGCGGGAGAAACCTTTAAACTCCTTTGACAAGATTGGTCTGTAAACAGATGAAAAGTGATTTATCGGCCTATTCGGGAGCACCTATTACTGGCTTCTCCAATCATATCATGCCGGACTGGAGCTGCTGTGAGCCATTAAAGTCAGGGCAAACACAAATTTATGCAGGAGGCCAGTGCGAGAAAAAGAAGGGTGAAGTTGTGAAAAATAGCAGGTTGTTGCTGCGCTTTAGTCCTGATGTGGCGCCGAGTGGAGACTCTGGTGAAGTAACTTTATAATGCATCTTTTGATTTATGTTACTCTCTGTTTCCTCTGTCACAGTGGTGAGTCAGCAGTGATAAATCAGGTGCGGTGGATATTTGTATAAAAGTCCTCCTCACGTATTTTGCACCTCTGAGACCAAAGGTGTAATTTTCAGTGGTCCCACTATTATTCCAGTTTACCTGCATGAAACATCAGCAAATGTAAGAGATTTAAGATTAAAAAACTATGAGTACAAAGACAATATATTTAATGTTTGATCATCAGCTTCATTGATTTTTGTAAATATCTGCTTGTTCTGAATTTGATGGCAGCAACATGTTTCAAACACAGTTGGGACAGGAGCAAGAAAAGACTGAAAGTTGTGGCCTGATCGAAAAACACCTGTTTGGATCCTTCCACAGGTAAACAGGTTCATTGGTAACAGGTGATAGGATCATGATTGGGTATGAAAGGTTCATCCTGGAAAGACTCATATGGGCTTCAGTTTGCAAATGCATTCTGTTTTCATGGAGTAGCTCAATTTTCATAAGCCTAATCAGCCAATTAGAGACATCACCTTGTCAAACTCCTCTTTCACACTAAAACAGACAACAATAACGTCGCTCTGCTCGTAGCATTCCCATTAAGCCGTTGTGCACTGTAGTTGTAGTCCACAGTTAACAAGGAGAGAAGAGACATTTTCCAGTAGGTAAGGCTTTATTTTAGATACTGAGCTGACTTACTGTAATGGCCTTGGCTGACTAACTGCTCATACAGTTGAATTATTGGGTTTATAAAGTGCACGCAGGCTCTTCAAAGCCGCTGAGGCTTTTTGGTCCTTGGTAATGACTAATGACTCGGGGATATTCGGAAATGTTTTTTTGTGTTTAATCAAAGGAGGAATACTGCGTGAGGGCCTGCTGATGTGCTGCCTGTGTGGGTTTGTCTGAAATTGCTGCAAAATACACAGTTTTTTTTTCTTCTCTGCAAATGCAGTTAAAATCACTCTGACATGGTTATTGGTTTTGTGCTCTGCCTCTTCTCGTTCGTAACAAGATGTGTGTGTGTGTGTGTGTGTGTGTGTGTATAGCTATCTCTGCCTGTGTGTTACCACTGCGTACACACACACGCCTGTTAGGACTGAGCAATGTCAACATCGAGTTTCTCATATGTGTGTTGATTGATCTGCAAGGCTTTTAACTTAACAGATAATGTGTAAAGATCAGTAGTGGAACAAGTACTCAGATCCTTTACTGAAGTATCAATATAACAATGTCAAAAAGTCCTACAAGTTAAAATCCTGCTGAAATAAAACTATGAGTATTATCAGCAAATGTACTATTAAAAGTTAAAGCACTTCTGCCCTGTGGATGATGCATTTGATATTAATATATATTACAATTTTCAGACTGTCAATACTCAATTCAAGTTTCCCAACCTTGGGGTCGGGCCCCTCCAGGGGGTCACCAGATGAATCTGAGGGGTCATGAGATGGTTATTGGCAGAGGAAAGAAGAGAAAAGTTCAGCGACGCAGACGTATTTTGGTTTTTAGATCTTTCTGTGATCTTTGCTTTTTGGTGAAGTATCTATGAGACAAAAGCTTATAGGGTCTTTGGTGGAGCTGCTAACAATCAATAGACATCTAAAAAATGAACAAGCTCAAACTTTCAGCTCTCAGTTTAAAGTAGCATGAAATGGAAATACTCAAGTGTAGTACAAGTACCTCAAATTCACACTTACCACTGGTCAAATCTTCAGCCCTGAACCTGTCTTGTGACTTCTACAGATGTATGTTGAGAATGAATAATATGTGACACAGCCCTATATGATTGGTAGATGATTCCACCTGACTGCTATTCACACTCTGGAGGTTTCTCTTTCCATCCAGCACCAAGTCTTATGACACCTATGATGAATAATCCCACCATCCCACCAGAGCACCGATTCACCCAACCCCCTCTTTTCCTGTTCAGCAAAAGTAGCCTCGGAGCAGAGCAGCACTCAGTGGCAGCAGCTTTATATTTATGTGAGAATTAGATGAGGGAAATCTGTCGTAAACATCAGCAAGGTCACATTGTTAATTCAACAATTTCACCCGAACATGTCTCAGCCTGCCGTCTCCCCGGCTGCCTGCACATCCTCACCCCCAGCTCCGGCTACATCCACGTGGAAGTATCGTCTTACCGCTGCAGAGGAGGAACTGCTGGCGTCCTTCTTCGTCACGGCGGCCTGATACATCGCCAGCCGCTCTTTCACCGACACCGGCTCGGTCTCCTGGTCCTCGGCGCTCGGGGCCCAGTCCTGGGGAAGTCCTGGCCTGGATCTGCCTGCGCTGCCTGCAGCTGCACACACAGACACACAACTAGATCACACAGATGCATGCAAACCAAACTTTACATAACCGTCACACAGAGCTTGTTCTTTAGTAGCTGGACTAGTATATATCAGGGTTTCTGTCCTTATACAGGAACAAGCTGAATCACTCTTTCAACACACTAAATGTAGCCAGGTGGCGTCTTTCATATCTAAAATATTAAAGCTTTACTTTTTGCCTTTCTCTCATCATAACTGTTTAAAATCCCCGTTTCACAAAAAAAAGACATCTGCATAGCTCTAGATGCTGCAGATATTTTAACCAAGAAATGGCCAGAGGCAAAACAATCCGTAACAAATATCGACACGACACTGAGGCGGAAGACTCATCAATCACAAAGAACTACTTTATGATGCTTCGTATTGCTCGGCACATCCCTGCGGATAGCCAATTAGAGGAGACCACTGATTTTACATTTGACTTTTCTGTGCTACAAAGCATCATTAGGAAACAGAGAAGGCTCCATTAAGGCTCTGCCTACACCCACACTGGACCTTTTAGCTCTTGGCATGTTCTCTCTCTCCGGGCAAACAACACCGTGGGATGAAAGAAGACCCTAAATAGAAATGATTCTCTCTCATTATGTGCTCGCGCTGTAACCCTTTGACATTTTGAAATCCTCCTCCTTGTTGTGTTCTCGCACTCGGCTTGTACATATTTTCTGCACATGTATGTGCGCTGGCGTAACTTGGTTCAAGGTAGAGTTCAGTTCTGCTTCAAGAAAGACGGATGCTTGTATGAAAAGTCTTAGAGCAGCTGCTTCTTTAATGCATGTGTGTCCAGTGAAGGTGTCCTTGGTGCTGCAATAGTGTGGAGATTAGGAGCAGATTCAGTGCTTAGTGCTATAGTACATACCGTTCATGCTTAGCTGTGCTATCTTAACGCTTCCCTCAGCCCACTTATAGTATATCTATGACTACACTGGCTTCATATAGCCCACTCCTGATGTCCATGTCATCAATATGAAGAAATCAAACACCTCTTTATCTGGTAGGTAACGCCGCATAAATCCAGACTAAATGTATAGTGACACCAGCATTAAAAACAGTTTGTGGCAAAAATGAATTCATGCAGGTTTGATCTGTGGTAATAATTGATATAATTGATTGATGTGATAATAATTTTAGCATTGGGATTGTATGGTTTAGGCAGAATGCATCTTGGGAGTTGTAGTTAACTTGTTCATGTACAAAAGCTTCACACAATTGTTCATCATTTGTGTTGATGATATAACAGAAAGAGTTTCACATCCGTCCAAACCTGCAGACGTGCTCCCACTGTCAGTCACTACGGGAAAAATGAATGGGACATCTGTAACCAGGGTCCCCTGAAATAGATCCTCCCATTTCGCAACTGTATAGCAAACTGTCTTGACAGTGCTGACCTTTGAGGAACAGAGAGTTCAAAATGGAAGAGCTGTGTGCCATCGTTTGATTTCAGCAGCTCTTAGTATGACCGGCACCAAAAAAGAGGATTGTAGATATGAGACAGATGTCGATGTCTCTTTGTCCTTCGTCAGTGACTCTATTGAATGAAATGATAGAGACAGCACAAGTGCAGAGAAACTAAGAAGAAGCCGTGTTCCTGTGTGGATCATGTGTTCTGGTTGTTTACCAACTCACCCTGCGAATAGCCCCTGACTCTTTCACCAGACATTTCCTAACAATGCACGGATGAATGTGTGCCACTTACTGGTGTGAGCAGGTCTTAATGCAGACGCCATGTGACGAGAACATGCTCACCTCATCCCACCAATTTTAGCTTTCTGCCACGTCCGGCATGTTGGTGAAACCAAGCCGTCGGGGAGAGAAATAGGCTGAGGCCGACCTGAGGCTGAGCTGTAACTTAATACGTCCTCGATGACAGAAACACAAGGATAATGCTCTCATTTATCACCCGAGATAAATGTTGAAGTCATGGTCTGGAGCTGACAGGGAGGCAGGGGGGGGTTCGATGCCTGAGAGCGGTGACAACAACACTTTGGATATCTCTGGCTTCGGAGAAGGGTATGCCGTATGCAAAGCTGCCATAACATGGAGGTGAGGTAACCAGGGCTTTGTGAAGGAGGGGAGGGGCTTTTTATAAACCGGCTCTGTCTGCAGCGTCATGTTCCCTCGTGACAAGAAGATTTATGGCGTGGAGGTGTGTGTCAGGGAGGAGGAAAAGACGAGAAAGAAAACAAAGTGGAGGCAAAACTGAAGAACTTCTAATGAGATAGAAGACTTTTGAAGATTTGAACGCATCTCCCTATGTTGCCACTAATTAGTAATGGCACCAGCGGATGTTTAATTAGCATTAATAATAGCTTTCAAACACTGTCTCATTGTTTAAGATGCGCGAACATAATGAGGGCCAAGCCTCTGTTTACAGTGTGGTATTGATATCAGAAAAGCTTTTTCACAGCTTTACACTTATAGCCTGTGTCCTGTTGGCTATTGATGGAGAGCATATTGGACTGCTTAGAGGCATATTTACCACCGCACACACTGTTATTTTCTTCTTCTCTGAGTATTAGCTTCTTATCTCTTCAATGCCACAACAGCAGCACAAGTAATGGCGCCGGGCAGGGGGGGGTAATGGAAGCGGGAGAGGCCGGGAAAAGTCAACAGGGAAGGCCATGCTGCTGCCGGTGTGCACGACTCAGCGGCTATATTGAGCCCAGCCGTGGGCCACTGACCTCCCTGTCACTGCCTCCTCGCCCTAAAGCGATCAGAGGTGAGGCTGCCCGTCCCGCCGGCAAGCTGGGAGCGAGGAGGTGAGGGGCGGCGTGGGGCGTCGAGGGCAACGGTCGACAGGGGAGTGGGAAAAGAGAGAGGAAAAGAACAAGAGAGTCATTTCAGAGTTTGAGGTCGGCGGGCAGAGGCGGCGCGGCTTCGTGGCTCAAAGCGAAATCAAAGCCCATAGATCTGTGTCAAGCAGAGGCCGTCCGCTAATCACAGAGGTGTCACCCCCCCCCTCCTCTGCTCTCTCCTCGCAACAGAAGCCTTAAGCAACCCAATTTTCTGTTCATTACTTACTGACCAAAGCTTTTGGCTGGCGAGGTTTGACAGGAGAGCCAAATCGAGCCACGCTAATTGAAATGTCAGGCGTGGAGGGCGATTTCTTCCTTTACCGTCGAAAAGCAAAACAGGCACAATAATTGAGCTGTCAGATCTATCAAAATAACTTCTTCACATGGAGACTGGATTCGCCCTCCGGTGCTTCCTTGTGCTGGGCTAAGCACTTTGTCTCCGATTCGCTACGCTTTCAGAATATTCCAGATCAGATTGCTGCTGGTTATGTCTGGCGGAAGGAAACAGGAAGGGCTCATGCATGTTTTATGGCAATGCAGAAATCCAGGTGGAATCGAACAAACGCGCCGTGATATCGAGTGCGATTCTTTATGAACCTCCAGCACAACACATCCTATTTCCAATTTTACACCCAAGATTCCTCATGTCTGCAAAAGCGAGGCTACATCAAACCAATTCATTATCGGCTGAAATGTCATTTCCAATCGGGCTCCTTCCACTTGTGCTTGTGTGGAAAATCACTTTTTCAAAGAGCTGTGCTGACCAGAGGCGGCCTTGAAGTGCTGCATACATGTCTTACCTTTAAGTGTTGCTCAGTGTGTCAGACGACAATAGAATCCAACAGAATAGAAAAAGAGTCTTGGATCCAGAAACAGGTTTTGTTACGTTGAACCTCGACACAGAAATCCTGGGCAGAGACAGACAGCGAGGCTTGGAGACCAGCTCCAGCAGTGTGCTCCAGCTCAGTGAGGCCCCGGCATCCAGTGACAGCTGATTTTATTTTAGAAGTCCCCCTCGGTAAAAAATAGGATGGACTTAGGGGAAGAGGGTAGGTGGATGTGGGTTGGCTTTTTTTTAGCATCCAGTATCGAGGTACCCGACATGCCCTTAACCTTATGTCACAGCGGTCTTATGGACACAGACGTCCCACAGCGTGAGCCGGAAAACAGACACTTCGTTTAAGCAGCGGGGAGCGGGGAGACGCTTGGCATTTGAAATCAGTGCTTGTTAGCATGGTAAATATCGTGGCATTTCATGACTCAGCACACACGGCCGAGATGGATTTCACATGGATTCATACACAGCTATAGACAAACATGAGCAAAGGGAGAGGAGTTTTATATTACACAAAAAAACATATGATGCACAGATTTTGGGAAACAGCTTGTTCACTTCCTGTCAGAGAATCAGAAGCGAAGGTTAATCTCATGTTTGTGTGTTAAATATAGAAATAAAGCCAGGAATGTGTCTCATCAATCTCATCTTCTCACTTGGATTTACAGGAAGTTGCACATGTCTCCATTACATCGGAAACAGAAATTTTATTCTAAACCCACATGAGTTTCAGAGGTATAGTATTTTTGAGATGAGCCAATCAGCTGCTGGTTTTAGCTCCATGTTTTGCACATAAACATGAATGTGGTATCGATCCTCTAATCTGACTCTCTGCATAAAAATGAATGAAGCATAGTTTCCAAAATGTCAAACTAGTCATTTACTAGGTGGCTGGGAATGAAATCGACTACCCACACTACTATACAGTATATACTGTAGCCATGCCTGTCTATGTGCATTATTGATTATTGATTCAAACATCACTTTCAGTCAGGGAATGGCTGCCGCTGCTTCTAGATCAATGCTTCCTGCAACACGCCATAAACCAAGTTCAATATGTTAAAAACCTGCTCGGTCTCAGATTCATGCTCCCTGTGCTCGTCCTCAGTTAAATGTTGCTTGTAAAAGCTGCTCAGCTCCGGATTTCAGTGTAGTGAATGATTTAAACATTCGGCCGACAGGACTCGAGCGTAGCCTCCTCGGTGAAACCTTTGCTCCCTCTAAAAACCCATCTTGTACACTTTACGCCAGGAGCCTTTGAACTTTTTTTTCAAAGACAGCTCCTCAGATGGACGGTGAGTCTCTACAAGCAACGCAAGAGGAGGAAATTCAGCGCAGGGCCCGACAGAATCCAGGTAAAGACACACTCGAGCAGGTAATCCGTGGACGATTAGAAATCTGAGTTTCATCCTGTCTTTCTTTTCTGACTGTGTCTCTTTCTTTGTTTCCTTCTTTCCTGGACAAAAGTTGCCCTGAAGCGACGGCAAAGGTCCTCTTCTAAACCCGTGACCTCGTGTTTGATCAGCTGGAGGGAGGGGGGTGCTTTTCATTCACTCTATAAATCTACTTGACAACACAAGAGAGAATCAAGCTCATACAACCCTGGAGTCATTCGAGTCTATTCTCTCCATATTCTCCGCTGTCATCATGACCATTTACCGACCTCGTGTGTGAAACCCGGAGCCCACCCCACGAGGAGCCGGTGGCAGCGCATCGACTGGAGAAAAGCGCGGTTATCAGGTTTGGGGAGAGGCTGCACTCTGCTGATAATCCCGCTGAAATTGCACATGGATTTCCTGTTGCTAAAATGGAAAATAAACATACTCCTGCAGAATAACTAATGAAGGGGCCTGAGAATATCCCCCAGCTGAAGAGTCCACATTCAGGTGAGTTTTCAAACCAAAATAACTTTCAGAAAATGAAGTGCTGGGTGCGATTAGTATCTTTAATTTGTTAAAGTAAGTTGCCAATAAACCGATTGACCGCTCCATGTTACATAACAGTCTAATATATTTGGGCCAGGTAGGGATGCGCTAATCAATGTTGGCTCAAGGAGTAATTCACCTGCTGTTCTCCTCTGTGAGAATGTCAAGACTTTCCTGATCGCTAACTATTTTATTTTCAGGATAGCAGACAAGGTTATAGGACTTTTTATTCTCAGGCCTTAAAAAAGTAGCAGTGTCATGACACTATTCTGACATGACAATGACATGATAAATTATGTCTCTGTTGGTCTTTCCTTTTGTCTCTAATAAAAGTGAAACATAGTTAAAATATTGGCTAAAATATGAGAATATAATTTTCTTGATTTTACTATATTTAGACACTGTACATTTATCTATATGCAACAGCAGATAATCTCTTTAAATACAACAAGTAGTGATGCATATGTTTCACTATATAAATCATGTTGCATTACGGGTGACTAAGCTACCAGGTGTCCATTTTGTTTTTTGTTTCTTTCAGTGTTAGTCGACCCTGAATGTGTTTAGGAAGCCAAGTCTAAATCAACAAACATCTTGTGAAACACGTTTTGCTTCCTGATGAGTGAAAACAAAGCTTCACTTCAAATAAACCTGGGTTCTGCACTTTGATGGAGATTTAATAGAAGGTTGTTTATCAGCTCTCTGGTGGCTATTTCCTAGAAAACCAAAATGTTAAAACAAACACAAACAGACTTCAAAACAAAAACACTATAATTAGAGTATTGTGAATGGGACCTGAAGCAGAGAAACAAGCACGTCTGTTGGGGAGTTCATTGCTCATGCATTCAACTTTTCGCTTTTCGTGAGAAATAATTTCACTTTAAAAATAACTGATGGGTAACATAAAAGAACTGACACAGAAAATAGAATAAAAATTGCTCTGACAAAAGATAATTTAGTCAAGGTGAAAGCAAAGATATTACTAATGCAGTTGTAATGAAACTCAGATTACAAGACCTTATTTGCTCAGCGAGGTTAAGAAACAGGTTTAAATGTGAAGGATTTCAGAGAACAAGCGCTTTTCAATGCACGCCGAATCTGAACAGTGCAAAGACGCTGTATTGATTCACCCAGAGGAACCATGAAGCCTCACATCAATACACAATATGGTCCGACCTCAGCTTTCAATTTCCACACATCAATCATGTCTGAGGGGCTAATTTCTGTCCCATAACACCCACTGAAGAGATCCCGTCTGAAGCTGATGAGGAGAAAGAATCTTTGTTTTTCCTGAAGACGATATTATAAAGACATCATCGTTTGGCATGCAAATCTGGGAGGAGATTAATTAAAACAAAAACAGTCTTTTGGCAAATCCAGTTCCAATTGGCAGCGCTTGCACACTCTCATGGGCCAAGTGTGTCTGACAAGTTTAATCAGCCGCAGACTAATATAAATATGCTGTATATACAAACAACCAGCGTTCCTGTTTGACTCCCACCATTGTGCCTCGCCGCAGTTTCACGGCGGCGAGCGCGGTGTAACACGAGAAGAAACGAGTAAACAAGGACTCCTGTTTAGAAAAGAGCAGCGGCGTGGAGATTTGGAGTTGAGCTTTGCATCTGTTTAAAGCGCAGCTACTCCGCCGCCGTGCTTTATTTAAATGTTGAGGCTTTGCAGGGAGCAGCCCCCGTGTCACGCCGTCAGTCATTTGACCTGGCAGGTTGAGCGGCGTTCGAGTGTCAGCCTTGTCAGCGGAGACAAAAGCCGTCACTCAGCCGGGACAACAGGAACGCAGAGGAAGCTCCAATTTTAGACGCGGCGCGGAGATTTAGGGCGACACGAAGGCCTGATTGATCACAGGTAGAGTGTGTGTGTGAGTGAATATGTTGAGTGTGAGCATGGTTGACTTTATGAATGTGTGTGTGTGTGTGTTTAACACCTTGATGCCATTTTGAAGCCTGTCAACACTTCCATGGCTTCAGATTCTCACTCTCACCACCTCTCTCTTTGTCTGAGTATTTTTTTCCGCCAGTTTTCCATTTTTCATTTGCATTGACGTGACCTGTATAGATGTATGTGTTGCCAAAACATTGAAGGGAAAATAGAGGGCAAAGAAAAAGACAACAACTGGTTATGTAAGAAAAGTCACAACTGCAGTTCCCCTCAACTCTATGGTAGCTTTTTAGCACCTTACAGCTTGTTGTTTTGGTTTTACACCACCTGATCCAGCAACACACAGCACATAGGTAAAGTTATATAGATTTTTCACAACAGCTGGTGGAGACAAAAAACTGTGAGGATATCAGTATACAAAAATACAAAGAGAACACAGGCACTCACAGATAAATAGTCTTATTTATTGTGTCATTTATTAACTCTTTGCCTATCATGTGAATATATAAGAAGGGTTTTTTTCTGTTTGCTCGCGATGTTCTCCTGCCATTTCTGCTTTCTGGTCTTTCACATTCACTTTAATATATTCATTAGGTTTCAGCCTGAGACACGACTCATTGTTGTTGCTGATTACTGTGGTCAAGCCTCCTTCATTAGGAGCAGCCGCTTCTATTTCTGCTCATTCACAAACGGATCCTATCATGCAATTTACTGTTCTCTTTGCTGATTGGTCTTCGAGCCTCACCTGGTTGCGTAAATTGCCATTTCTGCTGTTCTGATTGCGCTGATGATGGATTGTAGCCGAAACGCATTTAAAAGACGACTATTCATCTGTGAGCGCTGGTGTTCTCTTTGTTTTCATCCTCGCACAGTGTTCAAGATTTGGAGCTGTGTGTGCTACTTTTCAGCCTGTTATGGTGCTAAAGCTTTTCCAGTATTTTGACAAACTTAAATCAGAAATCCAGCTGTGTTTGTTCCTGGAGTGGTTTTGAAATTTTTTCACTTCCACAAAGCAACACTCGCTCCGTAATCAACAATCCGTGAGAGTGTGTTAGAACTTGCTCCCTTTAGTTTTTTTGTGATCATCACAAAATGGACTGTACCTCGCACTGTAAGTCCAATCTGTATGTGCACCATTATCAGCGTCAGTGGAAAACAAACTGGAGGTAAGAGATAGCGTTGCTATCACTGTAATGGAAGCACAGTATCTAGCGAGCCCCCAGCTTCCCATTAAAAAGCTGCCAGGGAGGCGGCCTTATCTGGCCAGGAACAATCTAGTTTTCAAAACCTGCTTTCTGCCAAATGTTTATCTTATAGAACAAATGGGAGAGCAAAGTTGCATTAACCATCGGCTTCGGTTGTATGTTGTATGTTTGCCCTCTGTCCTTTGTTCGAAAACATTGATCTGAAAAGTCACATTTTATCTGGATTCCTAAATGAAGAATGAGAAAATACTCACTGGTGTCCGTGGGTGAGGCCATGGTCTGATCTGTGAAGCCACTTGACGTTACTCTTTTGGACGGGGAGGTGTGGACGGCTGTCACTTCCTGGTTGAGAGAGAGCAAGAGAGAGGGAGAGCTATCAGCCACTGCTTTTTCAACAGGGAGATGGAGAGGTGACGCTATGGGTCATCAAAACCAGCTGGTCACGGCCAAATCGCCTGTACACACACTCACACACAGAAAGACAGAAGATACACACACACATGCTTTAAGTATGAAAAATGATAGAGTCAAGAGTCTGGTGACATTTAAGCTCCGGATTTCAGAGAAATTTTGTCTCTGTCGTCTGCTCTGCACACACAACACACACACACACAACACACACACACACACACACACACACACACGGACATCTGCGAGTGTAAAGAGAGACAACCTTGAACACAATGTGAACAGAAGGCATTGACTGGAAAGTTAGAGCAAACAGCACTTGGTTGAATTTTAATAGAGCCACTCGAGCTGTAACTAAAGGTGTTTTCACAGGCTTCTATTGATAAAAGGCACAACATTGGTAAATGGCATGTCCTTGGTGCACACAGGCTTGTTTTTCCCCATGAAGCATTTTGTCAAAACTTAGAAGTCGGCGGTGCAACATGCCTATTCAGTTGCAAATCATCCCCGCGGGGAACAAACACACCTGCGCCTGTGTGTGTAGGTGTGTGTGTCTTTGCAAATGTGCTGGTGTGTTTTTTTTCCCATTTGCAAACCAAATGTATCCCCAGTAGCGTTTTTTTTCGACAGCGTCTTGCCGGGCGTCGACGTGGAGTGACAACAAACTCTTGCACACGTGGCGCACACACTTCCACCCAAACACTCCTCTGTGCTGAAGGTGTCAAGCATAATTTCACAAATGCACCAAAGGACAAAACATTGTCCTCAAAAATCCCATTTAGAAAATCCCCGAAAGACATGCACGGTAATTTGCATACTCTCCTACAGTGTTACACACACACACAAAGTATTGGTTGTAAACATAATCTCTCCCTCTCTGTCACTCGCCCTCTCTCGTTGAAGTAGCACTCACATCGAATGAAGCTCAAATCAGTGAGCTGCAAGGAGCCGGAGCATGCGGTCCAAACCGGCTGCTAACCACAGCTCCCTGGTGCTCCGTGTTTCACTGCTCATATTCAACACAGTGTTTTGTCTACAACGGGGTGTTACTTTGCTCGGGGGATGATGAAGTGCACGCGCAGGAAGGATGTTCCGTGTGAAAAATGTGCGTGCGTTTGCCGAGCTCATTACAGCTGGTGACTGAAGTGAAAGTCGGTGAATGAGCGCCATTAAAGGGAGTCAAACATTTATCTCTCTTTGGTTGTCTGATGGGCTTGTTTACACTTGACTTAAAGCCAATGTCTGTAGTAAATGATGCATCTGGTACATGTGGTGTGTGGGTGTGGAGAGAGAAAAAAAAATCACATTCTGAAAGATTTTCATGGCACATTAATAGATGTTTTTTTCAGTTGAGTCACAGCAGATGGAACAACACACATCTCATTGAAGAACCGGCTGTATGTACAGAGACGACAGTAAGAACTGCATGTCCCAACCAGGCCTACGTCTCTAAACCTCCACCCTTTCAAAGCTGGAGCATCAAGGCCACGGAAGATCAGGACTTTGGATCAGGACTTTGGATCAAGACAACTGAACAACCATCAGTCACCACCCTGGGCCTGCAATATGACTATTTCATCATTACTTAATCTGACAAACATTATCCTGATTATGATTATTGATTTTTATCCATTTTTTTCTACATAATGTGCAAATATAAATGCATCAATTTCTACATGTTGTGTCCAACCAACTGTCTTTAATCCAAAATGATTAAGTTTGCAATGATATAAAACAGAGAAAAGCAGAAAATTCACTTAAGAGGTTGAAACCAAATACAAACTGTAATATAAAATTCAAATGTAAATTCTAAGTATCTACTATTTATTTTTTACTCTTTCTATTTGTGTTGTGTCAAATTTTCTCTATGAAGCAGTTTTTTTGCTCCACTTTTGTTTTCAGACATCATTGGACAACAAGTTGAATGAGGTTGTTCATGTCAAGCAGGAAGGTCCCCTGAGGTCAACCATATAAAATGCAGTATTGAGCTTTTTCCAGCATCCAAGTCAAGTATCATTTACATCTTTGAGCAGAGCCATCTTAGCCATAGATTTGGGTCTGATGCAAGACTGAGGTCAGAGCTGAGGCCAGTAAAATCTGAGAGTTGAGAATAAACAAGTTATTCATGTTATTGGTCTTAAGAATGTGTGTGTTTTTTTCCAGACGAGGCCATACAAAAGCAATTTTCCAAAGCCAAGGAAAAACAGGCGGTCTGCGAGGAGAGATTGATAATGTGCATTAATTCTGCTGACAAAAACCAATGAACCTCTTTACAAAGCTGGTCAAGGGTACAGAGCGAGCTTCAGAGAACACTGTGCTTCGTTTGAGGAAAACAGCATCAGCTGCAGCACATTAAAACAGGACAGATTATTCATTTTCAAATGGCGCTGAGGAGAAATCGAGTGCATTAATAGTATGGAGTCTAAGATTGAGCTGACATGAGGAGAAGGATCAGGCTTTCTAAGAACGACACTAATCCGTTTCTAAAGACATCACACTGGTGACATTTGACTTCACCATGAATTTTGCAAAATGATTCCACCAATCAGAAGCGAAGTCTGCAGTTATCCATTTTATGAAATACAATACTGGATGAACAGCAGCAGTGGCACGGCTCAGTGTCTCATGCAACCGTCACCAAGTGCTATCTAGCTTTGAGTCCCGGCCATATGTTCTCTTTGGCGCAGGCTGCCACAGAGGGAGGAGGAGGAGGAGGAGGGGTGGTGCTGGTGGTGGTGGTGGTGAGTGTGTCTGCATATCTCCGACAGACTGACAGAGTTAATAAGGGACAGCGCTTGTTGAAATCTGTCTAAACGTTGCTGGCCTGTCGTAAGAGATAATCCATGTGTAAAAAAAAAAATCACTGGATCCTTGGTTAATGAAATCAATGCCGGCCATCTGGGACCATCTCGCGTGTGACAGACGCCTACAAAGAGGCCAGTCGGACTCGTGATGGCGAAACCATGGTAACAGGAAATAGTAATAGACGCGCCGCTAGCCTGGGGAGGTGACGCCGTGACACCCTCCACCTTCGCCTTGGTGCTTATTAGAGGGAGACATCGCCAGAGCGTAGACCGATCCAAGAAACCGGTCTTGCACGAGTTTGACTTCGCCATTTTACGCTGATTGTCTTATGTCAGCTGTTGACATTTTCATCCTCTAACAAGCGCCGCTCCTACTAGTAGGACTTTAATGACACGCCGTGGTCCATGGAGAGTCTCTGAGGAGAGCTGTCCGCCTCTCTCCGCTCAGACGTTGCCTATCTGTCCTCCCCCTCTCTTCTCCTCTGTCATCCTCTGTTTAAGAAATGTCACTCTTAATAAGTCAATTAGCCAACAATTGAGTCTGAAGCTGAGGTTTTATTTCTCAACTCGGGTGAGAGAAATATGGCAGATGGGCGATACAATGAGGACATAAGAGTTTCTTACAAGAAGCGATGTCCTCTTAACCTGAATCAAGTGGGTTTACCTGAGTCAACTAGAGAGTTTTTCACGAGCGAAAGAAAACAAAACGTCAATCCTTGACTTTTCCTTAATCACGTTTTTCATCTCAACTACAGGTCGACTGGGGATCATTTAGTGTTTGGTGAACCAAGGATTGAAATAAAAGCCTCAGTATGCTTCACACACACACACACAGACACATACACACACACACACGCACACACACAGACGTCTACAAAAAAGTCTTACAGGCGAACAACCAGCTTCAGTGAGTGTCTGATCACTCACTCAAAGTAATCAATAAATATCTCATAATCAATAAAATTTTGGGCGAATTAATGCGGTTTGAATATAAGTCGCCCAAACTAAGAGTTCCTATCCGTCTCCCGTGCACCTGACTCCCTTGGACTCAAATAGCTCGGAAATTGCTCCGAGTGCTTTTTTCCTCTGCGGCGGGTGAAGCTGCAGGAGCATTTCAAATCGATAAGGTCCTCTGGTTCGATATCAGATGTGACATTTTGGAGGAGCGAGCGCCCACCTCCATGGGATGCACCTCTTGAACACCTTTAAGACATTATTTTTGGATTACTCTCTTTTTCTCCTCCATCTCTTTCTCTTTCACTCTCCCATCCTGCTCTTTCCTGTCTTTCTGTCTTCCTCTTCTCCCGTGTGTCGACAGCTCCTGGCGTGTCTGCTCGTTATCCTGATTGCCTTGCAGGTGGATGGTGGCCTGCGTGAGTCAGACTGGGAACACCTGGGACCTGGATGCCTCCGTTTCAAGCGGCTCGGGGAGACTCTCTCTCCATTTTTTTGATGTTTGTTTCTTTCTTCTGTTTTTTTGAAGCTCCTCACAAATCCACTCGGAGGCTTCGCCGATTAACGCGCCACATGTCCTCTTGGCATTTTGCAAATGAAACAGTTAATGTCTATGGAGGAGCACTGTAGCTGTGGCTGGTGACTGAAGGAGCCTGCCAAGAAAAGAAGCCACTCACACATGACTCACTGTTTGGGTACTTCACTTTAAATCACAGTGTCCCTTTGTTGGTAATTGAAATGCTGCATACATGAGCGACTCCATACATGTGGACATGTATTTGCACGTACAGTTATCCACGCGCACGCTCCCTCTGACAGCTCTTGGAGCGAGTGCTTCTGGCTGTGAAAGCTGCCTTATGGGTTTGCTGGCATCACGTACAAGTGGCTGCTCTCAGAAATGACTCATGAGACTGTACAACAGTAAACAAATCACTGGGCCGACCGAGGCAACCAGTTGCTCTGGACTTATTCCTCTAAACACATCTGACCTTCTCCAGCAATTCAAAGCAGCGAGCCAAAGGTCTTAGTAGTCATTTTAAACGGTTACTACGCCAAGAGAAGCATCCTGAAATTTGTTCCTTAGATCTGTGCCACAAAGCAAGATCCATTTAATCTGGCTGTGTTAGAGTTAGTAAAGCCAGGTAAATCTACCATTAATGTGACAGATGATTAAACAATGAGAAGAGGACAAACATGAATATAATCACACAACTAGAATGTGATACACTCAAATAACTATCATGGGAATTTAATGACCCGTAACCTTGACCTGTAAGAACCCATAAAGTCTTGGTTCTCTGTTTTGGATGCACGTCATTGGAAAGACGATCCTTTACAGTGAATGTGCGGATCAGCTACAGGATTTGAATTGGAAATGTGTCACTAATATAGATTTTCTTTTACATTAACATGTGACTTTTAAATGTCAGTATTGTTAAATTGACCCAGCTCGCAGCAGGAGGCTGAGGGAACAGAGGGGGAATACGAGAACGGCACCAGGCTGCATTCCTGGAGGACGCAGCGTCAGCTCCACACTGTCAAAAGAACATCCACCTGCTTGATTCTCTCCATCTCGAGTTACAAGTGGGAAAAGGCCTAAAAGTCAGTTCAGAGCTGTTTCTGCTGCCAAAACAAGACAGTGAGCAAAAAGGCCTGAAGAAAAGAAATGTATCGATCGATGTGGATTTTGATGCCTGATTATGTCATCAGGGTTATTTTGGCTTGGAGACTATATATTAGTTGAATGTGGTAGGAGGTCTTGCTGCCGAGTTTCCCTCATTCATTTATGTGTTATTTTCAAAAGTTCACATTCACAAATCAATATTTACAAGCAGGAATTAGCACATTAGTCTGAGCTGGTGTATCTGTACAAACTGGGATTTGACAGACCAGAGCATTTACCCACCAGGGAGGGTTGTAGGTGTTGACAAAGAAGCTTGACTCAAGGTCTGCTTACTAGCCTTTTTTCAGAGTCTTCAACCACATCTCATGGTCCTTTATCCACTGCTGCCGTTTTTTTCTTTTTTATGTCAGGCAACTTTTCCACGAACAAACTTTCACTCTCACGCTGTTGGTTGCAATTTGGGAAATGTAGCATGGAAAATGGCCCCGTACTAGGGGCTAAAAGTCAGGCTATCTCATCTTCTGCTGCATCGATTCCAACAGTCTGAGATTTTTTCGCAGCTTCTCC
The DNA here is from genome assembly GCA_037975185.1 of Centropyge bicolor. NCBI lineage: Eukaryota > Metazoa > Chordata > Actinopteri > Pomacanthidae > Centropyge > Centropyge bicolor. Next base: position 1,388,048 of record JBBMOC010000029.1, read on the forward strand.
GAAGAAGTGCATCCTGAGGCGCTTCAACATTCAAGCTGCGGTGGTTGCAGCTGGACCTGGACCCTGCCATGCCTCAATCTCTGGGGCTAAACCACTCTGTGCGAATAATTAGATGAGTGAATGAATGCATGAGTGCCTGAGTGAAAGCCTTGGTTAATTACACGAGGTAACTGTCATCTTGAAAGAGGCGGCTATTGTGAGAGAAGCGATTAATTTGCACAAAGACCTAACAGGTTACATCTACAGAATACAGCCCATTTGACTTTGATCTAAATGAAGTTAGCCAACTCATTGTGATATGCTTGGCAATCTAATTAGTTTTGTAAAAAAAATACTTCTTTTCATATTGACGTTTTAATTGAAATGTTGCAGTGTGAAACAAAATCAGACCTAACAAAAGAGGATTAGGACTCATCTTCTGGGAAGGACTATGATCATACCAAAAAGTAGATGCTGAGATTTTTTCACTGGATGTTATGCACCCTGAAAATATTGACGTTCTTTTGAGTCTCCTGCCTTTGGATCCATTCGATCTGAAATCCTTTTGAACCTGCTCTCCAATCACACACGCACACCTGTTCCAGGCCGACTGAACGCCTGATGTCCGTTCTCGCTCTGATGAAGACGGCAGCGTGGAAACATTGGGCTCTTTCCACTATTAAAGGATCCAAATCAGTCTAAGTGCTCCAGTCCTTTCTTTTCCTCTGAAGATTGCTCTTTCCTTGATCTGAGAAGCACTTGAATCAGCCGCATGTTATCGGCACGGCGCGTGGAAAGGCTCCTTTCATCAGGAATGATGTGCAGAATATAAGCAGAACTATTGAAGCTATTAAAAAAAAGCCACCCAATTTTTCATTTTCAGAGTCAAATTCCACCAAGATCTTATAGACTATGTAGATTATTTTGAGGTGTTACATGTCGGTGCTCACTCATTTGTTAAAACACAGAAAGTAGAGTTTGGATCTCAAGGTTAATCTGCTCACTCCTCCTCCTCCTTGTTGGTGTTACCGTATGTATCTGTGTGCATTGTTCTTTTGAAGGTCATCCCGGCTTTCATGCCTCCTCCTTCCCTCTCCCTCCATCTCTTCTTTTGGCAGCTGCTTTCTTTTTTCGCCAGTGTTTTTGTTTGCGCCCGGCGCCATAAGCGTTCCCTTTCGCGATCCAGCAGAAGTATGAAAACAATTTTTTTTTTTTTGGCCTTCAATCCTCTATCGACTGTCCTCATTATGACTAAACAGAGGCGCATCAATATTTAAAGCACTCATGGGCAAACATGGGCACAAAAAAGACACGGTCCAGAAACGGAGGGAGAGAGGAGAAAGAGATGAGCCACGGGCCATAAAAAAAATGAAAAAGTAAAATAGTCTGAGAGGGAAAAGTACATGGACAGATGCAGTGCAGGGCATCAAAAAGTCAGACAGGAAAAACAAACTTGATAGAGGGGTAGAGAAGGCGACTGTGGGAGTTGGAGTCTGGTTTTGTAATAGTGATTTGACTTGTTTTGCCACGGTCGGCTGGGACAGAAAGGATTAAATAAAGGCCAAACAAGCAAACAGAGTCACAAAAGTCGAAGACAGAAAAGCTAGGATAGAGAGAGAGCTTGAGAGACGGGCAGAGGAGACAAACCAAACAGAAGCGAGGACAGACTTATAGCGAGCCAGAACAAAGCCCACAGGGATATATGATTCTCATTTATGGCGAACAGAGCTGCAACAGATGGAATATGTTCATAGTGAAGGTCTCCAGTGCAAAAACCTGTCGTGATATACGAGCGGAGGGCACATATATTGCTGCTCTGGTCACAGCTTGTGCTTCATTTTCCTCTTGGAGACATAAAAAGTTGGCCCATCCCGTGTCGGTGGAAAAGGCTGTTGGGTGTTTTTTTGGGTACATGATGCAACATTTAGTCAGAGTTTTCCCTCAGCTGTATTTGTGGTTGCGTCCTGTCAAAATCCTCCTCCTGCGCCTGCTTGACGAACAGTGAAGTGGTTTCTCCTATTTATTTTTCATTCTTTTAAACCTTGGATTCATGCAGCGAAGTAAAAGCATGGGTCAGTTGGTGTCCTGATGTAGCTGCAAACTATTTCTCTTTTGTGGATTTACACTCAGATATAAATAAAAGTGCTTCCTCCATTTTCCTCTCCAGCGCTGGGTCTATGCTACTGAAGGTCATCAAAGGTCAAAGGTCACTAAAGTTGTTGCAGAAAATCCTCACATATGTATTTTTGGAATTGCAGTGAAATATCATTATTCAAATGCTGGCACAGAAATCTGATACTCGAGTACTTTGACTTTTTCCCGAAAACTGGCATCTAAACCTCCCAAAGTCCAACTCACAGCCGCCTGCTGGTCACTGAGCAGCTTCACTGGAGCAGATGGAGGTTGGGAGTGAACCTGCTGCTATTTTTATCATTACCAGCCCTCCTCATGTGGTAGCTTTGCTGAAGTCTGGAGGTGGTTCAGTAAAGTGGCAACATGAATATTTCCCATTTTCACTGTAGAGAATTTCAGGTGGGGACGCTTAACAGCACATGAAGGAGTTGACCGTTTATAGCGAATGGGTAGATTTTTAGAAACAGACCTGCTCTGTGAAGTAGCTCGCAAAGTTTCAGAGCGGCAACAAATAGTCTGCTGGGAGAGCTCAACCCTCGCTCACCAAACACACACATGAACATTAAATCTTAGTTATAACAAGAATAACAGAAATATAGCTCATAAAGAAGAGTGAGAGCGTCGGGTGGTAACGGCTGCAGCGCTCACCTGCACGAATATGATGGACATTACAGCTGGTGCCAATTTCAAGGCTCTGCCTCAACTAACACTGTGCTCCAGTAGTTTTTACTGTCTGTCCAGTCACACCAGCATTTCTGATGGAGAAATTTGTGCAGCAAAATTCACTCATTCGAACTGCATCGCCACCATTAGTCCGTTTGCTTGCAGGGGAGAAAGAGAGCTGTGCACATTTTTCACCTCTAGTTCAACTTTGCCTCGAAAGCTCACTCACCAACCACCCAACACACAATGCTCTCTGGGAGATTAACAGTTGCACTGCCGGGTTAAGTGCCTTGCTCAGGGACACTCCGAGGTGGAGGCTGTTAAAGGACTGGAGAGGTATTTAGTTTGCCCAGTTGGGTCGATTTGCAAATGACAATTTTGACCCAGATCTACTGAGCAGCAGATAAATGAATGCTTGACAAAGGTCCAGTGATTTTGAGTTTGGCTGCAGAAACTCCCTGTGTGTACTGAAAGACATTAGCAGGCTGTTAATGCAGAGTGGAGGTGTGTTCGGCCTTTACAGGACATAGATAAGTAACTGTGTTTATATGGCTGCATCATGTTTTGCATGAGCATCCACATATTTGCATGTGGTTGCATGGTGACAAATACAACAAGGATTAAATATGTTAACTGATATGAACATGCACATGTATAGAAGTCTAAATATAAAATAAATAAAAACAATATTGAGTCACTGAATATTCAGAGTGATATATGATCTCACTCATGTTGTGTGTTTGAATGTGCTCACATATTTGGTTTCTGTTTCTGGCCTCTCTCAGAGCTCCTCATTCTGCATTCAGGGCCTCTCTCCCCTGATTATCGGTGCTCTTAACAAGGCCTGAAACCTGACAGACGTGTGCTCGTCTCCAGGGGAAAGAAAGTTGTGGGAAAATAGAAGATTGAGGAGAAATGGTCAGTGTCAGAGCCTGAGCAGCTCTGAAGTGGGGCGTGATGAACCATATCATTACTGAAACATGAATATAATTTGTTAATCAGACTCTGACCTGCTTTACCTGCTAAAATATGAACTCGCTCTTCATTTCGATTTTCTCCCTCTTAACGCCCCTGCACATTCGCTCCGAATCTCTATCGCTCCCTATCAATCTCCATCCTCCTCACTCTCTGCCTTCCCCTCCCATCCGCTCTCTCAGCCCTCTTTCACAATATGGCCCTGTGCTCGCTGCCTATGCTCGCTGAATGTAAATCATATTTCAGCCTCTTTCATCAGGCTCTGTGCTCTCTTAATGTTCAGTGAGCAATGCCAACATCACCAGGCACTACTATTTATACATGACGACTCTAAAGTGGCTCGGGATCCGGCTCTGTTTTCAGCCTCTCCAAATATACACTCAACCGACATCGGCTGACATGCTGCATGCCTGGGTGATATTCTGGGGGTTTTCGATCTATAATTGTGGCAGATGTGTAATGCGAGCTCGTGCATGTGGACGAACTCCGCATCACCTCAGCATGCATATTAACCATATAATATCAGCCAGACTGAAATGTCTCAACAAGCATTGGATGGATGGCCACAAAGGTTTGTACAGTCAGGTTCCCAGAGGATGAATCCTGCTAACTTTTACTGTAAAATGTCTCAACAGCTGTTGGACGGATCGCAGTGAAATTTGGGTAATTCTACAGGTCTGTAATTTTCCAGAAAACATCCTTGAAAGAAATATGACATTTGGTACTAATTAAAGAGAAAATAGATGGATGAGAGAGGTCAGCTGAAGATGTACAAATGCGAAATTTGTCTCCAGGCAAGAAGTCAACCTATGTCAATAAAGTTTCCAATAATACATTTATAATGAAAGGCTGTTGGGTTCACATGCAGCTATTTTTATAGTTTTGAAATAGTAATCAAATATCTGGGAGCAGTTTCTACCAAACAGTGCAGAGCTCGTGAGTCCTGGCTGCCAAAATGTCAGTATTTAATGTGATAAATCTTTAGATAAAGGTCAACAAAGGCTCACAGCTTCTCGGGGGAAACACTAAAATATCTGCAAAAAGAAATGGGCTGGATAAGCAGAGAGAGCTTAGAAATAAGTAGTTCATTTAAGTAACTTAGATATGAAAAAAACGCATGTTAGCTACATAGATTAGATCCACACAGGGTGACCACACGTCCCAGTTTGTCCACGATTGTCCCAGTTTCAAGATGGATGTCCCGGTTTTCAACATTCACTTCATTTCCTGCATTCTGGTGAATTTAATGCAGCAATTTGTGCTTTTTCAAATTCCTCTGCGACTCTCAACATGAACATCAAGGAAATAAAGAGTCAACAAGAGTGAAGCACGGTTGCATCAATTATATTAAGGATTAAAATGTCAGATCACAGACGTGCAAAATGTTTGGTCTGTCAAAATAATCCACTCTACATCCTCCAGTGGACGTGAACAGGAGGAAGTCGCTCACCATCCAGTAAGGGACAGTGACTTTATTTCTCAGGACGGGATGATCCTGAATTATACGGGACGGATGGCGACCCCGGCAGAGACGAGAGCTGGCGCCGTGCTGCCCTTGCGATGACATGGTGCCACAATAAATGATTGAAAACATAAGCCTTGAGGTCTTTGGCTAATTGTCGCACACATATGCTTTTGTGGGGCTGTGGGTGTCAAGCTGCGTTAGCGAAACGACAATCTGACTCACGCAACAGCCTGAATAGAAAAAGGCCTGCAGAAATGCATTCATTAGCCAGCTCTGGGAATGGATTATCATTCGCTGGAGTAAATATGCACATGCTTCTACAATACCGAGGGGGAAAAAACGATGTCTTAACAAGTAATGACAGCAATACAAAGCAGACTTTTATGCATGTTTCAATTCGCCAAATCCATAAACAAAACCAGGTAGGCAAATGAGTCGGAGCAATTTGAATGGGTGAGATGAAGCGGGGACTGCGTTTGGCAGACCACGTAACGGCGCAACTATTCTCAGAGCAACAAGTAATCATCACGCAACAGAGCAGCAGTGCGTCACACACATGGCTCCGCTGCCAGCTCCATTAAAAGATTTGAATCTGTGAAACTGAGACGAAAGAGATGCCTGGTAAAAGTTAATGGAATTTTTACGAGCTCAATGGACTCGATGAGGATGCCGGTGTCCTCATCAAGTCCGGATCAATTTCTTGCAGACACATTGTGGCTTTTAGTTTATTTAACATTTAATTAAGTGCGTTTAGGAACGTTGGCGCATATTGATTGATTTTTTTTTCTCTTTTTTATTTGGGGGGAATGGTTGAGAGTTAGCCAAGAGGCTGTCGTTTGACACTTTAAAGTGCGATTTTTCAACATGGCAGAGTGACAAAAATCACACTCCCCCCTTAAAAGCTGGAGAAAGGTGACTTAAAGAAGTGATATATTCGAAAAGCCTAATGCATTCGTCCATTTAGTGTCTTTTAAATGGAATACAGCCTTTTTGAAAACAGGCCATTTGTTGGGAGATTATTATAAAAGCTCACAGGAAGAAAACGATCTTTGCAGTTTGTTCTGTCAGACGCTTAAAGAACATGAGTGAGTTGGTGACAGTGACGATACAAGTTATGAAAATAAACCGAGGAAGCATTCCAGACCTCTAGTGCCGCTGTCTGAATTTATGTCGACAGCTCATTCGGAGGCCAGAAAGCACATGAGTCCTCCACCTAAAAAAGTTCCCCTCTCTCCACCCGACCATGTTATCCTGTTAACCAGGTGTGACTCGTTTTATCCTACACCATGAAATCCCCTTAAAGTCTTTTATGATGTGTTAAATTTACCAAACACACCACTACTCAGATATTTCCCCAATTATGCAAATCCTAATAATCTGAGTGGCTCAGATACAAGAGAAAAGCCATTTTAAGACACCTCAGGTATTAAGAATTAACTCCAATTAACACCAGGTGATTAGTAATTGTCTCACTGAGATAAACTCCTGATTAAGAGCGCATCAGTCATCCTCCTTCTCATGGACTTACACAACACACAGTGACTGTTTATAACATCAGCTCACTCTCACAGATGTTACACTGCCACCCACTGGCCAACAGTAACCATTACAACATGACTGAATGCCAAGTCACATCATAACCACTAGAAACATTCACCTTATGTAACTATTAATTTATGCCTGAACATTTTAATGAGCTACTACAGAAAAAAGCTTTCTAAGGTGCAAATGTTGAACATCCTTAATTATTTTTTGTGCATGTATACTTGTCAATTACTGAGCAGCGTGGGAGCTTCTGCTACTGAGAATTTCATCACCTCATCTGTCTCATGCATGTGCATCAGCATGTGTGTATTGTTCCCCGTGTGCACAGTCATGACCAGAAGGTCAGACAGATGCTGTAAACACAAGCCGGCGTCCCTCGAGGATGGGCCCGCCACACGAGCGGAAAAACACGCTCTTTGCACTCAAGATAAACCATTGCATCACCTCTCACATCTGCGGCTGCTGGAAGAGTCGACCGTCCTCTCCTCCGTCGAGGATTTTGGCCACAGCTGAGCGGCCACCTGGGAATCCATCAGTCATTGTTATGGCTGTCCGTCCAATGACATCGCGGCGTTTAAATAAATGAAATGGGGCACAGAAAGAAAAATACAGTGCATCATCAAATATTAAGCTCAGCATTACAGATGAGCTGGAGACAAGGTCATGTTTTATAACCAGCCGGCTGCAGAGCTCTAGTCCTCTCCTCTCTCTCTCTGGGAATCTGGGAACACTGCCCATCCGCTCCATTAACACCGGCTACGAGCCTTTTCTTTTTTTCAAGGAAAGATAGGAAGAGACTATAAACACCCGTGATACAGTGCCAAGATGCAGCATGTGTTGCATTGCCAGCAGGTGATACGCAGACACTTTGACCAGCTGTGCAGTTAAAACAGAATATGTATGAATATTTTTCTCTCCTCTGGGTGAAAAGGTGATGATTGGATTTGGAAGAAGAGGAAAATAAACGCGCGTGGATCTGAAAAGTGACAAGTCAACAGGACGAGGTCAAGTGTATTATTCCACAAAGATTCAGTTTCCCACATGGAGGATTCGTGCCTGGATGAGGAGACAGTTTATGTAAAGTCAAATGCAGACTAAATATGTGCTAAACAGTCATTTTAACAACAGTCGTTTTAACAAATGCCTTATAATAACATGCGTCAGGGTTCAAGCCCTCGAGCGGGTTTGAGGTATGACTTGTCCATGTGGAGCGAAGGAGGAAACAGTGACGTTGGTCCGGAGCCACAGAGACCGCAGAGGGAGGAGGCTGGGCTGGTTGCATGGGTCAACAAAACATTGCACTCTGACACAGGGGAAAGTTTTCTATTTCCTACCAACAGAGTGCTTGTTCACAAACCTTTTTATGAAGTAGTCACAATGATGCCATCGTCCCAAAACAATAAAGGCGGTCAACAACCAAAACAATGAGCTGAAAGACGCTAAATCACTCCATAAAGCTGAGCGTGCAGATAATTAGCTCCAAGTTTGTTAATATAGAAATATGTGTGATAGCAGCTTCAGTGTCAAACACTATAAACAAAGAGAGGCTGATAACACTGAAATGACTCAGTGACCCTTTGTTTATCATAAGGCTGGGAAAGTTCTCCTAATGGCGAGATAGCAGAGTTTTCCACAGACTTACTGGTCAATGAGACACTGGAATGTGAAACAGCCATAAGAAGACCAAAGCACACCTCTTATCTCCTCAGACTGTTAACCCAAACACACATGTCCGATAACAAACACAAGGACCTATAAGCCTCAACAGCTGGACCCACACTTAAAAGAAAACCTCAAAAAGATCTTTGACTCCTGGCTTTGGTGACGTGGATCATTAACCACACTAATCTGCCAGATGTGGTTTGATTCTAATAGATCTCCCTCTTCTCTGTCTCCGGCCCTGACGGAGGAGCTCCGTCCTCCGGAGCTCGCAGCGACAGCCGACGTACCAATTACAGGGTTATTTTTAAAACCCTGCTTAACCATAAAGCTCCCCGAAAAAAGGTCTTAAATAACAAGGTGTCGAATATCAGCGGCCCAGTGGCACTGCATAGATGCAGCCGGTGTGTGTGTGTGCCACTGGTCGGCGCTGGCACGCACAGAGGACTGCATTACCCACAATGCACTGGCTCTTGTGGATTTTCTGGAGCCTGTGAAGTTTCCATGCATCATTGAGCTCATTGTCCTTGGAACATTTTGAGGGGTTAGGTTGGATGTTGCAACCGCGTCAGGAGCAAAAAAAAAAGTAGGTCATCTGGGCCTTTTTGTCTCATCATCAGACATTTGGTAAATGGGAGGTTTTCTCATAATGACCCGCTTCATTTCCAGCAGACTTAGATTTTCCTCTCAGAGAAGCCAGCTGAGGATGGAAAAACAAAGCGGGGGAGAGAGAGAGAGAGAGAGCGAGAGAGCGAGCGCCAGCCTCCTCTCAGAAAAACGCTTACAGTAGACATCTCCGTGCCAGAGTCAACGAGATGATGGAAAACCCCGAACTGCCATCGCTCTTATCTCAAATGGAGAGATAAGAAACTTCTTGTTTAGTCTTTCACATTATATCCAAATATAAGTCAAAAGAAAAGCCATGCAAAATCCTTCTCAACAGAGTCGTTACATAAAGAAGAAAACAGTGAAATCTACAAAGTGTACAGTTTCACCACTCAGAAACTGGATCTGTGTCGCCTGAGGCTTGACCTCCCAGTCATGTCACCACTACTAACTTTACATTTTCAAGTTTCTTTGAAGCTTGCAAAAGCGTTTCAATCTGTTCAAACGCAGGTTGCATCAAACCCACCCATCCATCTGACACATTCGAAGCCTGTAGGTTACGCAACGATCAATTCACCTGGAGAAAAGTGGAATTTTCATCGTACAAAAAAAAAGTTAAAAAGTCAAAATGCAGAGTACTTACAGTGTTTGCCGCAGCAGGCTTCTCAAACATCCTCTTCAGGCTATCGAGCGGGATGTCAAACCTCTCAATCCTCTTCGCCTGCAGCTCCTCTCTGCACGCCGGATCGTCTGCTGCCTCCACCTGCGACCCGGAGGGAGTACGGGAAACGAAGCCTGAGGTCGCCGACACCGCGCTCGCCACCTCCTCTCCATTTCCTGATTGAATTTCCATTGTTGTAGAGAAACCGTATCTCACCCCCCTCCTTTTCCCTTCAGGCCGGTGCTGGGAGGGGAAGTCTATTGTGTGAAGGTGAGTCAGGAGGGGTGAGGAAGCGAGAGGGCGAGGAGCAGAGATGGAGATGCAGGGTTCCTCTCTCTCTGTCTGGGAGGCTCTCTGGGCTGTGCAGGCACACGGCGAGGAGGCTGGAGGAAAGTGGAGGAGAAAAGAAAAAGTTCACAGGGGAAGTTTTTTCCCTCTCTTGCACTGCCCTGTAATTACTCACACAGGCACACACACACACACACACACAGAAGCCTATGTAAACTCACATGCGGGCTCAGAAAAGCAAATTGAGATATGAGTAGTGAGAGGAGGCCAAAGGAGTGACGACAGAGGGGAGAAGAAAGACGGGGCGGCTGCCAGAGGAGAGAGGAGGACAGAGTCTGTGAGGTTAACCCGAGTGCTCTGATTCCTGCAAAACAAGTCCTCTTCACAACAGCTCAAACATTGTTTTTTCACCTTGATACTTTGTGACTTTTCCTCATTTTATGTTGCTTTTAAACATTATTTTGAACTGATGACAGTTTCAGAGATGCCAAATGACATAAATTTGTAATGGAGCATTTTCATATCCTATCATTTTCAGGTGCTTGTACTTGATACTTGACCGTTGTCATTTTATACTTCGACTCAACTACAGCAAGGAGAAAGAACTTTTTACTCCACTATGTTTAAGCGACAGTTATAATTCCTGGTTAGATTACAAATTAAGATTTTACACACAAAATTATTATTACTTATTATAGTTTAAATCACCCAACATGACATAAAGGATATTTTGTATTCTGCACACACTCAGGATTTAAAATCAAATCATTCCAACGATATCAACATGATGAGAGTCGAAGTTAATTCACTCAAATGTTGAACTTGGTGTCAAACTTTTGGTCAAAGAGCCCAGATAGGAAAAGCAATGAGCCAAGGTTTGCAGACAGTTGTGAGACAGCAGCTGTTGGTGCACATACATCTTATGAATAACTTGTATAAACTTCAACTTGATCACATAAACCTGCAAGCTTAGACAGTTTTATTTGTTCAAAGCATCCAAGTTATTTCTACATAGGCAGGTATAAATGATAAAACTGATTTACTGGCTGTAGTTTCAGTGTCCTGATGTTCACTGTCTCTCTGTCATCATTACGATTGTGAGTCATACTTGCACTTTTCTAACCTCCACAAGTCCAAATGTGTGCAGTGAAAAAGGCCTGATATACTGTCATTACTTTCTAATTCACTAATATGTGAGCCCAGTTTGTGGCTAATGATAAAATCAATGGTTTTCTACATATGTATCATTTTTTAACAAGGTCAGAGGAGAAGAAAATACATCAGTTTTTGCAATTATTTTAACTCAAACAGCATTAGGGACTGTGGGGCCGCTCCCCAAAACTGAGGAAGTACAACCAGCATGATGAAAACAAAAGCTGGCAATTATCAAATTTGCTTCACTTTTTGATCAGCTGCTCATAAGGGAACCTCTGCGGGCAATCAGGAAACAGATTAACAGCTTTTCGCCTCACCCATCCTGCCTTTAACACCAGGTTTGTGAGAGCTCATTATTCCTGAACAAATCAAGGAAGGGCCCGTAACAACTAACCCCACCGGCCTGCCCTGCGGTCATAACCGTGATATATTGTTAATTTTTCACCAGCCACGCCGACGCTTCCTGGGGAGTGTTTTCCTTTGGCAAGAAAAGGGAAATTAACACGTTAACTCAGCTTCCTCTGCGACTCACATTTCAGCTCTCCCATCCTGTCATGTATAAAAGTATGATTCTTCCAAGTCTGAAATTTTCACCCTGTTATACTCGTGTGAGTCGAGAAAGAAGAGCGGGGGTCAAACGATAGAGGGCAGAGCGAGAGGGGCTGACAGAGGACGCCGGGAGAGATTGACAGCTTAGTTACAGGATCGGGAAGAAACAAAGGCGGCGGAGCTACGAGCCTCAAGCAGTCAGTCAGAGCCACAATAGAAACATCAATGCAGAGGGAGAGAGAGAAAGGAGCGGACAGGCAATCCAGATAATCCAATCTTAATGAATGAGCGGTCATGATATATGCATCTGATAGTACTTCCAGGACACACTATCACTCCATTTATACCAGTGGCAGATGCATTATTCAGAGAGGACCAAAGGTGTGTGTGTCACTTTCAGCTGGATCCTGTGTCCATGGAGGCCGCTCGGCTTTCAGCAGTTACTCACATGTACAAGGAAGGAAGAGTATGTCTGATTATTTTGAGAGACGATTTTGTGACGTGCGTCTTGATTGGTCGCATCGTGAAAGCAGAAACACACACATGCACACACACACTGTTTCGAGTGGAATCCAGTGTGAGAGCAAACATGACGCCGCCCCGAACACAAAGCTCCACAGCTGCTTTCCTTTAATACAACAAGACAATATTTCAGCCCTCGTGGAGCTTCAGAGAGACTCTGTGGTGAAGATTCACCAGGGTAAAAACACTGTCTGCATCTATTAAATAAAATATGTTGCAGGTTCTTGTGTTTGCTCCCAAGGGCTCTGGACGACTTTATTTAGAGGACAGACTGAAATATGATGCCTCTGATAAGATAAGAAGAAGTTTTGATTTTGTCTGCAGCATCAGAGAGGACGTCAGGACGGCAAACACTTAACATACCGGGATCTACGGACGGAGCCAAAAGGTCCTTCTGGTTCCCAAGAAAAAGTCTGGAAAGGCTGAAAACATATATAAATATCTCACAATGCCATTCAAGACTCGAGCCAGGAAAATCTGTGACAGCTCGCCACACATTTTTCACTCTTGTTGGTTTGTTGATATTATAATGAATGCCATACTCGGAAGAAAATCTCAGACTCTCCTTTTCAGCCAAAGATGACATTCAGGCCTCTGGAAGCTCTTTTTAGTAGAGGTTGCCCATTTTGTGCTGTAAACCATGACTTTGACTGAAGCTGCACCAGTCAGTGCTTTTATATCAACACTGGCACAAATGTGTGAAGTGAAGAGATGACCCCCTCAGGGAATTATCACCTCTAGCATTTAGCATCTTTCAGCTAATTGTTTTAATTTGTGTTCTATTTCAATTCAGTCGAAAGCAACAAGACACAGTTAAAAGCAGCAAAAACCTCAGTAGAGCCGAGACACAGTTCATCCCTTATGTTTATAATTCCACCGCATCCTACTCAATTTCTCAGATGACAGACAAAAACACTGGTTAACAGCACCACTGTAATTGTTAACACTGCATTTTATCGTCTCATTCGTCAGCGTTTTAATGGTTAATGATTTTCTTTGTTGGGTTTTTATACCACTCTATTTATCTTGTCTTTTCCTCATTAGGTTGATGCTTCACTAACCTAATTTTGCAGCGAGGATCAATAAAGTTTCATCTTATTATCTCATCTTAAATGAAAAATCTCCCCACAGACGCTCTTACAGTGTTTGTTATGAGAGGGTGCAATTTTCTTTTTGGGCGTAATCATTTATCCTCAGTTCACCTCCTCTGGTTCAACTTCAGGCTCTGAATTCCCACATTTACCAGAATCAGAGTCAAATCAGAGCTTCAATGATAAAAGACAAACTCGTGACTGAAGCAAAAAGTTTACAGTTACAGAACATTTACCAGCAGCCCTCCATTGGCCATTTGAACTCCGATCTTTGACCTCTGACCTCCAAGTTATTCACACGTATAAAACTCCAACCACCCAAATGCACTCAGGGAAGCAAAGCATATCACACAGCACTGTTTCTTAGTATTGATTTTCCAAAGGAGACAGGTTCATGTCTGATGTTTTGGCAAAAAAAAAAAATCTGTGTAGTCGACCTCTGACCTCCTTAGTGGCTGACGAGAAGTTTCAAGTAGCATTTTAATTGTGTTGAGTTGCACTATTTGAAAAGCAAGATGGACGACTCAGTTTAAATGGGAATGTAGCACAATTACTGTTCACGACTACATGCCTCAAGCTTTAATGTACTACAGAATAACCTCCACATACTCCACAACAAATCAGCTTGACCACATTTCAGTCGTTTTGTGTTCACGTCCCGACAGAGAGTTTCTGAAGTTTACTACAGTGTACTTCCACTGTACACACACCGTGATACTTCCTGCTCACTTTCTAGGCACACGGGTCGACGCAGCGGTCAGCGAGGATCCGATGGCAGCCACACTGCTCCAGTTACTGAGGTTTTACTTCCTTCAATATAACACAACAGGTCACCTGATAGGGCCGGGGGATAGGAAGGCAGAGTAGTAGCAGTGTGATCTACCAATAGTGAAAACAGAGCTTTGCACACACAGGAGTCTTTTAAGGTGAACGCATGGAAAGAAAAGTTGAAATTCTTTTAATAGCTGCACGTACTTTCCAAATTTGAGATATATGAGTGCAGCTGGGTTGTATTCTAGGTAACAACCACTGGGGATTGTAATAGTCTCTGTACTGTGCAGCGATTTGGAGTTGAGAGACGGTATTAAATCTTGATGTCTCCAGGATTGAAAGGGAGAGTGGAAGCTCTGAGATCATCCCGGGCCGTGTTAGCCGGCTTGTTTGACTTGGGGCTTCGCCTGCAGTGTTCTTTAAACACACCAGACAGACGGGGATGCCATCTGCTCCGATGACCGGTTCTCAGCCTGCCTCCTCCTCTCTTTGAGTAGGAAAAAATGACCGTCTCGTCTTTTTCACATTCATCACAGCTGGCTGCAACATTACACTCTGGTTTACAGGGAGCAATAAAACATGGTAAAAGATGGGACTTGCTGTGTATCGGAAAGCCTGTTGAGAAACTGCAGGTCTTTGGATGGGCCACTAGGTTGACACGCTTGCAAAATCTCATTTACCTTGAGGTTTTATAGAGAAAATATCCCATTCAATCTAAGAAGAAAGGCCTTTACACGCAGCAGGTGTGGACGCCTTTCACTGCCTCTCCTGTTGGTCCCCAGCAAAACAGAATTAAAGGAGGTAAATTCTTCTATCATTGGTCTCTCAATGCTATTTAAAATAAAATATAGTGTTAAATGTGGCTGTAAAGGCATTAACCTCCAAATGAGAGTCGTAGCAATTTGAAGGGCCCTCAGGTTCCCCTGCTATTATTTCACCGCCTATAATCTGTTTTCAAAGTCAAGCCTGCCCTCTGGTGGCCACCACTTGGAAACACAACACAGGATCATTAAAATAAAGGTGATGTCATTCTTTCAGAAAAACTACTAATTCATGTCTGTTTTTGTTGAAAGTTGAAAATGTCTTGCTCAGGTTATTTTGAAGTGTTTGTGAATCAAACAGCAGGTTTCTGTGTATTATAGAAAATGCAGCATGTCCAAACATCTTGGCTGCAGATCTGAACCACCTGCCACTTAGTTTGATCATCTTGTAATTTTAGGAATTAAACTCATAATGAATTGAATCAGGATGTTGATGAGTGATAATGGATGGAGATTTGTTCATCAAGTTTTTATTTGTGACAAAAAAATTATGGAGCCTATCCTGATGGACGGCAGCACTAAAACTCATTATTGCTGGTAACAAACAATTAAAAATGAAATTAGGAGCTAAGTGGCTTTAGTGTTGGCCGCTGTTATTCAACACAGGAACCAAGGTGTTTTTAATTTTCCTTGTAGCCATTTAACGAGGGTCTGATTTACTCCTGCAACACCAGGTGAATGCAGCTGTAATTAAAGACTCTCCTATAGGCCCTTTTCACAGCAGACATTTTGACTCACTGCAGGAAAAGCACAAGTGTAATTAATAATGTTAACGATGGCCCTGTTCAAGTATAGGTCATGAAAGTGTGACGGTGAGCCAGCATGCACAGCAGCATCACCCTGAACCTGAAGCAGAATTCCATGATTTGACGGTTGCAACATTCACTGCTCCTCCTCCCTGGCTCACAGACGCCAGAAGCCCACCACAGCTTCCTCTTGGATGTGTGCTTGCAATCTGGTGATGTGGATGTGCTCGCTGTCATTGGCTGGCAGCTACACACCCACTGCCCAAAAGGCTGATGTTCAGAAACACCCTGGAAATACAGGCACACACTTCTAGGGGGTCATAAGTAAATGCATCCTACTGTGTGTGTGTGTCTGTGTTTCAACTTTATTATCATTATCATTATCATTATTATTATGATTATTATTCCATCTTGTGTCATGCAATCTCTTATTTTTACTTTTATCATCAGGTGGGTTTTATTCTCTCTTATTTCACAATAATTATGGAACTACTTCTTTTTTAAGAATCCTTATGTTATTTTTACTATTATTATTATCAAGTGGGTTACTACCAAGTTTTTTATATTGCTTTGCTTTGCTTTGCTCAGTTGCTACTGGACTATAAGTTCATACAGGTTATCTAGGAGACATGGTTGTATCTTGTGGAACAGTTTATAGAACTTTACAGGTGAGGTTAAATAAAACTAGATGGTGCAACACAGTTAATAAGCAACAATAATTTCATCCATTTGAGACTCTCCGTTCCCTCAAAGGTTTGCTATTGGTCAACAGCGTAAATTCAGTTCAAAGTTCAACAACATTGAGCTTGAACAGCCTGAGCAGACGTTAATGAGAGAAATTGACAACAGCTGTGTGTGCATGCAGGGTTGGTAAATACATCCATCTGGGGCCTGTTGCACAAAACTAGGATAAGGGATTAAGCCGGGATATCTTGGTTATCCTGGCTCAACTTATCCATGATCCGGTTGCACAAAAGCAGGATAGGGGAAAGTGGGATATGTTATGGTATAAGTTGCCATGGAGATTTATTCTGTGGAGCTAGCCTGCTCCAGACCAGGCTAAATTCCAGGATCTATTTAATCTCACCCCTTATCTCAGTCAGCAGTCACCGAAAACGGAAACTAATAGTTATTCCACTGCCCACTACACATTGTTATCACATTCAGC
Organism: Centropyge bicolor; assembly: GCA_037975185.1. Lineage (NCBI taxonomy): Eukaryota > Metazoa > Chordata > Actinopteri > Pomacanthidae > Centropyge > Centropyge bicolor. The sequence continues at coordinate 1,404,845 of JBBMOC010000029.1, forward strand.
TACACCCACTGTCATTATTTAAACATTTGTGATCATTAATTTCAATCATTGTAGATTTTTAAATTGAGTATTTTATATTTCATTTCATTCTATTCAAGGTGCAATATTTTTGCATTTAGGATGTAATATTTCATATCTCATATTTAATCCTCCTATTATCCTAAAATATTACTAACACTTTAACAATTTAACCCCATGGATAGTTCACTCCAAAAAAATGATTTGCAGATTATTATTGACCATTTTTTTGTCTCAGCCACTTTGTGTATTTGTTGAAAACATAAATAACCCCTTGTTAATGAAATCTTGACCTTTTCTCTAGCGCCACCATCGGGACAAATAGGCCAAACAGGCCAAAATTGGAATTAATTCATCTTGAAAAGTTTTCTTCCAAATCTTCTCAAATTTACTGACAACCTTAGTGACCACAAGAGTATGAACCCTGTTGGTTTTGGTGATGATATGAAATTTCCTGCAGTGCCACCATCAGGTCAAACTTTCAGTTTTAGAGTTAGTGTAAAATCTTTCATCCAAATCTTTTCTAATTTGGGGTGCACCGTTAATGATTCCTCTTATAAACATATTTACTTACTTATTTGCTGTTTGGTTGTTTTTGTATTGCTGTTGCTTCACCTTTAGATTTGGAAACTCCTGCCAACATGAGCAAGCCTATGTAGGCTTCCAAGTCAAATACATCCAAGTCTTTCCAACTGTCCCCATACAAACGCTTCCCCTCTAAATTTGTCATCCCAAGAACAATATTTTCAACCGATGGTGCTCAAATGATGACTCGATGTCTTCAACATGGCTGACTGCATATCTGTTGGGGCCTTGAACCATTTTGATAATATTAGCAGCGCTAAGTCTACCCTGCTGTTGAAGTGGGGAAAGGGACCATACTATGGCGAGAGAATAGATAGAATAGTCACAGATGGGTCACACACAGATAGACAAGTTTTACACAGCTAAAACAGCTTGGGGTCAAATTGACCCCAGTGGAGGACCAATGCGTGCAATATGTGTTCAGCACATTAAAAAAATATCATCATGATAATTTTATGCTTAATCAATTGTACCAATCAAATTAGGAAAAGTCATGAAATATGAAGTCAAACAAAAAAAAGGCAACAATTATTTTTTGAATGATAAACATTGATTGGGGTCAAATTGACCCAAAGGATAATAGGAGGGTTAATCCAAGTTTTGTGTGAATTTCTAATGTAAATTTGTTAATATCGTCTTTTTAGCCTGTTTTTATTTTTTTTTACTATTTAACTGCTTCTGTCCCCTTTGCTGCTGTATATTGTGATTTTCCCCACTGTGGGACAAATGAAGGTTTATCTTATTTTAAATGATGATTTAGATGATGTTGCAATCATTAGATAATTTACAGTTTCCCAAACACTATATAAAATACAACTCCCATATAAATATAAATACACATTATAGAGCATGATGTTCCTTTATTGAATAAGGATAAATCAAAGCAGGTAAAGCATCAGCTCCTTTCAAAATTGAGGTCACACAGTGACTCTACAAGATAGAAAGCACAGAGTGTGTGTGTGTGTGTGTGTGTGTGTGTGTGTGTGTATATATATATATATATATATATATATATATATATATATATATATATATATATATATATATATATATATATAATCAATCAGCATACACACGCACAAACACACTTGCATACCTATAGGCTGATGAAATAGCAGAGGAGCATGGAGCATGAGGAGCAAACATAAGATAAGATAAGACGAACTTTATTTATCCCAAAGGGAAATTCAATTAAATCCGTGAGTTCATTTATTTATCAAGGAGTTTTAAAGTCTGGAGTCTGCAGTCAGCTTTACTTACAATTTCAACTGATTCATAATCAGAGTACAACTACGTTTTCGGAGATCTTAATGAACTATTTGGATTGTAAATGTGATGGTTTCAGCGGGGCAGTGTGTGTGTATTTGTGCACTATAGTGCCTGAATGCGCCTGAATACGTAAATATATTGACGTATTCAAATACTTTGCCACGCTTTCTCTCTTTGTTTTATTACTTTGGCGATGTTGCCTTTTTTTATTTGCTCCGTAAGCCTCCATGAGGATTTCTGCCTCCGACGGGAAAAGGACGCCGCTCTCGTTGCCATGGTGAATCGGTGAATCTGTGATCGATGGACGGGGTCTATCTGAGGAAGCCGCGTGCGCGCACTTATCCAGGATTGGTTTCACCTGGCTTGTTGAATCTGTGTCTGCTCATCCTGGCTTGCTCTTTGTGCAACCGATTAAGCCTGGACGCTCTTGTTTTGGATTCGTTGAACTCGGCTCAGTCACTTATCCCGGATGTCTTAATCCTACTTTTGTGCAATGGGCCCCAGGTGTGGATGAACTAACTAACCCTTTTTGTTGTCATATGATATTAGATATGATCCTCCCATTTGAAGATGCTGTTTACACCCTATAAAATTAAAATCGAGCATATGTTGCATTTAATCCCAGAAGCATCCCGCGGAACAATTTTGAACATCTGTGTTTGGTTTTACATCCAACCTTTCTGTCGAAATTTTCCCCACATGATGCCAACAGGAGGGCAATGAATCGCTGATGTGTTAATTACAGCTAAATGGAACAACATGAGTGGAAGCATGTATAGCACAGAGTCTCATTGATGGATACAGGTGGGAACATAAACTTGCCATCAAAGCAATCTGATTGATGTAATTAGCAGAGTAAATGGATTTTAAGGTTTTTACATCACATTTATGAAATTTATGACTCCCAAGAAGAAAAGCTACTATTATCTCTTCCTGCCATCATAATTGTAAGGACTGAGCTGCATTATAGAATAGAAACATCTATTTTTTTTATAACTTCTAAATTTATATATGAGCAATTTTACAAATGTTATATCAGCTGTAAAAATAGTTGCTTTGGTCAAATTGGAATTGCATCAAATAGATTATGTTTAAATGATGTAATGCAGACAATTTATTTTTTTGCCTGAGGTAAAGAAACTCCCTCAACCCGCCCTTCTCTCTCTCTCTCTCTCTCTCTCTCTCTAACACACACAGCCCCACACACACACACACACACACACACACAGGTCTGTGGGTCACGGAGCAGCAAGACAGCTGAGCCATTTATCTGGATCCCTGGGGAAACAATTACACCCGACCAGGCAGCAGAGCCGGACAGGGGCTGGGAATTAATGATGGGCCTGTGACTCGAGTTGGAGCGAAAACTTCCAGTGAAGGGATGGTGTCTCTGACCAGGAACCCCCCTCCCCCCCTGCTGGTCGCCGACACTGTGCTAAATCACTTCATTTCAGCTCTCTTGCAAAAAATAATCAGCGTCATATTCCAGCAATAAAAGGACTACTGGACAAGACACAACAAATCCTCAGTGATACCAGGCAGTTGGAATTAATGAACTTAATACTGTACTTAAATCTACATATATTGATTTTTCAGAGCAGTGCATCAACCTGTAAATTCAACTTTACATCCAGCAGACACAGAGCTGAGCTGAGTTTCCAACCATGTGCTTAATTCAAGTTAAATACTCACTCTCCTTTCAGTTCTTTTTTCGTCTTGAGAGAAATATCTGGCTCTTTAGCTGCTAATTGTTCCACTACGGCTGATAGTCACTTGCCAGCTTTGTCTGTCTACCATTTGGTGCTGGACAGTTAGTGTGCAGGGAGTTTTTTTTTTTTTTTTTTTTTTTTGGTGAAAACGGTTGCCTGCTGTGTCTGGAAACGAGAGAAGTGAGAGCAAGCCAAAAGAGTGAAGCTAGAAAATCAAAAACAATGAGCTGAAAGACACTAAAACATAGTCAGGTAATAATGCTTTGTGAATGTCAAACTCAATCATTTAAAGATTTAAGTATAAATTTAGATTATTATTATTTAGATTAGTGCAGCTAAAGCACAATTTTGAGGTACTTTAGTAGTACATTGCAAACTAAAACTTCGCATGTGCAATACTTTCTCATAAAACATGATGCAGTGATACATATTTAACTACTCAACACTCACATTGATCAGCTACATGATTAAAATGTTGCTTACATGTTAATCATCATCAATACTAATAAAGCACTTCTGATAATGCCTCTGTCGTATTTTTACATTGGAGTATTGCCACTTTTACTTGTTTAGGATATGTGCACTTCTTCCAGATAATAATGTCACAAACTCACTAGTGTGTAGTAAAGCTGTCATCATGCAGCAGATGGTGAGTAAGGTCAAATCATTTCATAGCTGCAGATGACACACTGCATGTCCATTTACAGGAATAATGCAACATAATTACTGTGATTACTTTGCTATTTAGGTCTGCAGACATGAACTAGGAGAGCAACAATGGGAATGGATCTTAGTATGTTTTGTACATTATTTATAAGAGGATATTGTGTGTGGAGAGCCTTCATAGCTCTAACTATATTCCAATGTACAGATGGTTGCAGTGTCCTCTACTGACCTTAAGAGCCACATCAGCACAGACAGGAAGTGGAGGAGAGAACCCCCCATTACAGTGTAGGCGTTTTCCATCTGACAATAATGAAGATATCTGATGCATCCTATGACAAATAGAGTAAAAACATAATCACGTTATTCTAAGGTCTAATTTCCCTTCACTGTCCCCATTGTTCAGATTTCCGAGCACACACACTGTGTTCTTTCTCTCGCCGTGCGAAGCCAGACCTCTCCCAGCTTCCCCCTCATGCTTCAGCGTTAGGAGCTGCCACATCCCAGCCCCCACCTCCCCACAACCCCTCTAGCTGCCTCCTCCTCCTCCTCCTCCTCCGACTCTAACTCTCCTCCCCGCCTCCCTCTATCCCTCTCGTGGCCCGTTGCCATGGAAGCTGATTGGAGGGATCACTCCGTCTCTCCGGCACGTCGCCTCTCCATCTTTGCCAGGAGAAAACAAGGCGATTCAGAGCACAGCACAAAACCAAAAAAACCTCCTTCTGTTGAACAAGCAGGGGGCCGATATTAGTTATTGACCATAATAATAAACTACATTATCCACTTAAAATCTTATTTTCTTTTATCCTTCACTCCATAAATTTTCATCTCTCAGCAGCACCAACTTTCAAAACACCTCATCACATATTGTGCAGGAATTAAAAAATGATTTATATTTTGAGGTTTTATTTTTGCCCTCATGGTCAAGGACATTTTCCTCCACACACCAGTGGGTTCATGCGACATCCATCCAAACAGCAGCCTGACAGAAAACAGGCTCCACTACTTTTTAATTACCCTTTAAACTCAGAATCGAAGCTCGTCACTGCTGAAGACAATAATGAGCTGCTGCAGATCTCAATGCAGTGCCACATATGTTTGTTAGACATTTCAAACTATTACATTTTGGCCTCTTCTGTGCAACATTGGTTGATTATGATTAATATTATCTTCCATAAATGCATTAATTCCAAGTGCATTTTTGTATTTCTCATTCATTTCTGAGCTGCGAAACTAGTCCAAAAAAATGTGATGTTCCTTGTGACTCCATATTGTTTCCCACTACCTCTGTGCTGCATTGGAAAAAGAAATACTGACAGATGAAGCTGAATCACTTTAACACACACACACACACACTCTCTCTCTCTCTCTCTCGCTCCCTCTCTGTACAGTACATACAAACTCAAGGCTAAGGCTCTTGGTAGCTTTATTTCTGATATTTTTCAACCAAGCACGACTGTAATGGGAAGACAGAACATTCGGGGTCTAGCATTGCTATAGCAACAATGTTTAGGGGCTCGTGGGTGGGGGTTGGGTGGTTAATCTCATATTTTTGAAATAAATGTTGCTTATATTGATTTTAATCTCTGTATATAAAGTACTGTGTAGTAATTGTGTTTATGCAAGAAGCAAGAGGGTTTGAATTTACAGGTCACACAGGTGTAAATAAAAATGAATGATGGCTGAATTCCATTTCAGTTTCAGGGTCTTGGTATTGTTCATGCCGGCTCACGGTCATGGTTAAGTGGGGCCGCTTGAATAGAACAAATCCACTGTTAATGTTGTTAAATACACTTGTGATGTTCGTTGTAGTTGAAATATCTGTTGTGAAAAAGGCCAAATTTTATCTTTTATATTTGGTAGGAATCTACACACTGAGGTCATGTATCTGTATCTGTATCTGACAAACTGTTAACCTCAAAATAGTCTCCACCAATATAATGAGGCAAAAATGCAGGAAATGAAATGAAGGAATTTGTAAATAAAATCTTAAACATTCATAAAATTACAGTTTGGTTGGTGGCTCCTTAAAACTTCCTGATGAATTAATTAGAATCATAACCTCAGGACTTGTACAACTCTGGCTCTGAATCTTCTAAATTCAGGTGTACTTTGAGGTTGGTGAGTTCAGGTAAGGTTACCACACAGTCTAATGAATTCTCTGTTGAGGTTCAGTGAAAAACAGAACTGATTTATTTCTCACATCATCTCCCACACAGCCGACCAGTGCTGCACAATTCCACTTGGTCTGAAAATCAGTATGAGTAAACGACTAGTTCATCCAGCTATCGTTAAAGGACACACCAGTGGTGTTAATTCAATTCATGTTGGACACGCGACGTACACACACATGACAGAACACCTGGAAGTTGCATGTGTGCATCTTTGAGCTGTGTAAACAGGCGGTGAGTCATCATCGGGCAACAAAACCGCTTCTTCTAATTTTAGTCAATTGCACATTTCATGCTGCCTCAGAAATTGTTGACTGAGAGGTTTAAGCTGAAGTTTAATTTCATCACCCACTGTGGCACGTGAGCGAGGAACAGACTGATGGGGCTGTGGCTATGATAACGGTGACTGTGTGTTGGAGGTGATAGTTTGGAACATGATGTGACTCCTGTGCTGCACAGCTGGTCCACTCCTGCAGAGCATCTCGTGCTTTCCATTGTGTTTTCCATTTACATCCATCTGCGTGCATGTTAGCCTGCCTGGCTAGAAACTTCACACGCCTTCCATGCAGCTTCTAGTCTGTGCATACAACCGAGTATCAGGTTTCAGTGCAGCCTCACTAGAATTAACCACAAAACCTCACACAAATATATATAAAAAGGATCAACAATAAATAAAAGATCTATGGATAATATTCCTCTCCTACTACAACAAGTCCACTCCACCTCTCTGTCCCACTATAACCAGTCCACTTCACCACTATGTTCCACTTCTTAAAGTTTGAACATTTTGAGCTCAATGACTCTCTTGATTTCAATATAAATATAATTAGCTAATATAATTAGTCTGCAAAGCATAAAATGAATTCACGGTTCAACCAAACATATCTGTCTGTCTGTTCTTGTGTATTTTAGCATCATACACATGTTATTCCAGATGAATGCCATTAACCCTTGTTTCATTCAGAATATTTTCCTGCACAAAAGCACAGTGAGAACGATTGATTTCAGAGTCATTGTCTCTGTTTCCTCTTGTTTCCTCTGATCTATTCGTCTGTGCCATCAATTTAAATTTCAAATTAGCCTTATGGAAACAAAAAGAAGGAACGTCACACAGCAAAAAGCTCATTACATTTGCATCACAAATGCCCTGCAAAGTAATAAATGTGGGACATAAAATATTGTGGAGACTGTAACATGAAAAAGTGGATAAAGTCAATGTTTCCAATTATTTGTCTTTGTTGTAATTGCAGGAACATCGTAGGAAATGTTGCTCATATTTAATAATGCTCCTTAAGACTGTGGAAAAGAGGAATTTCACATAGCAGAATCTACACTTTCCACCCCCACCCCATCACATCCACCACATCTACTACCCCCCCCCTCTTTCTCTCTGATCTCGAAGGGCTTGCTTCACCTCAGTCAAGCTCCAGCGCTCCAGCCGGCAGCAGCATCGAGCTAACAAGTCTTTGTGAGGGGAGAGAGAGAGAGAGAGAGAGAGAGAGAGAGAGGAGAGAGAAAGGAAAAGGGGGGTGCAGAGCAGGAGAGAATCAGACAGTGAGAGAGTTGACAGTATGAGCAGAGGATGAGGGTGCAGAGGGAGGACGCATAAGATAGTGACAGAGGCAGAGGTGTTCAGTGCTGCACAATAGTGCCAGAGGCTGCTGGAGAGAGAGAGAGAGGGAGAGAGAGAGGGAGAGAGAGAGGAAGCAGGCATCATGGCAGCTCTCACTGCATCATCACGACACATGGGGATGTTTGGCTGCTGCTGGTGAGCACTGTGTGATGCAGAGGAGAGAGCCGAGGACTTCCTGGAAACCAAAGGCGAGCCGAGGAAACAGGTCAGTGGCGGTCAAAGGGGCTCATGGGAAGCCTTTGTGCATGCAGCAACGCCGGCGAGATTTAATCGCGTCACGGGATGATGCCGATTTACATTTGTCAATAAGAATTCCCCTGTTAGTGGGGATGTGGACATGCGAGGGGAGTGGGAGGTTGCGCATGCATGCAGACACGTGAGCAGGCTCGTGTGTGTGGAGTGTGTGTGTGAGTGTGTGTGTGTGTAGGTTTGGAGCTCTAAATGGCACCGGTTGGGAGAGCTCGACCAGGGACGTTTAGGTTAAAGAGGCAAGCACAGGAAACCCTCCTGGAACCAAGAAAAACTGCAACACCTTCTGTGACATCACATACATAGAGAGATGTTACGTAGTGTGATGTGTTCAGTGTCTCTTCTACTACACATCTTTGTGGTTTTGCAGTTTTTTTCCAGAGAGGAAGTGAGCTGGAGTGTGGGATTGAATACAGGAGATGGAGGAGAGTTAAGAGAAATTATAATAGGAGGAGAGTTAAGAGAAATTATAATAGGAAATGATAACAAAGGAGGGTAAGAAATGAAAATGAAGGAGTGAAAATGAATTTAAGGCAGTAAAGGACATTACATAGAGACATAATTGTGTTGCAGTAGGTAGTAAGAGAAAGGAGACAAAGCCTGTGAGAGAGGAAAAGCTTGGACCAGCATTCAGCTCTGCTGCATATGATGTAATCCTCCACCAGTCAAAGCAGTCAGCTCAACAGTTTTTTCACAAATTTGAAATTTAAGTATGGACAAAGTGCAGAGAGCTGACTAAAGACACAGGTCCCGTAATCAGCAGTGCTCTTGAAGTGGGGGGAGAGAACCGTGTGCAAATCATCTCTCTTATCAGAAGACTTAATACACTTTCAATTTTCCACAAAAGCATAACACAACATGAGTTCATCAAAATCTTAATGAGTGCAACACTTCATTTGACATCAGCCACTCTCTGCTTTGAAGCGTCACAAAGTTTGGCAAGGTTGCCTCCCAGCACATAACAGTGTGGAGCCAGGTTCTGCATAAATTATCCTCAATTAACCCACATTTCTCAGAAAATATGTGTTTTCTGAGGTGATTACTGTTATGTTTGACATCCTGTGCATAAATACAGTTTCATTTCTCGAGTAATTTCACCTCCTTTCAGCACAGGTTTCTATCAAATTCTGCATAATTGAGTGGGACTTTTGAAACACTGCAAAAACACACACAATTCAGCTTCTCAGAAGAAACTGCTCGTCTACCAAACTGACTGAAATTAAGTGGTGACCTTGGTTGTTCTACATATACCCAACATTTTGGTGCAAGTGTCTCCCCTATATTGAACCATACTACACAGATATGGAGCTTTGAAGAATTTGAAACAGCAGACTCTAACCAGAATAGAAGAATGCAGTGTTTCCCATTCAACAGATTTGATCTCACTCTGGCAACACATAAATAAGTTGCGTAATTCAGTGTAATTTCATTAAAGTAAGCTTGTCTTCAACATGAAAAATGGCTTCAGAAATAGCTTTCCTAAAAGAAAATTAAACCAATTCTCAACAACTTACGTGTGCTTCGTTATTAGTTTAAACATATTACTGTGTCAACCACTTTGGTATTAAATAAAAATATGTTGCTGAATCATATGTGGTTTAGAAGCCAAAGATCTTTAGTTGCACAACTGAGAGCTGATATTTTTCCTCTGGCCATTGACGTTAAGATCAGATTTAAAATTATACAGGAGAATGAATCAGCTGTGTGATTTGATAAAAGTGGAAGTGAGTCATATTTTCTTTTTAACACTCTATACTATGATGATTTAAGAGTGTTAATTTATTCGTGAAGTGACTCAACAAAGCCTGAAATATTCTGGTGGCTCGTTTTTGATTGTGCGTTCATTATTGTTATCATCATTATTATTCTAGCTTTTCTACATTTGTGGTCTTGTCCTTTGTGCAGGTGCAACCAGCGGGAGGAGCCACATGATGAGTGGGATCCTGAAGAGGAAGCTTGAGGAGGGCACGTCCCCTTACCTGTCCCTGCGGGGGTCCGACGATGACGAGGTTTCCTGCAGCGACAGCGGCAACAGCAGCGATAGCCTCAACCATCCTGTCCCGTCTGGACTGCTGGACTGTAAGATCACATCACCACGCTGCTCCTGTCCAGCTAGTGTGTTTTGGTTAAGGTGACCAGATCTCTGAGATGAAAATCAGGGACATTTTCAGTGCGGCGTTAAAATTATCATGTTATTATTAAATGTTATCATTCTAAAATAGAAAATGGGGACAAATACTTTTTCATATATCTTGACCAGCTTTTATTACACAAAACTTTAGTGTATTGTATTGTTATTTCATGGTAATCCAATATAACAAGTCACCCCTTCACTAGCAACGGTGACAAACAAAACAGTGACTTAGGGCATAATATAATAAGATGGTCTGCATTTATTACTACTGCAGTCATTGGTTAACCACACAGCACTGCCTGGTGCCAGACAGATACACAAAATACAACAGTTAACACACAACTATTAACTGCTGTGTGTTAACATTAGCATTATTAAACATAATGCTAAAGGTCAATAACTTTCATAACATTACATTATGTCCTCAGTTCAGATACACAGACGCACTGCATATTAATATCATATTTACTTTAACTCACTTCACACACACGCAGTCAAGTCTACTGCCAACTCACACATAGTAAATAAGTTCAAACACAACCGAACATACCATTGAACATGGCCGTTGCTCACTTCCGTTTCTTTGCATTTTGCCGCCACTAGCTTGTTGTTGCGGACGCTGCTGCGTCTGTTCGCGCTCCCTAATAACGTGCGTACGTCCCATGACGTCTTCTCTGGCGATGCGTTTACTGACTCCCGTCAGCCAAAGATCCAGCAGTACTGCTAATAAGGCCATTAATGTCACCCAATTAAGAGCTGATGGTCACCCGGCTCTTCTTAATATGCATTTTATTATTGGGTCTTTTCATTCTGCCAAAGTCAAATTAGTATCATCTTTTAAATCACTTCTTAAAACTTTTATTGGAAGGCCTTTTAAAAATTCCCACTTGAACTATGTTGAACTACTTTTTTCATTGTAATTTCTGTTGTGTGTGGATTTTATTACTATCTTCAGCCTCGTTATCTCTTTATACTTCAAAGTTCCTCTATTTTAAAGTTTGTTATCATTATTGCATGTACAGTAAAGGGCACACGTTATGAGACGAGGTAACTTTTGAAAGAAGAAATAACAAATGAAAAATTGAATCTACCATTTGGTGGCTAATGTTAACTTATGTGTCCGTTTGTACTTTCAGATTCTTCTTTATTTGTGCTACTTTTAGACTATATTTACTATATTAGTCTCTAATTTAACTCATGAGGCCTCTGGAGTAAAAGTTACAGTCTTGCTTTGACAACTTTTTCCCACTCAGTGTGTTTCCCCACCTCTCTCATCCAGCCACTCTCCAGCAGCAGTCAAAGCGACTGCGCGGCCGCAACGTGCACTTTGAGAGCGTGACGGTCTACTACTTCAACCGGCGGCAGGGCTTCACCAGCGTGCCCACGCAGGGAGGCAGCACCCTGGGGATGTCGCCGCGTCACAGCGGGGTGAAGCGCTTCACCCTCAGGGAGTTCGCCATGGAGCAGAAACAGAGCCACTGGAACATGCTGAGGGATCATCTGAAGGAGGAGAAGCTGAATGCCATCAAACTCAAAGTCAGTGGGAGAATGAGTGAAGCCTCATTCAGCTGCAGCCTATTTTTTGGGATGTTAAGTTTAAAAATGTGTTTCCTTTCAAATATTAAAACAATCACTCCTCATAAGCTTTTGAATAAGTCAGGACATTCATGCTTGTAGCCAGAGTTTCTCGTGTAATTATCCTGAGGGTCTAAATGTATGTGTGGGCGTGCAATCTTAATTTAACTTACTTTTCCTGTCCTCCAGCTGACTAAGAATGGCACCGTGTCATCCATGGAGGCGGATACCCTGACGCTCGACGACATCTCCGAGGACGACCTGGATGTGGACAACACGGAGGTGGATGACTACTTCTTCCTCCAGCCTCTGACTACCAGGCGGCGCCGCGCCCTTCTCCGCTCCTCGGGGGTGCGACGCATCGACGTGGAGGAGAAGCACGAGCTGCGTGCCCTCCGCATGTCCCGAGAGGAGTGTGGGTGCCGCTGCCGGGGGATATGCGACCCGGAGACCTGTGCTTGCAGCCTGGCCGGCATTAAGTGCCAGGTAAATGGAACTGTGGTGAGGCCCATCTATAATACTAAAGTGTTGTTCATGTCTGTTTGTGCAGTAGAACTTCTTGAAGGTTGGCCGGCAATTTAAAGTCCTTAAAGTTCAATTTAAACTCGTGCTCTTAATTGGTCAAAATTGTAATTCTGAAAAGTAGGCTGTTCAGTCTTGGTGCAATATTGGTTGGTGTGATTTTGAGCATATCACAAGTGTCTCCATGACTCTGTAAGTTACAGAGTAAGTAATCATGGAGTGACGTTACGTCTGGTTGCTTTAGGTTTTCAGCTCTTTGAAATACAGGAAGTAGTTCTGTCTATTTCCCAGGAGGCCTTGTGTATGACACTTCTCACCTTTCGCCATTTGTCTGGTGAAAACCTGATGTTTTATAAATGTTATTCAGAGACTTTCTCACTTTATGCATTATTTCATTAATTCTCAAGGTTGAGGAGGATCTCATGAACCAGATGTTTTTTTCTAAGCATAGAATATAATGTAGCTCTTTAATTGAATTCAGACATGCAAATCCATGAACTGTGAGTTGAGATTTATTTAGTACATGAAGTTCTACTGCATTAAGGTGTTCAGTTATATACATGAAACACCCACAGTGGATTCAGCTGTTTCCCTTCAAGCATGATCAGCTGTGATTGGCAGCAGAATTTACCTTTTCTGCTGCCACTGTTCGACGCTGCTGGATTACTTTAGTTTTTTTTTTTTTTTTTGTCCTCAGGTGGACCGCATGTCCTTCCCCTGTGGCTGCACCAAAGAAGGCTGCAGCAACACCACGGGACGGCTGGAGTTCAACCCAGTCCGGGTGCGCACCCACTTCCTGCACACCATCATGAAGCTGGAGCTGGAGAAGAGCCGCGAGGAGCAGCAGCATCAGCATCATCATCATCAGCATCCGCCGGAGCAGCAGCTTGTAACCAACGGCAACGGTTACCATGGCGACTCCTCCTCCTTGGTCCAGCCGCAGCAGCAGCAGCAGCAGCCGAACCTGCAGTTTCCACTGATGAGCAGCGCGCCACACATTCCCATCATGCACCTCCAGAACACAGGCGACACGGATTCACATCTGGACGAAGAGGAGGAAGAGGAAGAAGAAGAAGAGGAGGAGGAGGAAGAGGAGGACGAAGAGGATGAGGAGGATGAAGCTTACGAGGAAGATGAGGATGGCAGCAGTGTTTGCAGCGGGCTGTCCGACTGCAGCACGCACAGCTTAGAAACAATCGACCCCGAGGACGGGGAAGAGGACGAGGAGGACGAGGAAGACGAGGATGATGAGGAGGATGATGAGGAAGACGAGGAGGAAGATTGGGATTGCTCATTGCACGGAACAGGTCCTCCGCCCTACTCGGTTCCACTTCCTTCAGTGCTGAGTTATTCTAATAACACCCTCATGAGCCTCAGTAACCCCTTCCACAACACCCCCTCCATGCAGCACTATCAGATAGACAGCTCTGTAAATGACACTCCTGCCTTCCTCAGTGAAAATGTCACACTCCCCACGGTGGAGACGGCGTTAGAGTCTGAAATGAACACAGAACTCCGCCGCCAAACAGAGCAGCAGAGCATCCCCTGCCATTTCCCCGACCCCACAGAGCCCCTCGCTCTCCAAACTTGCTCACATGCAGACGCCCATGAGAGCGACGCTGCCCCTGCTGGCGCAGCCGACGAACAGCAGCGCTCGACAGACCTCCAGAACAATCCAGACCGCCATGACTCACAGACTGAGGCTCCGGCGGGGTCTGTGGAGCAGACGGAGGAGGAGGAAATGAGGGAGCCGACGCAGGAGCGAGCGGGACTGCAAATGCAGGGAGATCAAACAACAAACACGTCATGTTCAGACAGCACCTGATGATTCAAACGCTTCACAGAGGGTTCAGCTAATGTTGGAAATCTTTATTCAAGAATCGTGACCTTTGACGATCAGAGTTTGATTTATTCTTGATAAGTGCACTTCCAAAGAGAGAATGAGTCCGGTTTTGACACAGAAAGCTCAAAGAGATGATTAATTTTAGCTCAATTTGTCTCTGAACCTTTCTTGTTGGTTTAGAAAAAAGACTCAAACTACAATGATGAAGCTCAATGAAGCAGTGTTTCTGTACGTTACTTGTATAATTTATGCCCTGTTATACAGTCTTGATCATTACAGCATGTTTAGTGGTTTGTGACTGGCATCTATGACGAATCCAGATTTCGAGGTGCTCGTATTGTTTCAGTATTTTCCATCGTGCCGGTGTCTCATCGTTGCTGCTGATCGTTCTTAAATGCCTGTCTGTAAAGCATGTGTTCAGTTTGCGCAAGATGTTTCGAGGCTTAACACAAACTGTAAAATGATGAAAACACATAAATGGGTTATGATTCATACTCAAGGTCTTTTTTGTTCCTTTTGTGCTGAAATTTTAACCTCATTACTTTTCTTCTTCGTCTATGTTCTACACTTGAATATCTCAAGAACTGCTGGATGATTTGGCATGGAAGTTTGTACAGACATTCATGGTCCCCACTTTCTTAACTTTGGGCTTCTGTTAAAGCAGCTATAATCATTATTCTAACACTGGATTACATGAAAGGATGACAACAGCAGCGTTTCATCTCCTTTCAGCTCATTGTTTTGGTTGTTGTTCATAGCTTCGTCTCATTCACTTCCTGTCTTTAACCAAATGGCAAAGTTAGTTAGTCAACTTAAAATATGAAGATATATCAGTATTATTTTTTAAATCTTCTGTCTGATGCCTCCAAGTAGCCAAAAAGTAAGCAAGTCTAATTTTTCATATAGCACCATCATCATGTCAAAATTGGAGTTGGCAAATGTTACACAATAAATTAAGATGGTGAACATTAACCTCAGTGCATTAGCATTGTCACTGTTAGCATGCTGGCATGTGCAGCCTCACATGACCTCAACCTCCTCATAACTAACACATAAATACTATTGTAATGTGAACTTGTGAAAATACTGCCAACAAAATATCCTGCTACAGGATTAAAGAACATAAATCAAACTCATGACCCTCTAGAAAATAAAATTCTATCTTGCATAATCAGCCTTTAACAGTAAAAAAAAAAAATCTATTATTGGCTTCCACCGCTGATTTTTTCCCAATGATTTAAATGTAAAATTTTGCTTTCTAGTAATTTCTTATTCAAATGTGTCTCTAGTCTCTCTTCTCCACATCACTGTCACTGTCTTCATCGTTGGTCAGACTTAAACACACACACATGCCAAAGCATATAGTAGGATTAGAGAAACATTCACCTATGCATGTTATTTATCATTTTACAGTCGTGTGAACAATGTGATAAAACTGCACTTTTTTCACTTCTCACATAAGTTAAAGCTTGTGTCAGACTAATTAACTTTGTCTCTCAGAACTGCCAAATGGGGGCCAAATATAGTGTTCTTTTTAACTGTACATTTCCATGACTGTGCGAATAAAAACTTTTTGACATCCATCTCAGTTTAAAGGTGGTTAATTAATTGTGTTGCTGGTTGCATATCTGAGTTTAAAATAAAGGTTTTAGTCTTGTAAACAAAAATGTCATAAATGAACCTCACAAGATGCAGATAAATAAAATATAATGTCTTGATCAGCACAAAGACATTTAAAAAATACTGTGGATGTCTCAGACTATTCTATTTTTCTACCAGCAGATGGCGTCTGGTCCTCAACAACTGACTTCCTCTTTCTTGCCACTGTCATCCCCCAACTTGAAGGGGTTAATCATTTCTTTCTGACGTCAGTAAATTTGTTGAATACATGTTTTTTTTGCCTCAGGACAATTTTGCTGGAAACATCTGTCCTCTGTCACCAAACAAGCATTATTTCTTTTTTTTTTTCTCACTGAAAAAAATGTGCACCCAAGTCAGACAGATCATCCTCTGACTGGAATCATGTGAGTTCATTAAAACGTCCCTGAAGCTTTAATTTTTGTGTCAACCTGTTCACCCAGTTTCATTCACGCACCCCACCAGTGCTTCCAGTTTGTTGCACTGTGCAGCCTCTAGAGAGCACTGCTGAGTCAACGGCACAGTTTTTGGGTGAGGCGGAGATCAGACAGGGGCAAGAGGAAGCTCTGCTCTCACCTCGCTGGCGAGCCTATTCATGTATAGAAATATTTTCATGGCTCATTGCGTAACCGCACAACAGTGAAGCAGGTGCTGACACAATGGAACTGAACCCTGCATTCACTGCTTCTCCAACAATGGCGCACATGTGCAGTAAAGGCTTTACATTAGGATTCATCAGGAGCACAAGGTCATCACTTGACCTCTCCCTTTCCTTATATAATCAAACCGATTAGGTGTGTGTCCGCCCTGTCGGGGGCTGCAGCAGGGGATGCCTGCTTGCTTTAAGCCCGCAAGGTATTGTGGGTAACAAGCTGAGAGACGCTGCTGATCAATCACAGGCAGGAGAGCTGTAATGTTAGGTTACCAGGCAACAGGAAGGGAGAAGCGTCAGGAGGGGGCTGCCGGGTGGGGGTGGTCTCAGCTTTTCACCTCCATCTCCCCCTCCTGTCTATCCCAACACCACCTTCCTCTTCTCCCTACGTGCCTGTCTGGCTCTTATCGATGAGGGTTCTCTCGATCATATGGAGACGATAACGTTAATTGACTGTGATGTGTGACCCTGTCGTCTACCAAACACTAAATATCTTGAAAAATGACTATAGAGTTTTAACATCATATGAAATTCACTTATTCTCTATTATCCTTTTTATACCCTCAAACACTGACTTGAGTTTGAAATTTTTGTTTTAACTCAAGCTGCATCTTGTGGCCTTTAGCGAATGCAGATCACTCAGATATCATGCAGATGATTCAGTTTGTCACTTTAGTCACACGATAACACACGATCATATATGTAATGGTGAAGGCCCGGAGATGTGGCTGAAAGCTCTGGAAGAAAATTTGAGTATCTGTATATATAGAATTTCAAATATTACTGTGTTTGACAATGTTTGCATAATTAACATGTGGGCTAACTGGTGTATAAATATTTTGATGAATCGCTGACAATTAAATAAAATGCAGTTGTAAACATAAAAAAATTCTGGTAACACTTTATTTGACGCCTATCTCTATAACGCATTATAAATGTATTTATAATGCGTTATAATGACATTATAGCACCATATAACTATAGTTATAAACACTCATAAATGATCATAATGCTTTATAGCAATAATGATAACACACTATAAAGCATTTTATCATCACTTATAAGGTCAGGTATTATAATACATTATAACTGTTGGCAACTCACTGACAATTCCCACATAGATAATGCATCATTATAAACACTCATAAATCATCATAAGGCTTTATAACAATGAGCATAACACATTATAGAGCATTTTATAATGGCTTATAAGGTCAAGTATTATAATACTTCATGATTGCTGGTCATAGTTGTCATATATTAAAACTCTTTATAATGCATTATAATCACTGGTATAATGCATTATAATGTGATTATAAGTTACTCTAAATGGTCATTGGGCGCTTCAAGTAAAGTGATGAAACTGCTCAGGTATAGGCTGATATAACACATTACAAGCTGGTCATAAGTCACTATAAGTGGTTTGCTTGAAGAAAAATACACATCCTTTAATCTATGCAAGACCAACACAAAACATTGCAAAACTTATTTTTATTAACAATGTGACTCCTTCAAAAAACGTTATCACATTCACAGTGAGTGGTTAAGTTGATAAACAAAAGTTCTTCAAAAATGAAACAAAACAAACAACAACAAAATAAACCTCTTACATCTCAACACAAAAATCAGTTAGCAAGGGACCAGCAATCATCAAGTATTATAATACTTGACCTTATAAGCCATTATAAAATGCTCTATAATGTGTTATGCTCATTGTTATAAAGCCTTATGATGATTTATGAGTGTTTATAATGCTAGTTATACACGTTTATAAGCATATCATAAATATATGTATAATGCATTATTTATGTGGGAATTGTCAGTGAGTTGCCAACAGTTATAATGTATTATAATACCTGACCTTATAAGTGATGATAAAATGCTTTATAGTGTGTTATGATTATTTCTATAAAGCATTATGATCATTTATGAGTGTTTATAACTATAGTTATACAGTGCTATAATGTCATTATAACGCATTATAAATACATTTATAATGCGTTATAGAGATAGGCGTCAAATAAAGTGTTACCAAAATTCTTAATATACAAATTTTATTAGATTTACTAATTATATTTTTAGATATTGTATAAGTTTGTCGTCACTCTTGTGACTGAGTAAATATTGGGTGATGACGGCCATGAAACACAGTTGAAAACTCTGAAAGAAATCTAATAAGCTGGACCTTGAGTTGAGTCTTTTGTCAAACTACTATACCTATTTGTGTTTATGAGCTATAAAATTAATCTGAAAAAGATTAGTACATGTGTTTTAACAGTAAATAAATGAAAGATTTGTTCGTGTGTGATCATATTTCACTACATATGATTCGATATAAGCGTTGCTGGTTTGAGTTTAACCACACTACTATATATGTTACAATTTCTATTATTCCAGTTGAGTAAAACATATTCAAACATTTCAGACTGTAGTTCTTTTTAAATACACTTCAATCTCTATTTAAACCTGCTTGTATAACCTGATCCTCTCACCTTCTCCATCAACATGAGCTCTCGCCTCCCAATGAAAGCATCCTTCATGCAAAATACGCTTCCCAAAATAGGTTTTATTTTGGAAATCTAGATTTTGTGTTTTGTTGCCACATCTTTGGTTATAACAAAACAAAATGTCACTTGTCACATTTTGCAAATCGATACATAGTTAAAGTGTAACATGTACTTGAACCACATGGATGATCCTGTTCAACATAAGTTCCTGTCGGGTTCATCAGTCGTACGTCGGGTTCGGATCACAGACCGGATGTCACTCACAGAAAAACCTTTTGGTCCACCGAACAAAGAAAAAGCTGGAAAGGAAAATGGAGAAAATAAAACAGCATTTACAAAAAATATGTCCTTTATTCTTTTGGCTTTAAAATTATATGACCATATGAGCGGACAGTAGTCACTTCTTGCATGCAGTTCACTAAAACACTACAAGCGCAATGAGAGATGGCTACTGATTGCTTCATGGTTTGTATCTACAGATAATGGGGGACCATACATGTGTTTCATCATGTGTTACAGTGCGGAGAAGAAAAAAAAAGTTCTAGAAAATAAATCAAATCCGAAGACTGGAAAAATGCACTCGTATCTACAGTAAAAATGTTATTTATAATCGGTGGAACAGAAACAACCCGCAGACCCCAGTTGCACAGTCGCTCACACGAAGACCGATGCTGACGTTCTCGCAGCCTTACAAGTACACACACGGACGTACAAATACACACTCTCTCACGCACTTACATGTACGACCGCCGCACGTGGTATTACATAGCAGTGGGGATAGAAAGTGCTCTTACATCAAATGTAAGTGTGATGCATACTGTGGGCCCAAATAGCTATATTATTTACAAACCACCACATTAAAACCACTCGCGTCTCAATTTAAACCGAGAACAACATGAATGTCATACAAACATATGTGATATTATAACCTTTAAATGTAATATATTGTCATGTTCTAGCTTGAGAGCGGTTAGAAAGGTCGACATTTTCTTTTTAGTATATTTAAGATATTTTTCTTTACAAGAGCTCTGGGAGGAGGTGGGATGGAAGGGGGGGGCAACGAATGCATTTCGAGGAGACACCGCGATACGACAGCGGATGAATAAGTAGATACGAGCGTCACTTTAAAGTAAACGTTTTGATGTTTTGGGAAATTCGCTTCTTTGCCTTCAGGTGAGAAGATTGCCGCCATTCTCATGTCTGTCTGTCAGTAAACTTTGCAGTCGTTTAGCTTAGCTTAGCCGGAGACTTGGAGCTGAAAATTAAACGAACGAATAAACATGTTGTGTCTCATTTGTCAAGTCAACACAAATATCAAGATGTAAAAACAACAAATTGTGGTTTTATGAGCAGTTGCATGCTGCAATTATTAAAAATAAAAATACTTCTCTGTAACGTTGGACGCACCAACCAATGCAATAACTGACTTTAATAGTGGCCAAACATTAACATTAACAAAGGACACACATGAGATGGGTATCAATCTTCTCATTATACTCTCAGCAAAAACGATTTTGAATATTCCCCAAAAAGTCAAACAATGTCTTTAAACGTGTCTCATTCCTTGCATACATTCAGCTTCTCTGTATTTAGAGACTTGTATTTTCTACTGAAATGGGGAGATGGCAGTCCAGATAGAAGCACAATACAGATTTCAACCATCACTGATGGCACACCAGTGAGAAGAATGTATTTGTCCATTGCACTTCAGTGGTTTGCTTGTTTCGTTTCAGCTTCGTATACTGTACCAACCGAGAGCTTTCTGGCACTGATCCTGCATCGTAGGACGTTCAGATGGCGGTTGGAGTTTCCAGCATTGACTTTGTCTGCCCTTGGTGATCTTACAACAGTGAAGCAGTGGACACATTCTCACCAATAATGACACGTAAAAGTAGAAAACATTCTTTCTCATTAAAAAAGAAACCTTGTAACCAAAAACAAAAACAAATGCAGAGTACTTGTTAAGTGATACAGCGATTGTTAAATTCAAGACACTGGATTTATAGTAGTAGCAGCAGCACTAGCTACAGACAACTTAACAGTACACTCAAGTGTGTCAGATAGTAACAACAACCAATAGGAAAATCACAAGCGTTTTGCAGAGAGGCTTTTCCATGTTCCAGTCAATCTCTGGCAGTGTCTGCTGGATAATTTGTTTCCATATTTTCCCTCTGAGAGGACTCCACGTATTCACATATGACATGACTGCACTCCCATTTTAGGCCTACCTGGCATAGCATTCCTCATCTCTGAGCAATCAACACACAAGCGTACATCTATCTACCCCTTTGAGAAGCTGTAAACAAATTTCCCTCATGTCTCTGATGCATTTATATTTTTTGTTCTTCTTTTAAAAAGTCTATTTCTTTCTGTCTTTCAAGTCTTTCCCTTTGTTTTCTTTTTCCCTGTTTTCTTTCTCGTATTTGTCCTTGTCCGATTTCGTCACGCTGTTGTAGGATGGTGGGGATGCCGTGGAGGGGGTCATGTCTGTTTTGTCCGAGGTGGAGTTTTCGGTGAACTTGCTGATGACCATCACGTCCTTGTCAGGGTCGCGGATGCCCTCCTTCAGCCGCTCTTTATAGAGGGCGGAGGCCTTCTTCATGGCCAGGCGGATCATGTAGCGGCGGAAGGCTCTCTGGATGATTATGGCCGACATGTCCTCTTGTTTGCGACGCAGGGTGGTGGTGATGGGCTCATAAGACACCTTAGAGGGGTTGGAGGCCATGAAGCGCTCCTCCATCTGACCACGCAACACGTCCATTTCGCCCCCTTCGCCCAACACCCGCTTGGTGAAGGCGAACAGGATGTCGAGGCAGTGTATGCGTTCACCACTCACCATGGGCAGGTCCATGGAGATGAGCTGGATCATGTTGGGCTTGGGCATGCGCAGTGGCGGATCTAGAGCATCTGCAAAGTCTGAAAGCTTGCTGTACTCCATGAACTGAGTGGCGTCCGGATCGAAGCGCTCCCACACTTCGTAGAACATCTCGAAGTCGTCCTCGCTCAGTGGCTCGGCGCTCTCCTCTGTGGCCACGCTGAAGTTCTCCAGGATGACGGCGATGTACATGTTGACCACGATGAGGAAGCAGATGATGATGTAGCTGACGAAGAAGAAGATGCCCACCGATGGGTTGCCACAGTTGCCTTTGTAGTAGTTGCCCGGGTGCTCCATCTGGCTGTCACAGTCCGGCTCCCTCTTGTTCAGGATGGGCGCCAGCAGGCCGTCCCACCCGGCTGAGGTGGTAATCTGAAACAAGCAGATCATGCTGTTCCCGAAGGTCTCGAAATTGAACATGTCGTCAATTCCAGCCTCCCGCTTCACGTAGGCAAAGTTGGACATCCCGAAGATGGCGTAGATAAACATGACCAGGAAGAGGAGGAGGCCGATGTTGAACAGGGCGGGGAGTGACATCATCAAGGCAAAGAGAAGTGTCCGGATGCCTTTGGCACCTTTGATAAGGCGGAGGATGCGTCCGATCCTGGCCAGACGGATCACTCGGAACAGCGTCGGGGACACAAAGTACTTCTCAATAACTTCTGATAAAAACATACCTGCAAAAGCAAATGACATCACATTAAGTAAACAATTTTACTAAGCTAAATTTTTACAGGAAAGCCGAGGCACCTTAAACATCTCCTTACCTACAATGGACAGGATCACCACCACAAAGTCAAATATATTCCAACCAATGGTGAAGTAATAGTGACGCAGAGAGATCATCTTCAGCACACACTCCCCGGTGAAGAGCACGATGAAGACCAGGTTGATCCAGTAGAGGATGTTGGCCATGTCCTGCGTCTGGTCGTCCGTCTCCACCATCATGGTCACCATGTTAAGGCAGATGAGGATCATGATCACAATGTCAAAGGCCTGCTTTGTGATGCAGTCGAACACGCAGCCTTGAAATGCATTCTGAGTGCAGACAGGGACAAAGAACAAAAGAGCAGGAGTCATTTTGCATCTCTACTTATAGTCCATTAGTAAGAATTGACAGAGTAAAAGCCAGAGTCTGAGCACTTAGAGTCTTACTGTCGGCCGAGGTATAGGTTTTTGTGGTTTCTTGGAGCCCAGCTTCTTCATAGCATTGTAATATTTCTTCTGTTCTTCTGTCATGAAGATGTCCTGACCTCCAAAGTAAAGGGAGCACGACAAAACTTGGTTATAACCACGAACTGTGCTTTGAACTTTGAAGAAAATTACATTTCGGAAAGTGATGGGAACAACAGAGCAACCATGTATTTCACTTTGAATCAATGTCTTTGAAAAACACTAGATCTTTTTTTTTTTAAATCGAATTATGAGCATGACAGAGAGTATAACAGTATTATGAAAGTCAGCAGGAAGAATGGCAAGGTCTGAGATGACAAAAATGAAATTGTCAGAATTGACAGAAAAATGTGAAAGCCAATTAATCATTCTTTATTTTCATTTTTTTGAAGGAGGAGGGTTGAACACAGTCGCTATGTTCTCATTAGTCAAAGTGAACCCTCTCGCGATATCCCACATCACACACATCGTTACCGAGTGCGGCTCACTGGCTGCATGATGCGTGTCTGGAGGGACGACTGGTGTCAACACTGAACAACCATCTGTGTGACGCTGTGGCTGTGGGGCTGCTGAACCACACCGACTGATCCAGTGTCTCAGTCAGTCACTCAGTCAGTCAGTCAAGTCAGACCTGCCAGCACATAGCAAACACAGCACCACCCCCCATCCTCCTCCCCCTCCTAGGCGTTGCCAGTCTCACTTGTTAGCGCTTGGTTGAGTGGAGGGCAAATTTGCAGAATACATTCACTGCAATACTGCATGTGCATATACAGTGTGTGTGTGTGTGTGTGTGTGTGTGTGAAGTCATTATGTGATAGCGGCTGTTTCTAAATGCAACTTATCTTCTTCTTCTGCTGGTTGAAGTTGTCGATGATGACACCAATGAACAGGTTGAGGGTGAAGAAGGAGCCGAAGATGATGAAGATGACGAAGTAGAGGTACATGTACAAGTTCACTTCATATTTAGGCTGGTCTTCCAACTAGAACAAACACGATAGAACAAGTTTAAAATGTTAGCGGCTTTCACAACTTGTGCGATTTTCCACTTTGTGAAAGCAAACACTTACATTTCTAGAGTCCACTGCTGCGTACATGATGTCCATCCAGCCCTTAAATGTAGCCTGAGAGGAGATGAGAGATGTGTCAATCTGGGTGGTGGGGGTGGGGGATCATCTCGAAATGACCTTCCTCACAACCTTAATCATCTGATTCTCCCAAGAGTCAAGCTTGGCTGTCATTTAGAGGAGTAGGGATTGTTATTTTGGTCCTAATTTGGGTTCCTCATTATGGCAATGACACAAGATTTTATTGGCTTTGGGATCGTCCTGTTTCTAAATAAAAAATGTTAATGTCTGTTATGACCCAAAAATATTTGTCAAACTCATATTTAACATGACAAAATGACATTATGCTTTTCTGAATTTAAAATTTTAAAAGCAGTTGACAAAAACTTCTCTGAATGTAATTTTTCACTATTCTTGTTATGAATTTGTGTTATTTTAGTTATTTCCTGTTTTATTTTGATAGAGCATGTCCTCTGGTCTGTTCAGTTACTTTACTTCCTGTCTTTTTCCCACCCTTAGGATTGGTAATTAGTTTCACCTGTTATCCTCCCCTCTTGATGTATTAGTTTGTCCTTGTACCTCACGTGGGCTCTTGATTTTTGCCCATTCCCATTTAGATTTGTTTGCCTGTTTTGCACAGAACATTTCACATGAAACATTTCACTGACTAAACTATTAATAATAATCGGCTGATGAATCAATAAGGAATATAATTCATGCAGCCTAATGTACATATTTTTTTCTTTGTCTGTTGTGATTTTTGTCATTTTTTCTTCTTCTCTGCTGTGTCAAACTGTTAATGTGAATGAAACCATACAGAAAACAAACTATGTCAAAAAAAAGCTAGAGATATCCATCCTAAATCCCTCTAAACAACTCTGCCTTCTTTCACTTTTTTGCTTTTCATAATGCCACCTGTGTCCCCGAGACTAAACTCACCACTTGTAACAGAGCCAGATACCCGGCCCCCACATTGTCAAAGTTGATTTTGACGTTCTTCCAGCGGGCGCTGTCGTTGACCAGGTTCAGGCAGTCCGTCTTGTTGTTGACGACGTCGATGGGGAAGATCTCGTCGTTGGTGGTGTTGACGCAGTAGTAGTACTTCCCTGCGAACAGGTTGACGCCCATGATGCTGAAGATGAGCCAGAAGATGAGGCAGACCAGCAGCACATTCATGATGGAGGGGATGGCCCCCAGCAGGGCGTTCACCACGACCTGAGGAGGGTGAAGCACACGGGCAAACTCAACACTCTCCTGTCGGTCAAACGGAGGCTTCTGGTTGCCAAAATTGAGAGGCTGTTTGATTATAGATAAGTGGTCATTACAATCATCTAATCACTTAACTCTTAACCTGATTTGATTGAGCTGTAAAGCTGATGCTACGGTTTTCAGAACAAGAGCCAAGACTGATTTAAAAATTCATCATGTTCCTACATTATTCAAAGCTGTATTTAATATGTAATGTCTGCACTCATAAGGCTCCTAACACCATACATATCTACAAAGAGAATTTAACCACATGACAGTTGGAAAGAGGAAGGTGGACAGGTGAAAAAGTTAACATTTGATAGGTAAAAAAGCAAAACAGAAAAAAACCTTAGAGAGGCGGGATGAAGTCACAACATTTTGTTTGACTGTAAATGAAAAAAGACACACAACAAAGAAAAAAATTACAGGTCAAAGGCACCACACAAGCAACGTCAGAAAACAATGCTAGATAAAAGTTATCCATTGACACAATGTGAAGAAAGTCATGCAGATAGAAGAAGTATAGTGTTGCATTGCAAGGAAAAGGTAACTCTATAGAAGTTATAGTCAGGCCCCCTCTAAAGAGATCAAACCATTGAACTGACATCAAACATTAACCCAGAAGAACCTGAGATTTTAAAAATGGAAATTTATAGTACATATATTTTTTCCTTCAGCAGAGGACAAGCAGACAACAAGAAAATGTCTCTATAACTTTACAGAGACGTCAAATAAAATGTAACTAAAAACATTATATATATAAAATGTTTGGGCTCGCTGAAAGCAGCTACTTCAATACATACAGGACAGGACAAAATTTAACTGTTTGTCCCTCAGTTCTTCCACATCTAAAGATTTTTATAGGCAGTTAATGGTTTAAAGTGAGAATAAAGTGAATTAAAGCTCATCTATTAAACTGCACACGTCTGCTAACTTTCAGCTCGCCCACAATCTATCGTACAATACAAGTTGGTTTTGTGTCGCTGTTATTCCAGATGCCCTTACCCTCATGCCCTCAAACCGAGACAGCGCCCTCAGGGGCCGGAGGGCTCGCAGCGTCCTCAGAGATTTGATGGCGGTGAGCTCAGAGTAGCCCAGAGCGTTGGCTACAAGGCTGACCAGGGACACCTGAGAGACAAGCAGGGGGAAAGGTGAGACATGAAAAGAAGGTGAGACATGAAGATTTAAAAGTGTTTAAAAATGAATGACAGAATTATGCCCAAAAACTGAATTTCAGATGAAGAGATGTGACAGTGAACAATGACTTCAGCAGAGAGAGGATTTAGATCTGTGAGATAACCATTAAAGGAATAGTGACGTTTATTTTCCCCACTCTCTCCCTTCATATATTTCATAACAGTGTCTGGTTTGAATTTACATACATCTACAATGAGGAAGTCGAGCCAGCACCAGGCGTTGGTGAAGTACTTGACGAAGCCGTACGCCACCCACTTCAACAGCATTTCCAGGATGAAGACGTAAGTGAAGACCTTGTCTGCGTACTCCAGCATTGTTTTGATGGTCCTCCGCTGCTCAATGTAAATGTCCTCAAATGCCTGTACAGAATGGAATACATGATATAGGCTGCTGGAGGAAATGGGTCAGGAGGGAAGAGTAGCAATGGCATGAACAAAAGCTGGTAAATCCTATAGACTGACTGAGAACAGGACAGCCCAAACACAGACTCTGGATTAATTTGGAGTCTTCAGTCTTCACTGTGTGACGACACCACAGTGCCTGAGACATGTGTTAAAACTCATTTTGGGTCAATGCATATACACACAGAATCGCCCGCTTACCAACGCCCCGCTGCTGAGCAGGATCATGAATATGATGAAGGATTCAAACCAGTTGTGCTCCACTATGATGAAGCAGGTTTTCCTGAGTGTCCACCAGCTCTTATACTTCGCTCCCTCCTCGTTGATCTGGCAGCACTGGAACCTGCGCACACAGCCTGCAGGCATAAGGAGGAAGATGGAAGAAGTGACCACAGGAATTAATATAGGGATTGACTATATGATTAAATCTGCTCTTCTTCATTACTTATTTCCAAAGTAAGTGCTGTATTTTCTTTATATCGATACGGTTTCTTTTCCACTTTTCCAGGAGTAAAAGACTTCCTGACTTTTTCACTCAGGGTTTTTTTTTGCAAACTGAAAATGTGCATAAATGCAGGTGGACAGAAACAAGTGCCTTGCAAGAATCCTCAACCATCATCTTTTGTTTTTGTATTCCACCCTCATGAAAGACTGAAGAGGTATTTGCACATTCAGAATCGTGTTGGAGCTGTGTCAGACTAGATGTCAGGTTACATTACAAACACAGATAATCCCACAGACTCCTTTTCTTTCTGTCCTGCTGAGCATTTTCATTCACCGTCACTCAGCGGTGACGATAACACACCGGTGCTAAGCACAAGCACTTATTGCGATTTACTCCACGTCTTGAAATGCGCTGTGGAAGAATTTCACATCCCACCTTTCTGGCTCTGTCCCACTTTCCCGCGACCCATCATCCTCCCTGCCCATCACCCTCACATCCCTCTCACCCTCTGTGAAGCAGGCCTCTGGGTCCAGCGACTCCTCCGGCTCCAGCTCCACTGAATCCACCCCATCTCCTGGGGGGCGGATATCGACTGTGCTGCCCTCAGATGAGCTCAGACGCTGGGGCTCTACATCGAGCTTCTGCACGGACGAGGAAGAAGACGAGAGAGTTAACACAGCAGTGCCTGATATGGCAGAGGTTCAGTGGTTATTGGAGCCAACCTTCTGAGCTGGTTATCATTGTGATTCTCCATTCACATGTACTCCAGTGCCGCAACTGTATACCTCAGTGTGGAGACTAGGCACTGTAATAGCTCACAGAGTTTGGCTCTTTAAAGTCATCGTCATCGTATCATCATCACATGCAGCATTGATCAAATGTACCTACAGGCTTTGATATTAGTTTTCTCATGGCTCAAATCAGATTATGTGGCAACACATGGCACGGGGAGGTTGGAGTTGCACAAATGCACTGTGGGTACGTTTGATGTGACCTCAGTTCGAGGAAGAGTGCATGCAGTATTCCAGTGCATTATCAATCCAAGCCTGAAATAGTACCAAGCAGAACGTGTGCTGTGTTTTCATGTCCACTGAACAATGACCCCAAATCACTGTGTCTATAATTTATCCCATTTTTTAAATTAATTGCTTCTGTGAATAATAATTTCCCCACCCTAAAAGCTGGAATCCACCCACAGAGGGACTGCTGAGCATTTTCCTCAGTGACATGAAAACACGTTATTTCCATTCCTTGAAAGCAGTGTACAAGCTTCTTCTGTTTGTGTTGAAGTAGACGGATAACCACATTAGCTTACCAGCAAAAACCAGTACTGTGCACTGTTTTTAAGACAGCATGTGGTCTGGCGTGTTTTTTATTTGTGTGTTCCCACTTGTAAAACGTGTTAAATAGCACCAATGCATACCCAGAAAACATACAGGACTAAGTGTGGTACCATTTTCATCCTTCTTCTCAGCAATATGCAAAACACATGTAAGGACAAGTGTTGCTGCTGTTGTCAAGTTCATTTTACTCCTCCCTCCTGGCAACGCTCCTCTAAAACCCTAAAATGCAGTGATCTTTGTTTGTATATTACAACATCATCTGCATATAGTGAGACTTTTTGTAAAGCTTCCTGTCTGTTTTTCTTTGGGCAAACATGGTGTTAAGTGGCCTCATGTCTGATCTGTCTGGCGTGTGAAGTACATGAACATGTCATCCTAGACAGTGCAGCAGCTCTGATTGCCGTGGGACCCAGCTAATACGGCATGGGAATGATGGAAGCATGCTGCTCGCAAGTGCATCGTTTTCTGGAGGAGTGTTTCCCTCCGGTTTCTCTTTTCTTCAGCAAAAGACCCATTTTACCTCTTGTGGATGTGGATTACATGAGGCTTTTACTCTTAAACTAACATGCTTTTAGTTGGAATATTTTTGGTAAGTTTTACTGTATTTGTACAAGTTGGGCGACCAGATAGTTGCAGTGGAACGAAAGTGGATAACACAGGCTTGGAGCACATACAACAAGGGTGACTAATCCACAGTAATTGTGCACATGCACCATATCTTCAATGTAGATTCAATATTCAGCAATTTGGAATTAATTTCCTTCAATTTCATTTATTTGAGGAATATGAGAAAATGAAGCAATTACTCTAATGTAGTGCATCGTCATCATCATCATCATCATCAAGAAGTCGAATTCAGCATAGACTGCCACATGTTATCTGTTTTGCCACACTGCAAAAATCAGTATTGATTCATTTGTATTTCAAAATTATCCTTGGAAAGAATTCTGTAAAGAATCTTTCATCATTCCACTATTATTTGAGTATCACAGAAAACAAGTACATACAAGTATTTCATATGTGTATGCATGGGCTATGAACCAGACAAATGAATTTTGTCAAACTACAGCAAAATTCATTCCTCCATTCCATCTCTCTATTTTTTTTCTTCATTCTCCTCCACCTCCTCTCTTCCTTCATTCTCAAGCTCGGAGTGTCGGATGCCAATCAAGTCCCAAAACCAAGTCAAAACCAAGCAATGAGATCGAAAGCAAAGATCATGTTAGATGAGTTTGTCTATCGATGGAAAAAGGTGGTGTTGCTCATTCCTAATGGTTTGTAACTGCAATACAGCCTGATGCTTGGAGATAAGTTATGAAAGGGGGGAGGGGGTAAAGGGAAAACTCAAAGGATTACAGCATTGAGTGTGCTGCTGTAGGGGGGAGAAGGGGAGGTATAAAGCAAAGAGGGTGGGTTGTGGGGTGGGGGTGGGGGACGGAGGGCAGACCAGGCAAAGAACGAAAATGGGCAATCCATTGAAGGTATGAGAAAAAATATGTTGTTTGTCTGTAAATGGCATAGGCAGTCCTCATGGTTAGTGCTATGGTACAATAAAGTGGTCTTACAATTCTCCTCTCACTGAAAACCTTGAGAGCGTCTGTGACACAGCTGCAATAACAAACGGGTTAAACAAAGTAAGTCAAACACACCAAAAGCCAGCATACAACCTCAAGTCTGCTTTCACTGCAAGGCACAGTGGGTGGGGTGGGGGGTGGGGGGGACACATTAGCCACAGAGAGCAGTATAGATCTCCTTATTAGATGCAAAAGAGAGGGGTGCTGTTTTTATACTGGCAATGACACTTGACACTCATCTCACACAAACAGCACACACATAATGTTCATTGTGTAACTCTAATCTTTACTAATGTGATCAAACTCTCAAAAATATCTTTTCTAGTGCTTGATTATCACACTTCACCAACCCCTGGCTACAGGGTGATAAGATCAGCGGTGACGTGACGGAGCACTGTTTGATCCAGATACGGAGCATATGTGGTGCCAGAGCTCGAAATAGTCTCCTGGGTTGTTAGGAATGACAGGGAATTGGCACCACACCCACGGTGGCAGGTTGACATCACCAGGGAACACAATCCAAATGCTCCGTCAGCCTGGCAACACTTTACAGCAAACCCGGCTCGTCCTGTCTTTAACAGGCAATGACTATGTACTATGTGTATTATGTAGCAATTGTGAGGTGTCAGGTCTTATTTGAATTGTAGAGTATTTGATTTGTATATTATTCCTCAATAACATATTGAGCAGGGATAAAATCACCTCTTTAACTTTTTCAAAACTGTTTGCTGTTTCATCAGTTTCAACTTTCAACATGTGCACATATGTAGGTTTCTTTAATTCAGCAGTCTCTTTAGCAGGTGTGTATAACAGTGAGCCATGTAACACTGTACACACACACTGACACATACAGTCTAATGAGTGAAAATGAACCTGCTACATAGGTCAACAGGCTAATTGGAGTCACTGTGTGTGAGTGACTCTGCTACCAAGAGCTCTAGGACTGAGCTCCAGAAGATTCCCACAGCATGATGAATGTACAAATGAGTCAGCAGGTATGTTATTTTCAGACTGCTTGACTGTTTTCGCGAGAAGGCCATCTCTATGCAAATCTTGACATATTCATACATCGGGTGTTAACTATTACACATACAAAGGAGCTGATCTAATACAAAAGCTGTGTGACTCAAGACAAACTGACAGAGACGTCAGCACGCTAATCAAAGACTGTCATCTTACCTCTTTGCTGCCCTCCACGTCCGAGGAGTCGCTGCTAAAATCTTCTGTGTTTAGGTTCTCAAAGTCCGACTCGCCCACAGCGATGGGCACCGTGACTGTCAGGCTGGGGTTATGAATAAATGACATGTAGTCGCATTCCTCCATCGGGTACTTCCCTGTAGTGTCCCCACCAACCACGACCCCAACTACCAGCCCTCCTCCCGGCCGTCCATTGCCCTCTGTCATGTACACCCCACTGGGGTCTTTGGTGATCTCCACTGAAGTGTGGTTGGTGATGCAGTTGCCCTTTCCGTTGCTGTGCAGTTCATCCAGGGGTTTGCTCTCCTCAGCCAGACCCGAGCCCTTACTGCCTCCACCAAAGCAGAGGCTCTGGAGGAAATGCCGCACGGTGGATTTGACGAACGCGATGCCCCGCTGGATGCGGCCCACCGCGATCTGCAGGTTGTTCATCTCGCTGTCGTCGTCAGTCGCTGCCAGGTTGTCAGCGCTGAATGAGCTCAGGAGGAGAGCCAGGAACAGGTTTAGGACCTGAGAAGAAGTGGACATTAGGCAGGGAAAGTGAATCCCACTTGAACTTTTGATTTATAAACAGAGTGTCTTTGCTATAAGGACTTCACTTTATAACCAATTCAATCAATTAAATATGACAAAATCTTCAAATCCTAACTAATTAAAGCAAACTAATGTCATAATCTTAAGCCCGCAGTGTAAGACTTTTACATATAAATGACCCACCAGCCACAGCAGTGATGCATTTTACATCAATCAGTTCTTGGTTTGAAGGAGGAGCAAATGAAGCAATGGAGTAGGCCACAGCAAAAGGAGTGACTGAGCCCAGTGTGTCAACAGTGTTTGTGTAATTACTGTCACTGCCAGACCAGGGGCAAAAAAGTTCCACACTGCAGGTTTAACAGTGTTATCCAGATTATAGAAGACAAAATAAAGAGGAAGAACCCCATACCACCAGGTTTCCAATGACCATGACCATCATGAAGACGATCAGGCACATGCTCTGTCCAGCCACCTCCATGCAGTCCCACATGGTCTCGATCCACTCTCCGCACAGCACCCGGAACACGATGAGGAAGGAGTGGAAGAAGTCGTGCATGTGCCAGCGAGGCAGCTTACATTCATCAGAAATCTTACACACACACTCCTTGTAGTTCTTGCCGAACAGCTGCATGCCCACCACGGCGAAGATGAACACGATGATGGCCAGCACCAGAGTCAGGTTCCCCAGAGCGCCCACTGAGTTGCCGATGATCTTGATCAGCATGTTCAAAGTGGGCCAGGACTTGGCCAGTTTGAAGACCCTCAGCTGTTTGAAGGGAAAATTGCAAGTGTGTGAAACCAAAATTTGATTCTGCTGTAGTATTGTTTGTCAGCTTGTCAAATGCTTAACAGTTAGTTTCAATGTGTAACAGATGACTGCCTGTTGTCTCAAAGAAACTAGAGGCACAGCAGCCGCCACAGAAAGCTAATCAGGTGAACAGAAAAAAACACACCGTGCCCCTATGGCCACAACAACTCTCAGTGGGGCCTTTCAAGTAGTGCACAAAAGCTCTCATTACATCATTACCTCATTAATTGCATGAATGTTGTTGAGAGAGCCTTTGGGATATGATCCTAGAAGTGCAGGTACATCTTAACTTTTCACATTTAAACAGCAATTCCTCAACCTGTGCTCTTACCAATCTGAAGGACCTGAGCACAGACAGGCCTTCCACGTTGGCCAAGCCGAGCTCCATCAGACTCAGACTAACAATGATGCTGTCAAAGATGTTCCAACCCTCCTGGAAGTAGTAGTACGGATCCAGGGCGATGATCTTGAAGCACATCTCTGCTGTGAAAATGCCTGTGAACACCTAATGACAAAGAGGGCAAAAATCTACATTTAAACCTGAATCTGCATCATGAGATACATCGTACATTTTCTGCATATCACACAACACTTGCCAGGTTTCCAACTGAGAGGACGTTATTGAATTCTGTAGTCATGGGGTAATGCTCCATGGCCATGAAAAGGGTGTTGAGGACGATGCAAATTGTGATGGCCAGATCCACAAACGGGTCCATGACCACCATGCTGACCACCTCCTTGATTTTCAGCCACGCGGGGCAGCAATCCCAGATCAGACAGGTGTTGGCGAATCTGTACCAGCAAGGAGGGCATTTCTGTCTCGACTCTTCAAGCTCTGGAAAAGGACAAATTGACACATTTCATTTACAAAGAAGTTCAAGAGAGGAAAAAAACAACATGAGAAAAAAGGACTCTTACCTTCCATGGTGTTGGTGAGGATACTGGCCACGCTCATGGCTCTCTGCCGGCCCCCTGGTTCCTCTAAATAATCCATGGATGGCTGGTGAAAACCTGACCGACGCTTCTTAATCTCAGTATCTGTAGTTGTCCCCTGGAAAAAAATACATAACTAAGAAATTCATGCCAAGATATGTGAGCACTATTTAATACAAAGGGAGATATGTATAGAACTAAAGGATGAGTCTGGTGTTATTGTCAGTAAATCTTATGAAAAGATCAAAACCAATATAATGTGTGAATGTATGTATGAACAAAGAGATGGGAATAAATGCAAC
The DNA here is from genome assembly GCA_037975185.1 of Centropyge bicolor. Lineage (NCBI taxonomy): Eukaryota > Metazoa > Chordata > Actinopteri > Pomacanthidae > Centropyge > Centropyge bicolor. Next base: position 1,439,107 of record JBBMOC010000029.1, read on the forward strand.
TACAAGGTATAAACTTGAAGCAGGTCAATAGGGAAAAAAAGCATGAAAGAAGCAGCTAAGTCACCTCTGGCAGCAGGAGACCTACAGGGGAGGTTGTTACAGACGTTCCCCCGACCAGCGACACCACGCCATTGCAGTCCACGGCGCAGTGCATCTTCCCGTTGGCGGGCAGCATGACCCGCGGCGCCCCGAGGCTGGTCTGGCTCACGGCGCTGCAGCGGCGCTCGAGCCGGCGCGGCAAGAACAAGGATCCCCGGCGACTGTCGCTCTCCTCGAAGGTGCTGTGCTCGTCGTCGGCGAAGTCGTTCTCGGAGCCCATGTCGCGCGCCCGGCCGCGGAAGCTGAACAGGCTGGCACGGCTGTTCCTCCGGGGGGAGAAGAGGGATCCACGGATACTGAGGAGAGACTGATAGAGAGATATAGACAGAGAGAGAGAGAGAGAGAGAGAGAGAAAGAGAGAGGAAATATGGGGTTAGAGAGCAGAGAGAGGCAGGGAGCTGGAATACTCAGGGAAGACTGGGAGGATAGAGAAGACACCAAAAGGTCACACTTGGTGCTGGATGATCCTGTGAAATGAGGGAGTGACAGGTGTGTTGTTAGGTGACACAGGAAGGAATGACAGAGGGCAGGACCTGGTGACACTGACAAACCTCATGTGTCAGGGCAGTATTCACCTGGTTGGGTGAGGAGCATCTCTTCTCATATGACAGCCTGTTGGCATCAATGGAGAAGCGGAAGCTGGACCTCTTGATGCTGTCCTCGGACTCAGACTTGTGGAACTTGTCTCGTGCCCCCCTCTCCTCCTCCTCCTCCCTCTGCTTCCTCTTCTTGCGCCTGTTGCGCCGCTCCTTGGCGCTCTTGGAGCTGAGCTTAGACGTCCCCGAGGACGACTCGGAGGTGGGGCCGCCTCTCCCGCTGTACTCGCCGCTCTCCGTGGCTGCTGCCGCGGCAACCTGCCAGCCAATCAGAGCACAAACACAGTTGTCATGGCGACGCCGTGCCTGTCTCAAAGGCTCCGGCGGACCGGAGTGGAGGAGAGAAGCCTGGCAGCCGAGAGCAGCGGCAGCAGCATGAAGAGCCAAATAAGCCTCAGACGCCTTCTAAAAATGGATGCCTGAATGTTTTCATGCAAACCAAAACATTTCCCAAGCAAAGCAACAGATAGAAAATACAGAGGCACAGAATTCCTTCTTTTAAGGATTTACTGCATCATGCATGAACAGACATATGTTTCATATTAGGCCTCATCCACAGAAATGCGTTGTCTCTATGAAATGGGGAGCTACATTGGATGTGAGTGGGTAAAATCTTTGCACACTGTAGAGCTGATAATTAACCAAGCAGTTAATCCAGATTTTTACACATACTTCCTGTTGTTGTATCTTTGTTCTCATGAAGAGAAATACCTCTGTGTCCCTCTATAGTATGAGGATTTAAGAGTCTGTCATGGCAACAACATGCAACAACAGTCTGCATGTGCACAGGCCTGATAAGAGAGTGTTGAGCCTGGAGAAAGAGCCATTGAAGGGTTGAGCAGAGGCGCAGGCATAAATGGAGGCAAGGCAGTAATCTAGGAGACAAGCTATCTGACCTAGGAATCAGGAGATAAGAAGGAGGTCAGGTGGGATCGTAGAATATGAAATGCAGAAAGTTAACGGGACATATAGCTTTTGAATTATCTTACACTTGCCCCCATTCATCAAATCTTCATGGTATATTTCAACTGTGTTCAACTGGTTTTAAAGAGGATGTTAAGTAACCAGATATAAAAGAAAAAGTAAGACTATTTCAGCCATTTACTCATTTCTTTAGGCTAATTATGTTGACAGCTCTGCTTGCTTACTAAACAGTTTTCAAGCACTTTTAATTAATTGTAATTCTGTTTGGATGTTTGTTTTCCTCCTAAACATACTTATGGTTCCTGTTTTTCATTTTACTTGAGCTCCTCCAGAGGTCGTCTCTGGGTTACAAGTACCCCCTGCTTGGGAATCACTGCTGTATATCACCAATCTGTGACATTCAATGTCGTGTTGTGGGACGGAAATAGACCGTCTGGCTTTGTCGTCACAAGCTTCTAAATAAGCGGTTGGCTGCCCAGGAACACACCGTATGGTTCTCCCCCGGTAATGAGCCTCTCATACAGATGACATACAGATGATTGAACCAGTTGGAGCTACAATATTTTCATTATGTAGTATATTGCACACACAAGGACTCCAAACTAATTCACTGGCTCAAGACTTAAAGCTCTTTCCAGTTGCATTCAAAGAGATTCTCCCAGCCACTTGTCTAGTTATGAAATACTCTTTTACATTATATGTGCTCCACAAAAAACTTGCCTGCGCCTCCTCCTGCTGCCTCTTCAGCTGCTCCAGCATGGCCTGGAACTCCTCCTCCTTCTGCTGAGCCTCCTCGATGGTGGCCTGGTTCTGCTCGTCGTAGGCCATGGCCACCACGGCCAAGATCAGGTTGACCAGGTAGAAGGAGCCCAGGAAGATCACCAGCACGAAGAAGATCATGTAGGGTTTTCCTGCTGCGCGCAAGGTCTGACAGAGCAGAGACGGAAAGAGGCTGTTAGGAATTTATTTGAAGCTGTTTCTGAGAGTAGAAGAAGGATTTTTGTGTTCAGTTGTGGTCATTTCATTGTTTGGTGACTTTGCAAATGTCAAGTTGATGCATTGTGCCGCTACAGAAGAGAGAAGACAAACAAGCCTTACATAACCGGCCGGGTCTATAATTACAGAATGGCACACCCTTTCGAAAACACTCATCGAACTAACAGGATATTTTTGCTCAGATGAAGGTGAAGCTTTTATTATGAAATGAACTGCCTTAATTTAATGTGTTTCTTGACAAGGCAACAGGCATATTTTAAGATACGATGTGTATAAAGTTCAATCGCCAACCTTTACAGATAGTAAATATACTCAAAAGACACAGTCTGTCCTCTGTAATAATCATGAATAGAGTCACCTGCTGGTAGAGGTTTTCCCAGTAGTCCTGGGTCATGAGTCTGAACAGGGAGAGGAACGCCCAGCTGAAGGTGTCGAAGCTGGTGTAGCCGTAGTCTGGATTACGACCAGCTTTGATACATATGAAGCCTTCTGGACAGAGTCTGTCACAACAAGAGGTACCATGAGTAGTATCTTAACAGAACATTCATCAGTGTTATTAACATCAGATTCAAATTGCTGTATGGCACAATATGTTGATTATTAGCACAAATGAATGTGACACATGTTTATATACAGCTCTGTTAGTTCATCTTAATCCGTGACATCATGTTCAAATCTATTATTCATCTATTATGAAACTTCCTGTTGAAGCAGACTTGATGCAAACAACCACTGAAATAATGGATCAAATCAAATGCTGAGACATCCTATTCCTCCAAGAAGCATCAGCTGATATAAAACTTCCAAGAATATTTTTAATTTTGGTTGGAATTGAAAATAAATTTTTAAAAAAATCTGGCAGCATAATTCATGTTTTTTGTTCACAGCCACCTGATGTTGTTTTTTTTCTTGGCTTATAAGTCACAAAGAAGCATCCAGTGCATTTTTGTTGTCAATATTTCTGTTTTAACAAATTTTGTCCAAATACTGAGAGGCAGCCATGCAGGACCTGGATTAGGACTAAAGCAGGTCCAACTCCTGAAAATGGCTTTAAAATCAAAAATGGAGTAACTCTTTGATACACACCTTAAATCTTGAATCAGTCCTTTTAACAACATGCACGAAAAGCAAATCGCTTCCACGTGTGCCAAAACACATTAAATGAAATGCAGCCCTACTTAACCAGCAGTTTAGATTCCTGTGATGCCTCAGCGCGGTGGCGAGTGTCGACACTAATTGTGTATGCTCAGCTTTGTGGTGCATCTAATTGGCCATATAAATAAAACATGTCGAGCCTTACCCAGCGCCACTGCCATTCCCACAGAGCAGAGCATCCCTACGGCCGGGGAGGTAATAGTAATTACCTAGAGCAGAGGGGAGACAGAGGGACGGTCAGTCGGAGCCGCATCACAGGGGTCAGGCAGCGGATGTGAGGGAACCCAAACGATCGATGAGGGGATAGAAAGACAACATGCACCCTGTGGCTTTCTCTTCAGTTTCTTGTTTGTGGTGTAATATTGGGAGACGGAAAGAAAGGTGGTGATTTGTTGTTTCGCTTCAACACCCAACTGCATTAGTCATCCGCTGGGTGACTCTCCAAGCCTCTCTGTCCTCATCGTCACAAAGTCACAATCAGATATTTTTTAAGGGACAAACATAATCAATTACGATGCCTGGGATTTGTAACATCTATGCAATCTATATCAGCTCAGTGTCTGACATCAGCTTGTCACGTAGCTGGTGAACGTCTCCTCCGTATCCTGCTGGCGGCCGGTGACTCACCCTCCTCCAGCACTTTAGGCTGCTCATGCCACACAGATGGGCCATGGGAGACTGATGCAGAGTAGTGAGGGGGTGAAAGTAGAAGGTTTTACTGTTGTGGCGATTATCTGCCACATTTGCCGCGTTCTCCCACCAGCCCCTGCTCCCAGCCATCGCTGTCAATCCTTATCACTTGAGCGGGCCAGCGTGCCTGACCTCCCCCACACAACCACCACCACCACCCTGACCCATCTCTGCATATGAAGTAGCCAGTGTGTGACTCAGGCCGTCTGTGTCGGACGCTAACTTGACCCCGGTTAACCCCTACATGCGCCCGGCGGACATGTAACAGCTTACTCGCGTTGCTGATGTACTCAGTCCAGTTGAAGGAGTCGGTGGTGTTCTGCGTGGCGTTGATGTCCAGCAGGGCGTTGCTGTAAAACATCATGTCGTCGGAGGTGACGTTGCTGCTGTTGGTGGCGTTGCTGCCATCGATGGGCAAACGCACGCACTTCTGCCTCAGGTTGCCCATGAAGAGCTGCAGGCCGATGAGGGCGAAGACGCTGAGGCAGAAGACGGTGAGGATCATGACGTCCGACAGCTTCTTCACCGACTGGATGAGTGCGCCGACGATGGTCTTCAAGCCTGGAGGAGAGAGAGGGCACGGGGGCGGGAGGGGGGACATCGCAGAATGATTACTGCCTGCTAATTACAGCCACAAGCTTGTATAGAGAAGAAGCTGCTAAATAGAGATTACAGTAGCAGGCAGCCAGGGGGATCTGCAGTGGAGGTTCCTGTATGATCTGAGCCGTCATACAGGAACCAGGCTCATACAGATCACTGCTCATCATGGATGAATGTGGTGTAGAAAGTTGTGTGAATGATCATTAATGATGTTTGTTGTTGTCTTCTGGTTTAATCGCTGTCGACACTGTTAAATTGAGCTCTTTTTTTTTAATGACAAGACAAGTGCACAATACAAAGCTGTGTGCACGAGGTCAATGAGGACGTATCCAAGCGCACATGCTGTGTTTATCCATATCGGCACAGTTTGCACAAGAGGCTCGAGTGAAGTGGTGTATAGATTGAAGGGCGATTGTGGTGATTAATCCTCTCAGAGTTACTGGTCTCATATGGTTCTCATGCAGCTGGTTGTGCAGTATGAGACAGGCACGACCTAATAAAGGAATAATTTGACTTTTTGGGAAACATGTTTATGTGTCTTCTTGCTGAGAGTTACACGAGAAGATCGAAATCACTTTTATGTGAGCATTAAATGTGATATTACAACTCACTATGCTAAGCTAAGCTAATGGCCTGCAGGCTTCATACTTAGTGTGCAGACATAAGATAAGATAAGATAAGGCTTTATTCATCCCACAGTGGGGAAATTCACATGTCACAGCAGCACAGGGGATAGCAGCAGTAAAAATATTAAGAACAAATAACAGTCTAAAAAGGAGGTATACACAAGTTTACATGACTTACTTACAATTTCGAGTATGGATATGAAATGTAAAATATGAAGTATAAAAATATACAACCAGTATAAAAATATATGACCAGTAAATATACACAATGGGCCTAACTGAGGTAAGAAATGACAGCTTAAATACGGAATATTAAATATTAAATACTAAATACAGAATATTGCACATTGACTTGGTCAAGTATTGCACAGTGAGTGGAAGTTACATAAAGAACAGTATTGTACAAATGCACTGAATGTACTGAAAAACAGTATATGGTCCATGGTCTATTGAGAGCAGTGCTGGTTATACAGTCTAACAGCTGCAGGAAGAAAAAACCTGCGATATCGCACGAGAGTGGCATCTCATCCAACTCTCAACAATAAAACCAATAAGCCTGTTTCCACAAATTGACCAGAGCGATTCTGCATGAAAAACCTGGATCAAATTCTCACCAAATCACCTCTCTCAATCTTGTTGCACCTCTTCTCCCACATTTGTGCCATATTCACAGGCAAAATGCATTTCAAGGGCTGGAAAATACCAACATGTGCTTGCAATGCTTTTACCAAGCTTCGCACTTGCACAGAAATAGAGCCCAAAATGTGACAGCTAGAATAAGTTGCGTATGTTGTGGAGCCAATGACAAACTCTCCTGGGTGATCTACATATGACCTTTTTGTTAGTCTGTGGTGTGAACAGTGTTAGTGTCTTGAATGCCAATACCCAACCACCACTCAACATAATCACAGTTTCTCCAAAAAACACACAACATTGAACAGGACATGCACAGGAAAACAAGGTCAGGAGGAACCCTACACACACAAGTGCTTGCCACCAGAAAATCTGCTTTTGCAATGTCTCATGCAAAAAAGGAAAAAAACAAAACAAATAGCGCACAAAATCTACTCGTAAGTCTCCCAAGGCAAGATTAGATTTCAACCAAAAAGAGTTCTGCCTTAAAGGATGTATCTAAAAGCTACGAATCCTGTCAATCTGTGCAGATTGGAGCCAGATTCCAGCTTTTACTGGCCTTGGGAAGAAGGCAGCATGAGAGATGGCGACGGGCGTCATCAGGCTTAGCTACAGTGAGATGAGCTGAAGTGGAGGAGGAGGGGGGGCGTGGATGTTAGCCAGTTAGCTGTTAGCATTTCATTAAGCCCAGGGGCCTGGGTGGCTCTCTCACCTGGGATGACTGATATAGTTTTCAGGGCTCGCAGAACCCTGAAGGTTCGCAGTGCTGAGACATTGCCCAGGTCCACAAACTCTGTGACATATCTGTAAGGGAAGGTAGGGAAGGAGGAGGGAGGGAGGGAGGGATGGATGGAGGGGGGGGAGTTGGGTGGAGGGGGACATTTCGGGACACACGCGCACACGCACACAAATCCACCCACACACATGGCGTGACGAGACAAAAGGAGGGTGGGTGGGAAGGGGAAGGGGAGAGGAGGGAACGGCAAACGGTCACGCACAGAGGACAAATGGCAGGAGTGCTGGCGGCAGGCGCGGGCGGCCTTACCTGGTATGACTGAGATTGTTTTCAAAGCTCGCAATACTCTGAACGTGCGCAGAGCTGAAACATTGCCTAGGTTTACAAACTCTGTTATATACCTGCAGGATCAAATGCACAGTTACTACACAGGCAGAAACACGTGCACAAACATCCCAGAGATAAAAACCCCCTAACAGCATTATGCATTACAGGAATCTCTCAGACAAAACAAGATTACACTCTTATTATATTAACAATCACGGTGTAACCTAATGCTGAAGGCTTTGTTTTATAGGTTCGAGCCAAGTGGGTGAACTTATTGAAGCATGGGACAAATATGGGCTACATGCTTTGAGGGCTCACATCCATTATGACAAAGCAGAGCTGAGATTTATGGCCCGTGCTTTTAAAAATGCACATGACTCCAGATTATCTTCGTTCTCCCTCTTCTTCTCCTCACATTCAGCCGGGCTTTGATAGGCCGCCGGGCTGATTAGCATTAAAAGCATCTGGGCCTCTTAATCTACGCCACGTCGCGTTAAGCTCATCCTAATTTTGCTTGTCAGGATACTTACGCCATGAGGATAACACTGAAATCCAGCCAGTTCCACGGGTCCCGCAGGAAAGTGAACTTCCCCACACAGAAGCCCCTGGCCAGGATCTTTATCAGGGACTCGAAGGTGTAAATCCCTGTGAATGTGTACCTGGAGAACAAGGGGAGGCAATGAGTTTATGATGTTGGTTAACGGCTCTATTGCTTTGAGGAAAAGTGACAGCTGTAGGGCACTTATTGATTTAGTCTTGATTCTTAATTCTTGTTGCCTGGCAGGTTAACAACTGGTAATTTTTTGGTGATGATTTCATTTTTGAAAGTGCCTGAAAACCAAACAAACATCACATCAGCCAACGTCCAGCTGTGAAAGGCCTCCAAATGATGATTCATAAGGGTCACTAAAGCGTTAACTACTTACTGTCTATCACACAGGGAGTAATAAACGATGGAGGGATCTCAGACACAGCCAGGTTAGCTGTGGGCTAAAACACTGACTCACCAGTTTTTAAGCCTGTATTGCTTTACATTTTGCTGAGTTCACATCATGGAGAGTCATGATGTGTTATCTAACCAGCCATCAATCACTTCTGATATAGAAGGAAACATCTAAACATGGAGATTATTAGGCAAATCTGGACTCATGCTAATCAGGTTCAATCAATTCGTAGGTCAATGTAAAACCAAAACAGAAAAAACACGAGGACTTACTCTACATTCTTGGCCCATTCCTGGGGGTTACTGAGGGTCATGAAAGCACAGTTGGTCAGGATGGTGAACATGATCAACATGCTGAACATCGTGGAGACAGAGTCAAGGAACATATGTGTTTGATAGCATTATACATACACACAGTCAAAACTAACATTTCCCCAAGTATCAAAAAACCTTTCAGATCATCCATAATCTAAAATGTCTTCAACTGCCCCCTAAAGCCTGATGTATGCCAACACAGAAACTCTAAAGCAGTCGTGACATTCAGTCTTAGTAATGAGCACATTTAAATCCCTCTTTTGTCTGATAAACCCTTTAATCCAAATCAAACTGTGTCTGAAAGGATATGAGTGTACTAAAACTCTAATAGCTATCCTCCTCAGAGGGTTGAAGGGGCTTAAGATGTACAAGGCAGGAGTGGCGTTGAAACGGAAGATTGCCTTCCCGCGATTCAATACTATGAAGGTCTGAAAGAGAGACAGAAGGAAATGAGTTAAAGCCTGAACACCTTCTTAGTTATATGCGAGAGATGCGGCACCCAGGGGCGACATAAAACAGTCTGACATTACATTTCATAAAGGCTAAGAATATGCATGTCCTGTCGGATCTGCTCTTCAGGCCTGGCCGTGTGTGCGTGTGCGATTAGTCATAACAGCAGAGAGGACTAAGCCGTCCAGCTTCTGCTCGGGGTCTGTGGTTGTTATCATAATGAAGCTGGATGAGTCCACTTCAGGCAGGACATGTTGGCACCGCGGTTCAACTGGCAGAACAGCTCAGATTAGCATTTGGCACCTCTGTTGGCCCGTGCTTTAAAGGCTCTGACTTGGCTGAGCACACTAATGTTGAAATGGGTAGTGCATCTCGCCTGTTGAAATACCAAATGCTAATGCTGCTAACTGTTGAGTTTAATACGTTAAAGAATCACTTGAACGATGTTGCAACTTACAAAGTACACATAATGAAAATATCAATTGTCATAGTGTCATATATTATAGATTGATTGATTAAAGATATATATTATAATTGAATCTGCTTTTATTTTGTGCAAATAAATGTATAGAAAGTAGTTGAAACAATATTGCATTGAAAACAGGCAAAAAATTATATTTCAGAAAATACATCTTGCCAGGCTTTAAGTAATGCAATTGTATAACTTTAATACTGAAGTAAAGTCTACACTTGAATGGCCATGACCATGATTAGAAAATATTTGTTTCAAAATGAGCTGCGCTGCTTGCTCTGAGCGAAACACCTTCCCACACTGAGAGACAGGAAGTTAATGTATTCAGGTTTTATCTTCCTTCAGCAGAAGTTTATCTTGCGTGGGAGGAAATTGCTAAATCTGCACATGTGTTTTCTTAGAGTAGTTTGCTGAGAGCGTCAGGCAATTAACTGCTGAAGCTTTCAGAGCTTGGACAAAAAGTACAGACCTGTAATGTATAAAAATCCAGTGTTGAGTCATAACATGACACATTAGTTTCTTATTTTCCTTTCATAAGATTGACAGACCTTCTGATTGCTGTAGTAGGGGTCCATGTCCTCCAGAGGAGTGGACACCAGGTGGGGAGGGATGTCCCCATAGATGAAGGGGAGGGACTTCCCCGCCTCCAGGTCGCTGTTGGGCTTGGGCCCGTTTTCATCGTCGCTGTCGCTGCGGCGCTCCGCCCGCGGTCTCCGGGCCTCCTCCTCGGTGATGCGCCTCTCGATGGCGGCCAGCGACTCGGGGACGAAGGGGCGGAAGCTGTCAGGTCCGGGCGGTACAAGCAGCTGTGCCATCTTGTCATCCTGCTCCTTCAGAGGGCGGTGAGGGGCTCAGCTGGGGCAGGGAGCTATGAGGAGGGAGGAAACAAGGAGGAAAGGGGTCAGAGGTCACGGCCAGGCGTCTGAAAATAGTTGGTACATTCACCTGTGGAGCTTATTTTCCTGGATCACCTAAAACCCTAAATCAGACGTAGGTGATGTTTGGACACAACCTCTCACCACTTTTCAGGACAAACATCCAGTTTGTCTGAATAAAGTCAGCCATGTCATGCCATCACATGTGCTGCTCAGACTGTACTTTGTGACTGAACACAGTGTTCTATTTCCTCCAAACTAATTACCCAGCGATCTCTGAAAAACCCAGAAAGTCATTTAACCACACTGACTGCTGCTCTGGAGATATTTCCTCCAACTGTCTGGATGAAAAAAAAAATCCATCTGCTGCACGATATGAAAAAGATTTTTGCTTTTTTTTCACATCCAAACAAAGATGGTGGCTGAAAATCACACATCCTCGCTCAGTTTGAACAACATGACCCAAAACCCAAATGTTAGGTCATATTCATGCTAATTTCCAGAGGAAGCGAGTTGAAAAAAAGACTTCTGAAACACATTTTGTTTTTTTGGGCACATCTCCACCCTGACATGCATCTAATGCCTCCGTGTTTATTTAACCTTGCCCAGCTTTAGACTTGTGAAGTGTTCAAAGCATTACAGTTACGGTAGTGACTCAGGCACTTATTCAGACGTGAGAACGTGATGTTAAATTACCGCCACATTTACATAAATGCCTGAAAGTGGCTAAAAAGAAATATGACCTGAGACGAGTGGAAGGCCTCATATTTGACCACTAGACTCGCTGTGTAATGATGGAATTTCTTCCTTATGACATACATTAAGGAGATGATACTTTTGAAAGGAAAAATATAAAAGAGCACATTTCACATGCAAATGCTCCTGAGTGACTTCTACCAACCTAAGTGCCTCTGACACCTGTTTTATAACCGATGATAAGAAATTACACCACAAACCTAAAATGATTGCTTGGAAACAAACCAACTATCTTCTGAAAGGTACATTAATATAATATTTCTAATTCTTTGATGGCGAGTAAAGCTTGCCGCGCCCCTCTGACCTCTGGGTGGAATCAAAGCAGCGAGAGGTCACAGGTGGGATGGAGGCTTTAGAGTGGCAGCGAACAGGGGGTCTGACGTCGGTGACGCGCCTTCAGCTGATTCACAGGGACAGAAAACAGGCAGCGCCAAATGAGATGAACAAGCAAATACTCTCTAATAGGAACATCATCTCGCCACTTTTATCAATTTATCACTCTGCGGGCTCCTCTGTTTATTGATGCATTTGGAGGAAGTGGTTCCTGGAGTTAGAGGAGGTTCTTTTATTTCATAATTAATTAGCCTCAAATGACTAAATGAACTGTTTTCAGTCGTAGCAAATGTATTGATTTTCCCTCCTTCCACACCGAGTCCTCTTGTAAACCATCTGCCACCCTTCACACCCAGAAGCCCATCATGTTCCCGCAGGAAATAAAGTGAAGGCACACAAACAAGACCTTCCCAAAAAACCCTGGTGAGCCATTATCAGCCGCATCCACGGTGCCTCCCGGTCTCCGCAGTCTCACAGGTGGGTCCCGGTCCTCCTGGGACACTGTACTGGCCCAGAAAACAGGAACCTCCCCTCTGGCACCACCTGAGAAATCTCCTTGAGTGATCGGCTTTTCTTTCCTTTTTCCAAATGGAAATGGAGGAAGGGAGGTCACCTCAGCCCACGGTGGCCTATTTTTCTTTCCATTGTGAAAAGCAGGGGGGAGAGCGAGAGGCAATTTGAAGCTATTTTGACTCTCAATCCAGAGAGTAGAAAGCAACTCAGGGGAACGTCTGGAACATGGTGCCATCCCCCACACAGCGAAGCCATGATCTAAATATGAGCTTAACCAGACTTACTGCGCCATGACTAACACTGTCACACCAGAACTAATCTTATTTTACACATCCCTGAAATCAAACTCATCATATGCAACCGGGAAGACAAAAAAAAAGGGCCCTAACTTTCATGCAACCAATTTGACCTCACAGTTGAAATCAGTGGAATAAATTCTTTCTTACTTTACTCTTAATTTAAGATAATTGATTTAAAAAATTGCTGATATAAAAGTTGCTCATCCATTTCTTGTTCCTACATATAGACAGCAATACTACACAGATGCCTCAGACACCTTTATTACTTTCAAGTCCAAACATGACAGACACGACAGTGGTATCGATCTCGTCATCGTGCTCTCAACGAGAAGGTGACATTTGAGATGACATGGACGAGAAGTGCTGCTGAGTATGATGCAAAGTTTGGACATCTACAAGAAAAGCTGGTGAGATAGGCGATACAAAAAAAGCGAGTAAGTGTACCTTGAGTCGAGGTTGCTCTGTCAAAATTTGAATTGCAGTTTTTGTGACCAAATTAAATTGTCAGTCAACACATTTGTAACTAAAAGCTTAACTGTAATTACTGCTGGAACATTGGAACATTTACACACTATCTCAAGTCTTTTGTAGTAAAAATGGTCATTTATTTTTACAACATAACACATCTGGCAAGGTATTTAACTTTATCTACCCATCTATCTGCTATGGGTCATAAACTGTGGGCATCCAGGCATTGCAGTCATTCTCACTGGAGTGAAATGTTGTCTTTCTAACAATCCATCAGGCATTAACTGGGAATTAATTGCATCTTTCTCCCATCGGGCCATTTCATAAAACACATCTGCTCGTGTCTCAAAGACTGCCCCGGGACTACCCTCTGCCTGACAGCTCGGCTAGTGAGCTGGGTGGTGGGTGGGGGGTCACGAGGCCTGCTCAACCCCCGCGGGCCCAACATCCACACCCAGCTCCCTGGAGGCAAATGTGACATGGCACAGTGAAAAGGAATCAAGCTTTCTATGAAATCAGAATCTGGCTCACAGCTAGTCAGTGCACAGTTTTGCTGAAAGCTCAAAATCCTTTGGAAAATGAAGAATAACTGATCTGAGTCTTGTTTTCTAATGCCCACTAAATAACATTCATAACCTCTTCGCTGAGGCTGTAAAACCTTGACACAAGGCCTCCACCACGCTCTAAATCTTGTCGGTCACATGCCTGTATGCACTGTACATTTAATCAGTTGTTGGTGGGTGTGATAGAAGTGGTCGTGAAGAGGTCACTTCCTGTTGCAACTCCAGTCCTCGTGGGCTAAAAATACGCCATCACGAGGCTTCAGCAAACTGATTTAGATCTTCCAAATGTATTAGTTTTAGCATGTGTGTGAAGGTTTTCATTCATTCAGGTTGTGGTTCAAATGAGGGTTGAATTAATGGCAACACGAAATGAGCAAAATGCAAGCAACCAGAAACCGTTTTAAGATACATAAATAAGCATGTAAGTATTATTTTGTCTATTATAAGAAACCTGCATCTGCATCTGGAATTAAAGCTCTTTCATTCCCGTGGACAGATGTTTCGCTGTCCATGGTGCTAAAGAACACAAGTGCCTCAGACATTATATCAGACAACACATCCCATAATTTCCTGAGCTGCACATTTCGCTCTGAATCCCACCAGCTTCTCCCCACATTTGCTCTCCAATCACTACAATCTCAGCTGACATGGTGTCAAAAGGGCGCTGCTGTCCATGGTGCTTAAAGAAAAAGCGGCAGGAAAAGAAACGAAAAACCTGCCTCATACCTGAAATATTCTGGATGCATTTACTCCCAGCTGCACCAATGACTCTTAATATTCATGCACAGCGGAGTCAGTGTATGTGATCCAGAGCTACAGATGGATGCAGCCTGCAGGTCTGACGAGAAACGAAGGGAAGACGATACCTTTAATTGTTCTCGGTTTGAAAAGGAGCCGCAGCAGCTGTCGCCATGTTGATCATCTCTCCGCTTCATCTCCAGGAAAACCCTCTCTTTTAAAAAAAGATCAACACAAACGAGCTTGAGTCGAAATATAAACCATGATCTTCATCTCAGCCTTTTTCTTTTCCTGCTGTTGCGCCACCGGCAGCAGTATAAAGACACAGCCAGAGAGAGGAGCCGGATTGAGGCTTTCAGTCCAGCACCCTCCCATTAACACCCTCTGGAAACCAGTGGTACCTAAACCGGGGTCCGGGGGCCACCTGGGGGTCCTCGACGCGCGCTTGAAAATGGCTCATTCAACTAACCTGCAGCTTGTTTTCTCCTCATTTCCACGTCCATCGCACTTTTACGCATTGAAATACCGACTTTAAATCATCCTCCATCAGGGTCAAACCTCAATAAAGCAGGTTATTCAAATACTATAAGTGTGTTCTTTGCTCACTGATCCGAGCATGAATGGGTCTGAATGAGTCTGGGCGTGTCCTTGCCAGATGTGTCCATCGCTTGTAAATCAATCCCATTTCCCGAGCAACTGGTTTGACCAAAAATAGACACCGATCTTTGTTTTTCTCTCACCTTATACACAAAACCTCCATCTTTCTCTTTTCATGTTATATGATCATACATATTCTCATGATAAATGAGCCTGTTTTTGACTGTGATGGTTATTTATTTATATTTGAAGCCTGGTTTGTTTGTCACGACCTGGTTCGGTTAATTTGTCTGGAAATGAGAGAAAACGTGAACCTAAAGCTCAGATCATCCATAAGTTCGCTATAGTAAGTGACAAGCCAATAAATAAATTTAAATTGATTTAATTTCTTGCCTGATTAGAATCATATTTTGGAGAGAAAAGCCTTGAAAATGTCGCGCACACTGTGGTTGGAGAGGCCTTTTACGCACGAAATAAGTGGAAGAAAACGAATGATGAAATACAAAAATAACCCAAATACTTTGTTCCTTTTGCCTCCATTTCACACAAAACACCCGAAAGATGTTTCTCATGTGTCATCTCGAGCATGAAATCAAACACACGTCTGATTATGCTCCAGTAAAAGTGAGCAGAGATGTGGATACTCACCACCATCACGGCGCCCAGCAGGTGGGGACCCTGAAGGTAGATCCCACATCCGACACAATAATCCTCGATTTAAGCGCTTCACTCTGAGATTTCTCCTCTCCTTTATTGTCAAATCCCGACCTGAGGTTGATGGATTATCATCTAAATTAGCCTTTTCTCTGGTGCTGGCGAAGGAGTCAGCCCGAGCTTCCGGCTGCCTGGGCTGGGAATGAAATGTCCTGAGAGCTGCGTCTGTCACAAGATGGCCTGAATGTGGAGAGAGGATCAAAGTCACAAGTGGCACAGAACAACCTGTTGTCAGTCATCAAACATCAGAAAATGACATGAAATGTGTTTTATTTTGAAATACAAAGCTGAGTAGATGCACTTATAATCAATATTCAATGTATATTAATCATTAATAATCATTGTTTTATTTTGGTAGGAGCCAACAATTATATCACCATCCTGCTTCATTATTATTGTTATTATTATTGTTGTTATTATTATTATTATTATTATTATTATTATTGCCCTATGTCTAACTTTTATTTCAATACACTTTTTTTCAATCTTTTCCAACAGTTGTTATATGTGAACTAATGAAAACATAACATAAAGCTATTATCTATTCATCCATTTCTACAAATTGCTGCACAAACATCCTAGTGTGCATCTGTCTTCACTGATTACAATAAAGACCATAATATACTTTCATAATATGTTGCTCACTTGCTCCACCCTCATCTCTAGTCATTGATGTTATATTGGTGGTGTCAGAAGGTTGGAGACTGTGATAAGAGTTTTTTTGATTTATAGTCTACTAATGGTTTTTGCTGAAATAAAGGTGGAGACCTTGGTGTCAGAGTCTGGCTACTCAGGTGGAGTCCACATTGAAGGGTCCACACATCAGTGGACAGGCCTCCAGCTGCAGGTTTCTTGGGAGTTTATGCCACCTGCTGGACGCTTGGTACAATTACACCAGTATCGGGGTTACATCATGAAGGCAATAAATAAAGTTTTTTCTCTTGTAAAAAATGAGCTCTTATGAAACTGTTGTGATCAAAATAGTTAAAGGAAAGAACAAAGGTGGACAAACTGTGACCTCTGTCCTTGGGGACACAACCACATCTGAACATCTGTAAATGCCAAAAGTTAAAATTCATAATAGATGCTTTACATGTGTGCAAAGACTGATTCAAATGCTTATTGTGAGAAAAATAAAAGAGATTAATCCTAATTACAGAGTCAAAGCTGGCAGAGGTGGACACACCCTTCAGCTCCATGTCACTGTCACACCAGTGCTCCAGCTTCACTTCAGCATGAGAGCTTCGAAAACAGGCCTCAGTGTGAGTTGCTGTTTTACTCCTGAAGTGTATAGATCCAATCATTTTTTGTGTTTTGCCTCTCGACCCCAATCAGAGTGTCTGACATTCCTCACAGAGTCACAGTCGGCAGAGGCCATATTTCTAATCCTGGACATTTTCACCATAATGTGATATTTAATTATAGATAACACTTTGAAATATGTTGTCATTTTAGAGTAAGTTTTCAAAGAGTGTATTTGCAATCATGTAGTCAACCTAAATCAAATCAGACAAATTCCACACTCTGGACTCAGAGATAATGTGACTCACTTTACAGACATTAGTTTATAGTGTTGAGAATTCAAATATAAATGGTGTTCAGGATGAATGGAGGGCTTTGATTCAAACAGTGTTTCCCTGGTGCGAACAATGTTTCCAAAGCTGACTTCACTGTTGTCCTTCTTTGACATCGCTCCGTGACTTCGCTGCATGTTTCATTAGAAGCAGAGTGATGAATTTGGAGGCCAGCGTTTCAACAGCTGGACGTCAGAACGAGCTCCACTCGGCTTTGTCGCTTTGCATAACGCTCCAGTTGGGCCTTCTGTTTCTGCTCCTGCTAGATGTTTATCTGATGGTGGAAAACAAAGTTCACCTGAGCTCATACAGGAGGGCGTTCTATAAATGTTCAGCACATAGATGCAGAGGTACACATTCAGCCTGCTGCTGGGTAAACACTTCCTGAGTTTACATTCATCTATTCAAGAATGGAGTTTACATAAAGCTAACGTGGGGAATTCATATTGTTGCCATTCTGGTTTCCTTTGACAGGAAAAATAATGCACGCCACTTACTCCATCATGCTATAGGCCTGAGCTGGATCCATCTGCGTCCTCGGTTTTTAACACGTTCTACCTGTTTATCTCACAGTGGATTTAAAGCTGCGTGTGTGTGTGTGTGTGTGTGTGTGTGTGTGTTGAGGCCTTCATCCATTTCACAACATGATGAGCGATGATGCAGAGGGACAGTCTGGACGGTGTGACTAACAGGATCTGTGTTCATCTGTTAGTCATCAAAAAGAAGTTCATCAGGCAGGACAGTCACACGGCGGTCTGTTTACTGCGTGCGGCCGCCGCAGGAGCCCATTGAGACTCCAACCGACAGACTTCACAATGAGATTACAAGATTACAGCCAGCGTGGACATGTGTTCCCCCGCGCTTAATTTGATTAAAACTCCCACCTAGCTGCGTGCTCTCCTACTGTATTCAGATGAATCGGGGGCTTGGTGCGGCGCTCCAGCCCTCTGCCTCGTGGCTAACATTAATCTGAGTTTGTGAAATTCATTACAGCGCGGCACAAAACGTTATCTCCGCAACCAAGGCCGAGCTAATCACGTGCTATCTAGGAAATCCTTCTCTTAATCAAAGCCGTAGGTAAATAACTGTCCTCTAATTACTAAGTACTTTAAAAATACTGTGACCAAGTCGGTTGCAGAGTATTTTCACACCTGTCCTACTTAGAGCAGCAGTTTGGAGACGTTCTCTAAAATACAGAGGTGCAAGGATTAAGTCACCTTCAGCGCCAATTCATTAAAGGTTATGTAACTGGATGCAAATGTCCTTTGTGAGTATTTGGTTACAACTGGATCCTGTAAAGTTTTAAAACGAAGATGGTGCCAAATATGATATAATAGTGTGGCTAAAAAACACCCAGAATAAAACTTTCTTTAAAAACAGGATTAATTAATGTTGTGTTTTATTCAGTTCAACCAGCAGTGTTTACTCTCTGCATCAATTCTACTCTGACTAACTAACTTTGTCATTGCTGATATAATGTCACAAGAAACACATTGAGATATGATTAATGCAAAGGTTCCCAAGCTTTTTTTTTTTTTTTTTTTTTTTTTAGCTTGTGACCTCCCCTCCTCCTAAAACAAAACTATGTGACCCCTTATCACATGTGTATGCTAACAAGTCATCAGTATATTATCATCAGACATCTGGAGCCTGAAGAAGACAAATGTCCATTAATTCAACAGGAAAAAAAGATGATAAGAAAGTCATATTGCGACCCCCTGTACTGGTGCTGACCCCCAGATTGGGAGATTTAACTTGCCTTAGTGCTTCACTACATTTCCCAGAAGCAGCTGTCATGACTGTCATGTACTTGTTTTCATGCAGCTGGGTTATACAAAGAGGTGGAGAGAGACGGCTGAGCAGGTGCAAGACAGCGGGATTTTCCAGTGGAGCCAAAACAGCATGGTGCAAAACTGAAAGCTCGATGATGTGACTGCATTTAACTCTGGACTACTGTCAACACAGATACTGGTTTTTCTACATGTTTGATCGATTCCTCATTGAACAATAGTTGAGTCACTAATGTGCTAAAATTGCTTTAATGTTACCTAATGATGTTTTAGCTTAGCCAGTTTTCTGTGAGAATAACAGCAGCATAACATCTATCTACTCATTATCCACTGTTTTATTAGCAAAGGGGATCAAGCTCAGTGTGCATGCTATACAGTATGAAGGACTATAGTATAGCTCAGCAGTAATGTTGCTACATCCTATAGAGAGGATCAGTAGCTTATGTGGATTAGAGGCCCTTTAACAAATTGAGCACTATACTTTAACATTGATGTTGCTGGAGGACATTGAAGACTGGTTCACCAGGTTGCAGAGAGCATGCCCCTGCAAATACCCCCCCACCCCACCCTGCCCTCATCACCACCACCACCACCTCCACCACTTCCCACACACAGAGACATGCAAAGTGCTGTCACATGACCGGGGCAGGGCCTGTAGGTGTGGTAGGTTAGTCTGCTAAACAGGGATTACAGGGGAAGGAAACCCTCTCTCTTCAACCTCTCTCCTCCTGCCACTCAACAACACAGAGGAGAGAGTCGAAGCAGAATGGGAAGGAGCTGTGGACGCAGGTAGGAGCGAGTCGCATTTCTAATCGATGAAGTGTTTGTGAGAGTGGTGGAGAGGAAGAGACGCAGCCTTTTAAAAGCACTAATCCTTCTTACTCCAGAAACAGTGACAGCTTATCTGGAAGCCAGAACAACATGGAGGAAGACAGACAGGAGCCTGCAGGAGTGTGTGTGTGCGCACAAAGATGCCTTTTTATTCTGTCATTAATATAGTAGATGTCAGATATACAGCAGACTTAGTCTATCAGAAACAAAGCACTGAAGTTTATGTGTCTTCCTCTATGAATGGAAGAATGATCCAAGTGTAAATATGGATGTAAGATATTATTATTATTATCATTGTTGTTTATTTATTCATATTATTATGATATAACCTCAGTGCTTGTTTTGAACAAAACTAGCAAGACTAAGGAACGACAAATAAATAAATGTAAATGTGAATAAATAGTCTATGTTTCAGTATTAATATATAAAAAAGCAGCAAGTCAATTAACAGATAATTTAAAAAAATAATTATTTACATTTTGAAAAAAGTCAAATGAATATAGGTAATTTTTATTAGTTTTAAGCAAAAATGTGTGTTTGAACATAATTAAATCAATAACTATTTCATTGACTGGTGATTGAATTATGAGCAGCTGATTTGTTGAACTGACCCTTTAAACGCGCTGAGGGCGGTGACTCTTCCTCATGATTAAGATCCTCCCGGGGTCAAAGGTGAAACTTCTTTAATTCCTGGAAGGTCGAGGAGAGTTTTTAACGAGGCCGAACTGCGGCTGTGGATGTTTGAGGAAGACGCAGCTGAGGTTGAAGTCAGATTCACATTCAGCTTTCAGCGACTCTGTGGATGTTGTTTTCGTTGTTTTCATGTGGAAGAAGTTCGGTTCGTGTTTGAGGAAGAAGCTTCCCGGTCAAATTTAGGACATTAACGGGTTTGACGTTTCATAAGCGTTGAACCTGAACGCATCATCTATCTGATACTGAAGGTAAATTTAACGATTTATTTATACTAATAGTAAAAAGAAAGACGTAATTTTACCCTTAAAACTTTGAATTAAGATCAAACTAGTCGTTGATTGTTTTGTTAATCAGTGACATTTTACTTATCCTTTAACTGTAAAACTAATTTTTAAAGCACAGATGCAGCAAATTCTGGTAATTCACATTTGCAAAACTGTTAAATTTGTTTGTTTTGTTTGTTTGTCTTCATCCTCTGTGATAATAATATAACTAAATATATTTGGGTTTTGAACTGGTGAACAAAACAAACTTTGAATATTTGCAAATTTTCTTCATCTTCTCTTATAGTGAACTGATAATATTTGAATTTTGAAGCTGAACAAAACAAACAAAATATGTGAAATTTGTGTCTGGAAAGTTTTATAGATGACTCTATTAAAATGAGTTTCAGCCTTGCAGTAAAAAGATATTTAGGAGTATCTATGAGAGTTAAAGTCAGGCCTTCAGATCTCATCCTTGAAATGTGTTCGAGCAGCTCTAAGACATTTCACACTGGGAGCCCCCGTCATCGACCGCTCATCAGGTCAATTCCTGAAATATTTCTCGTCTCTCAGGAAGCTAACCTGACACGGGGAACAGCATCAGATGTGGAGAGGCTTCTGAACGCCCCCCTGAGATGGATGAGCAGGAGAACCCGCTGGAGAGAGACCATAATCTGTCTGTGGTTCTGCCAGGAGGGCTGGAGAAGAGCGCCACCGTGCACGGGAGGTAGGCCGCCATATTATCCACTGTTTCATCTCAGGGGTGCAGATAGAGTCTGTATTGCATTATGGGAAGTTTATGATCCAGTATTTTTTGAAGCTTGACCCATATGAGGGGCTAAAATCAGGATGTTTCAGCCTCAGCTGCTTTGATTTAAACTGTTCTTTGTCATCACTCTGAAATCGTGGATAATGGGTCATGTTTGCAGATGGACAAAAAGACACTCTTGAATTTTTTCTTCAACTTTCTATTTTTAATATAAACATGCACCTGTGTATTCTAATTTAAGAACCCAGGTGGATTTCATATCATTACAAACTCATAAGAAATAACTTGTTTGTTTTCTTTGAATCTGACAGTAAACCAGTGATGGACCTGCTGGTGACCCTCTGTGCCAGTTACCACCTGAATCCCTCAGACTACACCGTCGAGTTTCTGTCGCCCAACAAGAACAACATCAGCTTCAAACCCAACTCTCCTATTGGCTCGCTGGAGGCGGAGAAGATTGTGCTGAAGCCCAGAGGTGTGGAGGAGAAGATCAGGAGGCCGTACATGCCTGAGGTGACACATACATACTCCTCCTCTCTTTCTCTCGCTCTTTCTCTTCTCTTTAAGTAGATTGTTGTTTTAAATAAATAAAAAAATCTGATCTTTTCAGGCGTCTGTACGTCTGCTGATCAACTACAATAAGTCCCATAAGGCCGTGGTGCGAGTGAGTCCCAGAGTTCCCCTGGAGATGCTGCTGCCGGTGGTGTGCGACAAGTGCGAGTTCAAGGTAGAAACCACCATCCTGCTGAGAGACTCTCAGTCCAAAGAGCAGCTGGACCTGAGCAAGAGTTTGAACGAGCACGGGCTGAGGGAGGTGTTCGCCAAAGACACGGCCAGCAGGGAGCCGCTCGAGCAACAAGCAAAGACACCTGAAGCAGGTAGGTTAGAGGAGACTTTTAATCCAATACACAATCCAGTATATTTTACAAAAAAGAAAAATGCATACTTTTCTTCTTGACTTCTTAGCTGAGGTTGTAGCTTTACTACGGTGGCCCTGAGGGGTCAATGCACTACAAAACATAGCTGCTGTTTTGTCATTTCCAGCATGTTTGTTGTCAAATTAGTGAAGATATTTCCTTCATTTGCTTGTGTTAAATCTATGTGTGTGTTGACCTGTCAGGGCCACCGTACTTTGAGTTTCTTCCTTCCTTCTAATGAATTTCCTGCCTAGATATACTACACATTTTTTTCAAATGGATTCTGGGAAATGTATTGGGATCTTCTTGTCTTTAGTTCCATTATGTAGCTCTGACAAACTCTGCAACAACAAAGCCTATCTGGAATAATGATGTGAACAATCAGACCTGATAATGCCATTGTTTTCTGTCTGGAACAGCTGTCACGCCGGCAGATGTCGTCTCACCTCATCCACCACAAGGTATCACGTTCACGCTCGGCTTTATCTGCTTCACACTGTTTTCTGGTACAAATCGTTCACTGATTTTTATATTCTCTAGAGCTGCCAAAGAGGGAGAAGAAGCAGAAGGAGAACACAGGGTTTCTCAGCCTTTTCAGAAGAGGGAAGAAGAAACCTGAAGCGGTACACTTTGTCTTCATATGATGTGACTGTAGATTTATTTAAACCATCTCTGCTCATCACCAATACTTCCCTCTCTGTAGGAAGGAGCAGTGAGCCCCCCAGCTTCTCCTGGTCCCAAGCAAGAGGGAGTCAGTATGAACGGACAGGATGTGTCCTCCTCTGACACCCTGCCTGCAGATATGCCCAAGAAGAGACGAGCTCCTCAGCCGCCCATGGGGGCATCGCAGAGCGTCCCCAACAACCTCAGCACCTGCCACCTGAGAGGAGCACCGGTGGGTCCATGGAGGAGCGATGTTAATAACACTGTATGTGCAACAATGAAGAAACACAGATACACATGAGAAACAAATCCATTATGTCATCGTCTCTCTGTAGAGATCTGCAGACTCCACCTTGAGGAGCACCAAGCGGAGGGCCCCACCTCCCCCCTCTGCAAACACCCAGCAGGAGCTGCAGGAAGACCCCGAGGTCAAAGGTAACACTTTCACTGATGATGATGACCTTTGACCCTTGTGATAGAGATCAGGCTTCTGACTCCCGTGATGAACGCATTTGAATGATGATGAGATCTTAGAATAAATTGTCTGCTCTTAATTGTTCAATGCAGAGTTAAGATTGACTTTCTGTTTATTTTGCCATCTAGCGGTGACGGTCGAGGCCGCCTCACTGAAACAGCAGCCGATATGAAATATGCTGCTACAATAATCCCAATTGACCTTTTACAGTATTTCAGTGCAAATCAAATGGGTTTAGAGTGGGGTTGAATTCTTCTATCTGCCAAATCCTTATACGGCTTCAGTCTGCGCCGCACGAGGTCAAGAGAGATTGAAGTTAAATCAAGATTAAAATGTCAAAGCGAATACCATCAAATGGAAGATTTAGCAGTTAAATCCGCCGCAAAACGCAGCTTTTATCAGTCAGAACAATTTAACCCTGTTCGGGGCAATTAAAGTGACCCAGAGAGCCTTGCTCATAGAACATATTGGCTTCGGTCTGTTCCAAGATAAATCCCTCTATTGTCCGAGCTTTCATTCCCCTGCATTAGTCGGCCTGACGTGCTTTCACCACCTGGGCTCAGGTCCTGTCGGTGCACGGCTCCTTTCTCACCGAGCTCGCTCTCACAGAATGGACAGTGGTCATTCTGTTATTAGGGATGTGCAGTTATGTCAGAAGTGCTTCATTGTGCACTTGAGTGGAAGAAAAGGAAAGGTGCTTCAAACTTGTCTAAGTGCTGTCTCCCTTCACTCCTGTGTTGTCTTTCCCTGCGACTCTCTGCTGAGTCAGTATCAATCCTGCTGGAAAAACACCTCCCAGTCCAGAGTTGATGATCTTGATCCCGTCCTCCTACACTTACATAATCACTTCCTGTTTGAATCAAAATTGTATTTTCACGTGATCGAGTCGTGTTTGTTTTGCCCTAAAGTCGAGCTTTCTCTCCTTCCTGCTTCCAGACTCTGGTTTACCTGAAGGGGGTGATTGAGGGCTGCTGCTGCTGCTGCTGTCTCCTTTTCCTCTCCTCCTTCCACCATCCCTCTTCCTCCTCTCCGTCCTCCTCCTCCTGCGTCGGCCTCTTCTTCCTCCTTCCCACCTTAGTGGCTTTTATGGATGTGTGTCGCTGTTGCCTGCCGCACTTCAATGCTATTTATTTGTCCTGTTTTTTATTTTGTCGCCTCATTTCGCTTTTCTGTTGTTGTTTTGGGAAAATTCTGTAACTTTTTTCTGGAGTTTTTGTGTCTTTTCCTCTTAATGGATTCGATTTAAACTAATTATTGTGCCTTTAATTTGAAACAGAAGCCAGATGAACAGTAGTTTGTGTAAATCAACTCTTGTGGTACATTTATTATTATTATCATTATTATTAGTAGTAGAATTATTTAGACACAGCTGTAAAATGTTACATGCTTATATCTGCTAGTCTTGTGTAATAATATTCATGTTTGATTATGATTTTTATTCTTCTCCTGATTCATCCAGATGTTTTGCTTTATTTTGAATTTTACAATTTTATATGCAGAGTTTTTCATTATTAATCTCTTATTCCAATAAAATTCTGAATAATTTATGTAACTTTAAAACTTGATTTCGTTTTTAAATTTTTTTTATGTCTCTAGCATTTGACTATGATGAAGGTCAAAAACTAAATATAAAAGAATGTATTATTTAATCTATGTTTGTTATAGATTAAGTAATACATATACAATCCCAATACTTTTTCCATGTTACTAAGTCTTTCCTGTTTCTCCAGGGACTGTAGACTCCCTGAACGCTGTGGAGGAGCTGAGAGAAATCGATGAGTCAGACTCTGTAAACCGATCCTCGTCTTCATCGCCGTATCCATCTCAGCCATGGTCATCCTCGTCTTCCTCTCGCCCCTCCTTCGCTCACCTCCACGGAATGGCCGATCCGTACCTGCCTTCGTTTCGAGGGAAAGACTTATCGGACGCCCGCTGTGCTCTTGCCAAAATCCTCACCTCCTCCGTTTCCAAAGGAACTCTGGTCAGACGTTTGAGGAATTCTGCCACTTTCACAAAATTAAACAACAGCTCCTCGTTTACACCCACGACTCCGAGGGGTTCAGATAATGGAGGCTTCTGTGCGGAGCCTGAATCTGGTCTAGCATCCGACCTCCCCAGTGAGTGGGAGGATCCTGCACAGAGGAAGGGGATGACCACGTTCAAAGTGGTTCCCTCCAAGAAGCATACATCCCATGATCGAGAACTCACTCTGGATGTTTCAGACCAGATTATAGTGGAGGATCATCCAGAGAGTGAAGGTTCTCCTGAGCTCGGGAAAAACCAAACAGAGCCTGAGGAGGATCCGTGTCCTCCTGAGACTGAATCACCTCCGCTGAGTCCCTCTTCTGAGGAGATTCAGGCTTCTGACCGGCCACCTTCTCCTCCACCTCTGCTTGATCTAGACCATCAGGATTGTCCAGGCTCACCTCTCTCTGAGCTCGGGGACGTCGCTGAAGAGCAGAAAGAAGAGGACGAAGCTGAGGTGACACCAGCAGCACCTTCAGACTGTAGTGACGGAGAACTTTCCAGTGATGATCAGATCAACTTGGAGGATCAGAGGGAACTTTCTCAAAGCCCCAGCAGAGAGTCTCTAAATACAGACATGGAGCACTGTGATTTAAACACTGATGAAGTTGAGGAGGATTTAGTGCAAGGAGAAGAAGAAGAAGAAGCAGCAGAAGTGGGGGATGAGGACAGTTTCCCTCCCCCTCCCTCGCCCATCTTCTTTGATGAAGACGTGGAAGGAGAGGGGAGAGAAGACACAGCTTCCTCTTTTCCACCAAGTCTCACCTCCAATGGTCAAACTAATGCATTCAGTGGGGACAGTCAAAACGAGCCTGCTTCATCCACTCATCTGCCTGACCAGTCTGCAGCTGCAGCCAAGCCTCTGGACAGGACGAGCGCAGCACCGTCCAAGTTTGCACAGGCAGTAGCGTTGGCAGTGCAGCGATCCCGCCTCCAGAGAAGTGGGAAAGCTTTAGGCCCTCAGGCCCCCGTCACACTTCCCTCGCCGCCCAGGTCCACGTACCAGTTTGGTGAGTCCCACTTACTTTTAATCATAGAGCTTTGATGTGATGCAAACACACATACGTCAACTAACACACAAACACCAACCAGAAATGATGAGTCCTATAGAAACAGTTTTGGATTAAGGATCATTTTCTTCTCAGTGGTTTGAACTGTGTGGACCTCAGTTGGAAAAGTGCCCCGACCAGAGTTCAGCAAAATTATAATGAATACGTGATGATAGTTGTGAGGTTGTTTGTGTCTGTTGCCAACACTGTCAGTCAAACCTGATCAAAGCACACACACACACACACACACACACACACACACACACACACACACACTCAGTCCTGATGAAGCAGATTAGCTGAGATCAATACCTAAATGATACCAATGTCAACTAAAGTCAGTAACAGTAATAATAGTGCACAATGTGGGACATAGAGTTATGAAAGATTCAGATTACATGTTCAATCTTATTCAAGCCATTTATTATAATTTATTGTACATAGTCATGATTCTCATGATAGACACAGATTTACTGAACGCTCCACAGAAGAAATGTTAACATAGTAAAACAGGGAATAGACATTTTTCAGGCTCGGTCTATTTCTGCACATTTAATTCCTGCCTATAGAGGAAAGATGGGATGTAAATATTTGACTCTCTCGTCTGCTGCAGGTGCCTGACCGGCTTCCTCACACATCTCTGAGTGGACGTCCTTGTTTGGGGTGAGGATTCAGAGCTGACCGAGGACGCCAGACTCTCTTTACGACCTGCTCATAACTAACTAAAGGTCAGCTTGAGTGATTCCTAAACAGGCCAACTGCATCAGTTTTATGACAAGATCCTCACTTTTTTTTGCGCGAGACACTTTTATGTTGGACTTAATGTTCACGGGTTGAACATGAACATTTTCTGTTAATAAGCCAAATGTACAGGACACGACTTGTTGAACTGACAACGTCCTGTTTTTTTCTTTTACTTCCTTTTCAATGTTCTCTGAAGACGTGCCAAGGCGGACATAACGCTGACGTGGGAGCTTTTCTTGTTTGTTTGTGTGAAACAAAAGAAATGATTCGCGATAATCGACTTATTCTATGTTTGTGCTGGAATTTATTTTCTCCCTCAGGGTGTCTCTTTTTGTGTTGTAAGACATGAAGGATGCAGTAAAACTCATGAAGTGGGTCTCAGGCTGGTTTGCTTTTTAGTCACCAGGTGGCAGAAGAGCATTGCTTCTAAAATGATCATCCTGACAATATCTGTCTGTGAGCTCTTTTTCATCACACGAGCTTCAGTGGATGCATCACAAGTGACACATTTTGTCCAATTTTAAACAGTGAATATTCCTCTCTAGTTACTTAGGAGCCACAAATTAACTTGAATGAATGAACCAGCATTATTTTAATATTCAGTCATCTTTAAATGATTTTTCCGAAGGCAGTCTTTGTCCAAGAATCCATATCCATTTCAAGGACTTTCCCAGAATATAAAAAAAACACACATTCAATATTTAATGCGGGCATGAGAATTTCCTGCATTTCCAGCAACAAAATGAAAAAAAAAAAAAAAAGAAATCCTTGTTGGAAGCATCGGTTTCATGCCAAGCATCTCAACACCTTCCTGAATAAACTCAGTCCACTTTGCTCACATGCACACACTGTTATGTCTTTAACGGACCCACACCTCAGGGCAATACTGCATAGCTATACTTGGGTGCCAAAAGAATCCGCACTACTATACGTATTGATCCAGCCCTGGCCTTGGAGGAACAGCAAGGAGCTATGCGAGGTAGAGACCTAGCCAGAACCGCCTGTGGCTAAAGCTCCACGTTTGCCAGGCCTGGACTGAGTGGGCTCGCTTCAAGACTTTCTTTCTCTCTCTCTAACATTCCTCGCTCCACCTGAGGAGAGAGAGAGAGAGAGAGAGAGGGAGAGAGAGGAGGACGGGTTGCTGGTGGATGATGGGAGGTGACCGTTGACCCTGTCGTGTTTCCGCGGCTCTCCCCCCAGAGGGGGCGCCCGGCCCTCAAGGGCACAGCCGTGTCACACTGCCGTTGTCATAGAGAATGCCATTACCGCCCCTAAGGGAGAGAGCCACGTCTAACGTTTAAAGAAGAGAAAAAAAAAAAAGTCTGTGGAAAAAGAAACAGACACAGACGCTGGAGAGAAGCTCTTTTCCTGCCTAAAGCAATGATATCCAATGTAAGTGACAACTCTGGCATTATCCTTTTTTTAGCAGCGAAAGGTTGAATTTCAACCTGAGCAGCCATGTTCATGATCATGCAGACAAAAGAAGGCCGGGTTTATAATGCAGCGTAACATGAAATGCTACTCTTGTCATGTACGTTTATGATCCACACGCGACATTAGAGGCCATCAGCGGCGACGAACCTTTGAACGAAACCAGACGTCTGGCGCGAGGAGGTTTTCGCCGATGGTCGTCTCTGGAGACAAGCAGAGGATTCGAACAATCCTGGAGGACGCTTCAGTCACATCCCGGTTCAAAGAAATTAATGAGGAGGCCGTGGGATGAATGCGAGATCACTGAGTGGATCAGTCCTGTTAAAACACACACACCTGAACAAACATGCATTGTTCGGCCACAACTACTTCAGGTTGTGTGTTGGTACATGTGTAGATGAGCAAACAGGACTTTTGAGTGTCACATAAAGGAAGCTCATTTGTATTGGGATCAAATTTACTCATCATTTAAATATATATGTGCAAGTGGAGAAAGATGATATAACATAAACATGTGTGAGTATATATCATGTTGTATGTCCATCCTCACCATGTCAACATGTTATAATCACCTGAACCACCCACACAACCATCCTCCAGCTCATAACCTCAGAACACAATGATACATATACTAATATAAAGAGATGACAAAGGAAAATAGAAATGACATCCAGATTAATAATAACGTATGAAAACAGTAAAAAAAAAAAAGTCTCCCATTTCATAGTAAAGATACATTCTTATAAAAAAACAAATCAAAATCTCACATTCTGCTTATTGATATTTGCATCCATTTTTTCACAGCAGTCAAAACCTGTTATTAAAATTCATTGATGTTGGGTTGAATCCCAAAAAAGGATCATTAATCAACTGTAATAATTTGGGGCAATGAAGTTCAATGTGGATGTTAAAGGGTCTAAATGAAATGTTGGTTTTTGCTCTAAACAGTTTACCAGTCTCGTTAGATCACTGCTTTAATAAAAGAGTGTGTGATTTAAGGAAAAAAAAAGAAACAGGGTCAGTTTTATAAGGACAGACTTTGACAGTGGTTGAGATAAAGCTAACGTCAGATGGAAAATGAGATTCATCTGTTTTGTCTACATCTCAACTAGGACTAATGTGCCATGAATTCTGGGCACATTGAAACTTATTTTTAAAAATGAGCATCTGTGTCAAACAGGAAATGTTTGTCTCCTGGAAGAATTGACACTTAACTGTGAAAGGGTGTTACAGTATAGTATGAAAATGACAGATGGCGTCCTCGCTGTTCTATATTTCCAACAGGTTACTACCTTCACGTGTTCGCTCATCAACGTAACCATGACGTACGAGCCGTGTTTTCCTTTCTGTTACCGCCGAAATGTGACCCTCAGTGTTGTTAACTTTCCAGGCTTAAAATAAGTCTGTCTTGTGCAACTTTTTAATTCTTACATTAAGCAGCTCGTGGCCAAGTTCACAGCGCAGTTGTTTACCCCACGGTGCCCCTTAAGTTTGCAAAGCCTGAAAGATTAAAAAAAAAAAAAAAAGTTTCTGGACAGATTGCATGGCATACACAAATCAACACTCTTATTCTTATTCATGTCCACTTAGATGATAAGACTACCTACAGTACTCCGCGGAGGACAATTAATATTCTACACATTTGTATAGCACAGAATAAGCATAACAATACGACTTGGCCTGAACACTGTATCCTACTAGTACACACACACACACACAAAAAAAACCCACAGCAGCGCAGATCAATAACGCAATAGCAGGCCCACACAAATAGCGGTAATGCACATTTATCATTTATTTATTCCTTCATCTCTTCATTCATCTCTATTTAGTTATCCATCAGATGCATCTGCCTTGTGGTTTGAAGATGCCCACGAGCTGGTAGAAGTCGGAATCTGATTATAAAACAGTGAGTAGGCCCGAGGCGTGCTCCGCTGGATCCGCTGCGTCTGCATGTGTGTTAGGGGCGCACATGTGCATCGCAGACTGCTAATATATGTGTGTTTACATGGCACCTCCATGCTTGGGTAGAAATAATCAATAGATGAATCACCTAAAGCAGTGGAGCTCTCCCCAGGCAGTGTGGTGCAGCTTAATGCTATTCTTTCCATTCACCTTGGGAACGGCATCCATCAGGCCTCCCCCCAAAGTGAGGTACGGTTGCCTAAAACATCACCAGCGCTCGAGGGGCTGCTTGGAAAGGGATGCAGGGAGAGCACAGTTGACCTCTCACCTCCTCCATGTTTGCGCTCGCTTCCCTCCTCTTTGGCGGAGCGGCAAATCACAGAGTTCCTGCCTCATTGGCATTGTCAGGCGCTTACAGTAGTGTTTATCTGCATTGTGCTGGTGGTTAACTGGTTCAAATGTTATGGAAATGATATTTACCTCTTCTTTGATCCTGTAAACTCCAAAACAGGGAGGCCTCTTTTTTTTTTTACCCCCCCTCTTTGGTGGAGGAAAGAAGGACTTAAAGATGTGCTATAAATACAAACAATGGGAAAAAATAGATGTCCAAAACTGCATGGTGTTGGAATCAATCAGATATCTCGTCTCTGTGCTGCAACCGAAGCCTTTTAAATCAGCCACTGCTGCTCGTTCCTTAAAGGACGCGGTAGAACATTTTTGACACCGACCGCAAAGTCAAGCCAGTTTGATTCATGATGCTTGGCAGCGCTATATAAAATAACCAACTAGGAACAAAAGTAGAAGCAGTGTCTGATGGCTGAACGTACAGTGGACGGGGCCTGTTGCGCCGTGATAGATAGTGGACGAGCCCTATCTCTCCGTCATTTTTCTTCATTCATCCCTTATCACTGAATCCTGAGGGTGGGTAAAAAAAAAAACTGCAGCTCTCCTCGGTGATGAATGGTCGACGTCTGCGATTCAACGCGGTGACAAACTGACACAATCACTGCGGTTAATTTGTCACCGGCGGCTGTTCCTTTGATCAGAACAGACGCCCCTGCCCTCTGATTCCATACAATCAAACAAATGCTCACTTTAATGCAAAACAATGTGTTTCTGCCTCTGATCTGCCCTCGTCTTCTGACACTCGGAGCATATCTCCGACTTTTGCCGCCGCTCCTTTATAATCACAGTAATGATCACACCAGCTGGCTGTAATCTCACCCAGAACCCAGGCTTGTAATGAAGCTTTGAATGACAATGCAATGCTGATTTATAACCAAGAGGTGGCACAGTAATCCCTGCTTCAGATCAGTGACATTATGATGGGCCTGAGAAATGCATTGACTTTGATGGTGGTTTGGAGATGTGAGCCCGGGACAGTCAACAGTGATTGTTGAAGTTGTTGCAGATGTGGCTTTTTGTTGACAGTTGAATAATCAAGACAGATGGGATTGACTTGTGTTGTGAATATTAAGTTAATGTAAGCGTGAGCTGCTAATATTTTTTGTATGATTCTTCAAACTTTTCCTACTTGATCCAACTAAATTTAATTCACAACATCTAAAATACATTGGTTCTTAATTTAATGACAGTTAATGTTGGGGTGCATGGATGATGTTTTGAGGTGGGAATCTCATGGTCAAATCATGGAATAATTAACTGACTTGTCAATCAGCAACACACTTATAAAAGACCACTTACAGGACAAGGAGATTTAACCTACCAGCTTATGTTCTTTGACTGAACTACAGTGAAGTGTTCCTTCACACTGATGGATCGAGGCTGATAAAAATGACACTGCAGTTATTGGATAAGCCCGAACATAAAATCTGGTGTCCATCCGACAACAGCTGCCATAGAGATATAGTTGTTATGGAGGAGAAGCCTGACCATCTTTCATGTGCTGCTCGCCGGAGAGCTACATAAATAAAAAACTCATTAACAAACTTTATTTCACTTTGTAGGAGCACAACACAAAAGGTATGTTCATCCATAGCTCGGGTATGCCGGGTATGTTTACCTTTCTTGAGTGCACGGCTATAAAATGTTTGTCCTTCAAGGAGAAAACATGATGAAGTAATGTATATGTAATAGTAGAACACATAGTAAATGGAACAAAGTAATCTTTACTGATAACATAATAAGTGTTTTTAGTAATTGAATTAGACTAACAACAAGGTGTGTAAACAGTGATAAAAAAAAAATTTCACTCTTTAATTACACAGTAGTAACAAAGTATATGAGCTGTGATTGCACAGTAAGACTAATATACTGTAACAGTAATATATAAAGTATCGACTGTTTTCAGCTTAGTTTCATAGAGAGATGAGTTATATGAAGTGTTAATCATTTCTGATGAACTTCAAGTTAGTTTACCAGCACTGTGCTCAAAATTAAAATCATTAATTTAAAAACATATAGGAACCAGTAAATTCAGATCCATGCTACCACATTACCTTATAATAAGTCATAGTCGAATTTGCAGGCCTCTTGATGGAGCCGCAGCATTCCTAAAAATACCACGCTTTATTTTATTATTATTATTCTCCTCTTTCTTTTCTTTTTTTTCTTTTTTTTTTTTGTCTGTCATCATTAATAATTCAGCTCTTTTCTTGGATGCTAAAACAACAACAAACAGAACAACAGCTCAGATAATGTATTCAGTCAAAAGCTCATTGTCTGGGGGAGGAGGAGAGGGGACAGCGAAAATGTGCACTGGAGTGAGACAAGAGAGCACCCCGACAGGGAGAGGCTCAATGTCACTCCGCAGCGTGGCGGGAAGGAAGAAAAACAAACGCCAGAGGGGAAAAAATAAAAAAATAAAAAAAGAGAGGAAGATACAGTTTGTAAGTCATAAAAGCCCAATTAGAGGCATTAGGGTCCTCAAATGGAGGATTACAATGAATAATTTGTGACTGCAATTTTTTCAGGCTGATTGTGCCATTAATGTGGGTGACAAAAAAAAATTAATATATTTTTGAGAAGGGCTTGTAGAAAAGCTTTCAATGCATGAAAAAAAAGAGCCCCACAACCAATAATTCAAGGTTACATGAATACGCTGCCAAATCTGCGCCCGGGCCGTCCATTGACTCAGCTGCCTTACTTTAAATCTCTTCACTCCCCCGTCACCCCTTCATTCGGAGTAGCTCGACCTTGAATGTCTCCGGTGTGAACCAGTGCCCCAGCTTTCACATTACGCCAGAATGGATCCTGACTCATTCAATTTAAACCCATCAAGAAAGCACAATACAAGGCAAATTAGCTGCCATTATTTAGACACTTCCATGCCCCCAATTTGAGGTTATATGACAATTAGTTACATTTGTCTCCGCTGTATTCGTGGCTGTCCTGTTCTCTGCGACATACATGGACCTCTTCAACGGGATTTTGATATTTATGTGTTTAATTCTTATAGAGGAATTAGCTTATTTAACACTAATTATGGCACAAATAGTCCTCAGTGCTCCATTTTTCAAGGGTTTTTTTTCTGTTGAAAAATAGCACACAGGACAATTGAGTCAGGACTTTCATGCCAGCTCTCAAAAAATATTGTACTTTAAGACCACAGTGATGGTTAAAGTAAAGCCAATCAGCCAATCAGGAAGAAGTTTGATTGTATAAGTACTAAGACAATATACTGAATATTTGATCATCAGCTTTATTGATTTTTTGTAAATATCTGCTTGTTCTGAATTTGATGGCAGCAACATGCTTCAAACAAGTCAGACAGGAGCAACAACAGACTATGAAAGTCGTGGACTGATCCAAAAACACCTGTTTGGATCATTCCACAGGTAAACAGGTTCATTGGTAACAGGTGATAGGATCATGATTGGGTATGAGAGGTTCATCCTGGAAAGACTCAGTCGGATGAAAAGAGGGTCACCACTTTGTCAAACACAGACTTTTTCCAGTTGAATAACAATTTAGAATTTCACTCCTTTATCATCACTGGACTGAGATATCGTCTTTTATATTCCACACACTCTTCCTCCTTGTCAAATACCCACAATGCAACTCCACTGCTGTCAGTTTAGTCTGATTCAGGTGTGTTCTACTAATGTAGCCTGGAGCCTGTAGTAAAGATGAGCAGCAGCTACAGAGGTCTGGCAAGCTCACTTCCTTCCAACTCCACACCCCCATTTTCAAAACTTGTAGTCTTCACACCCAACCAACTCTGACTCAAGTGACATCACTTGAGGCAATTTACCAGACTTCACACAGGCTCCCTCTGGAGACACTGAAGGCTTTATACAACTTTCTTCACACATGCTGTTGTACTTTCCAACACTTGGAAACAGACTGATGCGTGCCAGTAGTCTTACTAATGTTGTGACCACGTATCTGACCCCGGCGACCCCTGTGATGCTCCTATTCACGTCTGATCAAATCCCAAATATTGCTGTCAGAGGGTTTGGGTGTATCAGCTGCCCAAAAAAAAAAAAATCAGCATTTTGAAAAGAACTCGGAAATAGTCCGATGGAATCAACAGTCGGATGCATTTTAGCAACTTGCTAAAATATGCTCGATTGATTGGAAGGCGATCGATCGAGCGCCGTGAACTGCATCAGGCCACGGCTGAGCGAACTGATGCTGGATGCTCCTCTCTCTTATACCTCTTTCACACTGGACAAAAAACATCTTCCTTTTGTCTCCAGTGTTAAAGGGTGCGATCAGCTTCATTCACAGGTCAAATAATTCGTGTTTATCAGCTCCAGCTCTGACCGACAGTGATGGAGACGTGACACCTGGGTGGACACACAGATTTTATTATTATTAATTATTATAAGAGTTTGAATGTGAAAGAGAGGATAAGGTGAAAGATATAAAAAAAAAGTAAGTGCATTGAAAATCGCCTGTTTTCATGACATCAAACATGGAAAAGGAGTCAATCACCTCATTTTAATGGGTTTGCCCACATTTTAAAAAATCTGCATATACGCTCTAATTTTAGTGTAAAAACATTGATAGTGAAAAACCTCCTCCCTCTTAGCACCTCTCTCCTGATTGGCCTTTATTGTTTGTCTGACGGTTTATTACTTAAGTTCGCTCTGTACAGGTTCACTTCTCTTTCACATTTTGTCGCCCTCTAATAGTTTTTTCCCACCTGAAAAGCCTCTTTACAATCACATGCAGGTCTTTGTTTCCGTGCTGTTTACACACACACACACACACCTGACACGACTTTTTTCAGGTGGGTTTTCCTTCACGCTGCTTATTAAGACCTGGCTGATTCGCCACCTCGGATTAGTCCTCCGCTTCATATTTAGCTTCAGATGGAAGTCCAACCACAAGCTGTTTTTCAGTTGTGTGGCGGGAATGAACAACAGTATGTGGTTTATTTCTTTATTCACGCGGCCTGTCTGTAATGCGTCGTCTCCTTTATTAAAACGAGAGGGATAGAGAAAGTAAAGGGAGAAAGACCTGGCAGGAATCCATTCTGGGCCAGCAGGAGCACAGAGGCGGTTTACTTCCACAGGGAAAAGATAAAAGACTATCTTTGAATGCAGTTAATGACTTTCCTCACCTGAAGTCTGTGTTGATAACTGTTTCCTGAGTTTACCTCTTAGCAGGCCCGAGCGCTGACTCTCCAAAACCCCACCTGAGCCACCCGCGGAAACCGAACCTCCTCTCTCCAAAGCGCAGAGTTTACAACACTGCTGCTTTCTTATCTGGCGCATTGTTGCACAAACTCCACGTCCGTCTCTGCTACGAGTCCGAGGTCAAAGGTCGGGAGCCTGAGAACGATGCTGCGAGAATCACCGCTGCTTTCACATCTCGTTTTGAAGAGTTTGTTGAAGAGAAACCGTCGGGACAGCGCTATTAACAGGTGTTCACACTGCCCTCCAGCTTCCAGCTTTATAGAGCCTAAAGGTAGCTTTAACCTCAGCGCCGTCACACTTAGGGTAAACAAACATGAAGCATGCACGCAGCAGGAATCTACTATTCAAAATCTGTTATTGCACATGTGATTGAATGTCGAAGCCATACAGACTTTAATGCAAATTGTCTGTTTTATTTGTGGCTTGCTTTTAGATTTCTGCCGGCTCTTTCTCTACAGTGCGCTATAAAGTGAAGGCGAACATCCAAAAGCATTGTAAGTATACAGATGTTTCATTTTTTAAAAAGCGGTAAACAGACGGTCTTCTCTGACAAAGTGGCCCCACAGGTCTGCCAGAAACAATTTAGTCCAAGTTAAATCTATATTCATGTGTCTGACTCCCTGCCAGTTGCACTGCTTTGTTTTATGTTGAAAAGTTTGCTGAGCCTAAATGTTCCTTTTTTGTAAAATCGCACATAACTGAGAGGAAAAAAATAATCCTGACTCCTGCAGCTGCTGCTCATCTTAAATTCAAGTGGTTTCAGTTAATTGCGACAAATTCGGCATCCGCGGCGTCTTGGCGTTCGCCGAGTGTCATTTCGAGTGCGTTGTTTAAGGAGCTTCAACCATAAACAAGACCTCATCATATAAACTAAAGTCAGGTGACATGGGGGGAAAAAAAGAAGAAAGACTTTGAGCTGCTGAAGGAAAATCTTTATCATGTGCTCTTCATTTGTCAGTGTCAGTGAAAAGAGATGTTTTCCCAGCCAATTGAGTGATATATGTTAGAAGCATTGATTTGACCATCTACAAAAATAGCACCTGTGTGTGTGTTTGTGTGTGTGTGTGTGTGTGTGTGTTTGCAAGAAGCAGCATTAGAAGGCAGCAGCTCTTCGACTTTATCCCCACAATCTATTTTCAAGGCAATGACCAAAGTTCCTCATTGAAAAAAAAAAAGAGTGCTTACTTTTAATTGTATGTTTTTTGGATAT
Source organism: Centropyge bicolor (assembly GCA_037975185.1). Lineage (NCBI taxonomy): Eukaryota > Metazoa > Chordata > Actinopteri > Pomacanthidae > Centropyge > Centropyge bicolor. The sequence goes on from JBBMOC010000029.1 coordinate 1,476,470, forward strand.
TGTAAAGGGAAATAAAGGCCGCATACCTGGCCTATCCATCTCAAATGTAATATGAATTCATGGTATGATACCTGGAGTTTATTAATTCAGGGCCACAGAGACAGCTGAATAATGAAATTTAATGAAAATTTTAGATGGACTAAAAGTCAGAGTGCTTCTGTCATTAATTTTAAAAGCACACATACCGTTAGGCTTTGCACAGTAATGATAAATTCCTCCATTGGGTTTCATACTATATAGTAACTGTGCTCAGTAGAAAGGACTTAAGGTTTTTGTGAATCCAGTTGAATTCAAGGTCTTGTTATATTAAATGGAATCCAGCAAAATGTGCACAGCTGAAATAGAGTTTACTTTAATAATAAGTAACCTTAGGGAGTGTAGGAAAATTATTTGTGTTTGGGAGGGTGGCTGATTGTGATAGGCAGCCTTTTATAGAAGCAAGGTCCTCTCTAGCTTTATTACAATATCCAAAAGAGCTTATAGAAACCTGCAACACCCTCCCACATGACAGTGTCTCACAATGAAACAAGTGTTGAATGAGTACAACTAGTTTAATCCTCCAGCTGAAGTGCACAAAGGATTTTTAATCGTGTACCATTTTAAACTTCGTTTTGTTGCCGTACATCGAAAACCAGCTGCCTTCTGAACAGTGGTGGGAAAAGTACATTATCAAATCTGGTTTTATTAGCTAATGAAAAGTTGAGTTTTGGTGACACATACTTCATAATATTCACCAAGTTACATTAGAAATTATGTCAGAAACTCTCGTTTTTGTCCCCCCAATATTTTTTGTACGGTCCCTTATTTGAACTCTTGTTACTCAGTTTTCTGAGCAGGTTATTATATTTATTGCTATAATAAACAAACATCCGTGTGAATTGTTCATTACTGCTGCCAGCGCTGATCTGAAGAACAGCTCCTTGTGAAACTCTGTGCAGGTATTTCAGATTTTGGCATCATAAAGCAAAAACTTTCCTAAGCTAATTTCTTCAAAGGGAACGTTTTCTAATCTTCCTTTGACCCTTCTTTTTTTTTTTTATTCCAACAGAAATTCTAAAAGACTCTGGTATAGAGGTAGGTTTATCGCACTTTAACAAGATAAATTAGCACTAATGCAATGCTTTATGTCGCCGTCAGCGCACTAAAACTTAATTTCAGGACAGAACAATAAATGTGAACAAATCAATTAAGTTTTTAGACGCATATTCCAGAGGTAATTTCCCGAGTAGAATGATATTCTCTAAAGAATAGCCTTCAACATTTTATCTTAAATGAATCTATTTAAAAGAAGTCCAAATTCCCTGCATAGCGGACTTTTTCACAATTAATTGGGTTATCAACTTCTTTTCACATATTTTAAATGAAGTTTGGAGACAAACTGTGCATCAATAAACATGAACCACAAACTCCACTTCAAGTGTTGATAATTTTCAGTTTGATGACCTTCAGGGGTTTTTTTTTCCATGAGGGCTTCATTTTTTGCTATATGATAGAGAGACAGTCTTTAAAAACCAACAGAAAAGTGTCCTTGTTACGCCACATCTCTTAGCATCCAAGCACGTCTCTCTTCCTGCCTCCATTCGCCGTCTGTCCATCTTTGCCCCTGTGTTGCTTATAACATATTGAGCCAGTACAATAGGTCCACTACCGACCAAAAAGGGTGCTGGCAGGAGAGTAAATCCACTCAGATCCCTGTGGTTTACTCATCCTACCTCACGTCCCGTGGACTTGCCACTATACCTCTGGCCCAGCGTGGGCCGCACTCAGCCAAGCATGGTGCTATTGGACCAGCCGTGGAAGGCCTCTGTACTTTGACCCCAGAGGAGATTGGATCCTCGGCCACGGAGGAAGTTGGCGGCGCCCGCCTCTGTGGCGCCGCGGTACGACTCACGACAGTGGGATAATGTGTTAGTTGTGGAGTGATAAGACTCGAAGGCTGCAATAAATCAGGAGTCAATACGGGATAGAAAAAGATGATCCTCTTTACTTTTTGGACTTTTTCTGTCCAAGTTTGAGCCTGTTAGTGCAGGTTTGAAGAATCCTGAACTGCCAACAGTTGCAGTAATAGATAAGTTTGCACTATGTTTTTCCAAAGCCCTTATTCTCTATAGAGCTCTATTGGTGTCCAAAACTATGAAGCCACCAATGTTTGACATCTAACTTCATTACAATGAATGTGGACACTGTAGTTTGATTGATTGTCGAAGCTTCTAGATTTGGCTCATTTAGTCACAAATATCTAATGTTATAGAGAAACACTTAATTAATTAGTAGTAATTAGTAGTTTTCAAGGGCTTTAATGAAAAAAATCAAACTTGTCACTGATCATTTTAAACTTAGTAAATTTAAATGGAACAATAGTTTTTAAAATATCCGCCAATTTCAGATCCCAAAGCAACTGACCACTAATTATTGTACAGTCACTTACAGCTTATAGGCGTGATTCCCAAAAAGTATTGGCTTTTCTTGACTTTAAGAAAAATATATATCAGCTTTATCCAACAACAACATAACAGTGGAGATTGTGCTGATCTTTCTTTGTCAACATCTTAACTTCTTTTTATCAACTACCACCAAGATTTAACATACAGCTGTTTATTCCAGCTGCCAGTCAAACGACATTATAAATACACAACGTCGACTATCGGAGGCACGTCTGCCAAATATGACCTTGATGATGTTTGAAAAGCCCCAACTCTGTTTAAAAAAAACAATATAAAATTAGCCCGTCAACTTGGTGTACATAGCAAAAAGGTATCCCTATATTTTGTGAGCAGGTATACAGCCGGCTCTTTTGAAGCTGTTTGTCTATGGAGTGTCAGAGCTGTCAAATGATGTTGTCACATAAACATGTCACGGCGAGATCCAATATCTAGCCCCCGTCCACTGGCTGACAGAACGACGCTTCCTCTGTTAAATCCTCTCCTTGCCGGCACAGTATGACTCTTCATAAACAAACAAACGGGAGACAAAAGACAGCCGAATTCTTACATGTCGAAAATTCGACTCTTTGAAAGCCAAAAAAGAAGCTTCCAGTGAGCGGCTGTAACATCCTGCAACTGTCTTCCACTTAACTACCCATAGCTTTTGAATTGCATTAGAATACATGAGGACTCCTAGACAGCGAGGTGCTCTCCCCTGGTTCCTAATGTATGACTATTTCATATGGACAGGAGAGGGGGGCGAGGGGGAGCTGTCTGTGGGGGTGATTGACACAGGCCCACATTAGGAGCAGCTTTTGGAAATAGGTCCATGGAGACTTGGCGGATTGGGTCTGCTGAAGGAACGGTGTCTCCGCGAGGAGCCGTGCCTTCTTAACCCCACTCATTGGTATGCCGATGTGCGGGTAGCGAGCCGTGCTCCAAACGGCACAGCCTTCCAGACTCGCTTCCCCCCCCAACACACCGCTACGCAGACACAATCCCACAGAGGACCCGTGACGATATGCAGCGTGGAATACTGAATCAAAATAGACTCCAATTAATAATCACGTAGTTAGTTCATTTTTAGGCTCCCTGTGTGCACGCCGTGGCCTGCAGGAGCCCAGCCGTCCAGAAGTTTCAGCAGGGAAAAGTTTCAATTTCTTTTTTTCTTCATTTTTTTTTTCAGACGTGCCACAACACACACACACACACACACAGAAAGCGTCAAACATGTCAAGTTTCAACTTGGTGGAAATAAGAAAGCACAGGCCCTCGAGTCTGTCCCTCCCATCCCTCCCACATGTGACAAAACACAGGCAAAATAAAATGTTTAAATTTGGTTTCAGATCTCGCTTCTGGTCTCTAGAATGAGAGGAATAACATGTCAGCATTGAGACATACTCTGCTGTCAGGTAAGAAGACAGAATATCACTTTACCCTATTGTGACTTTGAACTGTATGACGGTAAGCAGACAGATTGTTTTTGTCACAGAACTAAGTGACCTTGAACCCAGCCGTTCTCTTTTCAAACTCTTCCTCCGTACATCTAAAAATATTCCCATCAGAAGCAAACTGATAGAATTTACAAGACCTAATGTCATTGCAAAGAAATATTACCACAAACATACAGTACATATTTTTGTCTTTATCATTCGAAGGGAGTTATCATTTAGCAAGCTTTGAGGTCCAAGGTGAGACAGGAATATTTGAGTATGCCTAATGAAAGGCAATATAAAAGGTGCCTCTCGTGTTGTTTGAAATCAGCTTGTTTTGTTTTTTGGCTATGTTACATGTGCTGGCACTAATTATACAAGCTAGGTAGTCCTCGCACATTCAAAAAAGAAAACTCGACCATTTTTGACATGTTCATTTAAAGTTACTAATCAGATGTAAATATGCAAAGCAGGTCCCGATGGGATTTCTTTGATATGCAAATTGAAAGTGCAAACAAAGGTGGGGGAGATGAAGGGGCCTTTTTTTTTTTCTTCAAAAAAAAAAAAAAAAAATCTCAGCGATGGTATTGTCATGACATTCTGTTGGAGAAGAAAAATGTGAGATACCACCTTTAATGGCGTTTTGTCTGACCAAGGCCGGAGCTGGTGGGGACTGCTGCGAACGTGTGGGCACGATAGTAAACACACACTCGGATCCAGAGTTTCACCGCAGCCAAATTTCTGACTCCTCTTCATATATCAAAGGCCGCTCCCGATATGAATCTAGTCCTATTTGCCATTCGCCTGCATCAGAACATGTAAACAGGCATGACAGTGTTCTTGCCCCCTCCTCCTATCATAACAGCAACTTACTGGCCAGTTATCTGTTTGATGGGATGTAAAGGGAAGGTCAGTGTTTCCATAATTCACTCCAGAACCATAAATCACATTATATGATCTCCTCTGCACGTTGAGCCAGCGACTGCTGTTCACTCTGAATGCAGAGAACGACCAATTCGCCGCTGTATAATATGGCACTTATGGGCACAGGTGGAGCTTTTAAAGACTTTGTTTTTCCTCTTTTCCCTCACTTACTGTCCCACCGCATGTTCAGACTAATCGTTAAAATCTCGCCCCCGCTCGTAAAATGCGATCGCCATTTTCTGCACGTTAGCGCAATATTAGCCGTCCGGCGCGGCGGCTGCAGCTGACAAAAGTCCCTTTGTGGTCAGCGATGGGAAGCAATGGAGGGAAACTGACTTTTATTGACACGAGGCTGTCAGAATGGAGACGGCACCGCTGTTCATTTCCAATTTCAGCCCGCAGATTGGAATCCGCCGCTGGGCTCTCCAGTGTCTCAAGCACCATTTTCTGAACCTATGGTGTGGAAAACATGATTTAATTCCTGTTCAATGCTTTTCATCAGATTCTCCATCTCTCCAAATCATCGTTGTGTGGCATCATATTGAAGGAGTAATTGTGCATCACTGTGGATGGTGGAGTGCAGCATCCTCTGGTAAAGCCAGGGGTAAAATTACAGCAGGACAGTGGGGCTACAAAATATAATATGAATGAAGTTTGATGACTTATTTCTGTGGCGCATCTTGTGCACAAAAATGACTCATCTTCAAGCACGGTCATCATTGTATTTCCAATGTATTCCCCTGCCTCTCCCTCTCTACCCCGTGCAGACTGTTTACAATGCTGTGGTAATGTTATTTTTCAGTGGAAGTGACTCGGGCGCCGCGGCCACCGCCGTGAAAACAAGTGCAACTAATGAAAAGTGACTGCAAACCGATACCTTGCTATATGATCAATATTTTAATTACATCTTTGCGGAAAGCGCCGCGATGCTGCTCCTTCGCCAATAATATGTTTACTCATGCAGAAGTGGAAGGTAAGTACGTCAGATTTCCTCTTGCACTGGAATTACTAAATTACTGGACTTTTTTTCCCCTGTTTTTCTTTTAGTAATTGAAAAAAATCCAACTTACTTTTGCAAAAGCTTTCAACCGCATCTCATGGCCTTCCTCCGTGGATGGCGGTTCAGCTGTTATCACATGACCAGACTATGACAATTGTGCCGCAAGTTAGTTGAAAAATCAATCACCTCTGACATAATCAATATTTCAAACAAAACAGTTCAGCTAAGAACTCCGTTTCCACGTCTGGCTTTCTAGTTTAATAAAATCTGGCTTGTTTGTTTTCTGCACAAACGTCGTCCTGCGGGATCCACCGTCTTTGAACAACATGTTTTTCTCCTTCATTCAGATGTAGCTACTCGCCAGCTCCCCACGTTCTTCTGAGAGTCACATTTTTTTTCAAAGTCCACATTGTGACTCCGCAACAAAAATCACTCCATAAATTTGCTATAATGCAGGAAAACAGATCCCCAGATACCCTTGTTAGATTTGGTGTCCTGTTGCTCTGATGTCTGGAGGTTGGCAGTTGTGCCGATCACCCATACTTATGATTGATTATTGATTGACTTTTCATTTATTGCCACACTTCCTGTTTTATTTTCTATCACTCACCTCTTGTCTCACACCCTCACTTCCTGCCTGTGTCTGTCTCTGACCTCTGTGATTACCAGCCCCGCCCTGATTGGCCTCACCTGTGTCTCCCCTCTCTCTCACAGGATTTAGTCTCCTGCTTTCTCTGCCAGTCTGTCTTTGTCCTCTGAGCCTTTCTGGTGTTTCTTTACCTTGTTGCTCTGTTTTGAATCTCTTTGCCTGCTCCCCTCTATGCTGAACCTCTGATATAGAAAAAGACCTTGAACTCTCTCCTGAGTCGTGCACAATAAAGCGCAGCTGTAAATAATGACAGTAATGATGTCTGTGCCTTCAGCCTCGCTGTCGTCAGGTCTGCCAACTCTTCAATTTAGCTTGGAGTCAGATTTGGATTTGGTGAAGTCGGTGCATTTAAGGACCTCTAAGATCACTTTGATTCAAAGGCTGGCTGGCATGCTAACATTGAACCAGCTTGCCAATGTTAAACTAAGTGTGAAAGATGACAAAATAAGACTTAAAGCAAACTTCAAATTGTAATCCATTACACTGCTCATTACTGAAATAAGTTACTGTAGGTTTAATGTATCACTATATAATGCATCACTGGACAATGGCTGGTTGTGTTGGGATCATCTCTGAAAATTGACTCCAGCTGCTGAAGAAGCCCATGAGATGTGGTTGAAAGCTTTGGAAACAAGTTGGACCTTGTGTTGAGCAGTTGATGATTCCAAGGTCAATAATCAGCTTCTTTTTAATTCAAGAGGTTTTCACCAACATCAGATCTTTTCACATGCATTACTCACAAATATTCAATCACAGGCATTTTTACAAGTAAATTATTTCATTGAATGAGAGAACAAAAAGATTCCTGCCCTGCTCCTCCAGTCAATACAGACACATTCCTTCTTTATCGTGATTATGAAAAGGAAACCAAACTGTAAACAGTGGAGTTGAAATGTTAACGATCAAATCCTTGGTGGATTCACCTGCGAATTAACTTACATTTATTTGCAGGTATTTGCTGGCACGGCTCGAGCCGGTTTCATAACCAATGACGTGTCGACTTTGATGAATAAACAGTGCACTTACCCTCGCAGATGAGACACATTCATTACGCTGAAGGTAAATGCAATTTTAAAAATTGGCTTTCGATATTATTTTTTAATGACTTGGCAGACGTAAATATCTCAGCTGTACAGTCGTGTGGCGGAAAATGTATTATGATTGCTGTAGGACTAAGAGATTTATCGCACAGTGGACACAATGCACGGAAATATCCATCAAGCCGTGTGTGTTTTCCTACTTGTTGACGGGCTATTGTCGCCGACGCTGGAAGTATGGAGGGAAAAATAGAGAGAGGGATTTATTATCCTGTATTGAAGTTCACCCCAAAAGAGCTAGCATTTCACAGGAGCTGCACGCTGACCTTTCCGACAGCCAAAAATGTCATTGAAGGTTTAAGGCAAAGAAATCCAGTCGTATTTAACCAAGCCTTCAAAATCTTTGACATTTCTTCTGATGTTGCCACAGGATGGCACCCTGAAGACTGAGCGCTGGCCTTCTCATAGAGAGCTATAGCTTTCTACACATACAGGCTTCACATGGAAGCGGCCCTTGTGCAAACACCAGTCTTCACTATGAAAAGAGAGGATTTAGAGATATGGCATCGCGGCTGATAGGAGATATGATTTGATCCTTTTTTTAAAGCCTCTTTTTGTCTTCTTTTCTCACACTTGAATTAATTAGGAAAGACACACACAGGTCAACAGTTGCAGATTATTTTAGAAAGATTATAAAAGTGAAATTTTTTTTTGCTCAAATGTGGCCTTTTGTTCTTCACACACTTAAACTTTATTTACGTCTTAATTCTTTCCCTCGCTCGCTCGCTCTCCGCGGTTTGTTCCCCTCTTCAATAAAACCCACACATAATGGCTCACGCACAAAACACACACTCCTCTGAATCAGTATGGTGTCAGTCCGCATCTTCCCTGCCACTCACTAAATTGGAGAGAGAGCTGCTCTGCGCTCAGGCAGAACTAAACTAGGAAGTGCTAAAGCTGGAGGCAGAGACAAGGGACAAGGATGGAGGTGGGGAGGAGAGGGGGTGGGTTGTGAAAGGGAACACAGGGGTGGAGGTAGGGAGGGGGGGTCGTGGTGTGTGTGTGTGTGTGTCGAGGGGGGACACACTCTCAACACCACTGGATACCACCGCGGTGGTCCTTCACTGATTCACATTCCCCTAATGCCAGTTGGCAACCTCTTGGACAGGCACACTCTCTCAAACACACTCACTACCCCCACACCGCTTCAGCTCGCTCACTCTCTTAGAAAATGGACACAATGGTGTGGATGGGTTCGGCTTTAGATGAGGCACAGCCGCAGATTGAAGTCTTTACACTCGCGCAGTCATCTCGGTGGATTGACATCACCTCCAGGAAAGAGCCCGAGGCTGCTGGGAATATCACAGCGAAGCCTCCATCAAGAAAAAAAAAAACTCAGGAGATGGAGTTTATTGAATCACCAAGGCTGTTGCAAAATGTCAACATTTACCGTGCGGCCGATGTATTTTCATTTGCTCGATACAGAATTATTTACTGATTCTCTCGTCACGTCTTTCGCCACAAGCAGATTTTAATCCCACAATGGATATTTTAAAATCAAAGTCAAACAAAGAGTATTTCATAGATTTTCATATGAAAAACAAAGCAAGAGCAAAGATGTTTCTAACCTGATATTATTCAGGTTTTGGATCAGGTTCATCAGTCTTAAAGTAAAATATTTCTTCCTGACAAATCCTTCCTCAATAGCAACTATTTAAACCTGATTATTTTTTGGCCACTTGGGGGCAGCAAAGCAAGCTGGAAAGACAACATTGACGTAACGCCTCTTAAAGTTATGGCGTGTGATATGTTGGTTAACATGCTCGTTTTGAGTCGTGCTTCTGTCCGACCTGGCGAATGGACGCCCAATACTCACTCTCCTTTTAGCTCTGTTTTTGTTCTCCACCAGCTCCTGAGAAACATCTGTCTCTTTAGCTGCAGTTTGGTGCTCAGCAGGTAGCAAACAGTGGCTTTATTTATCACTTTTGCTGCAACGACAAATGTAAATGATGCGAATGAACCATGATAATATAACCAAAACAATGAGCTAAAAGATGCTAAAACTCTTAAGTGTGTTTCCAGGTGTTTGGGACTGTGCTTTTTTGTGATCTGTAGGAGCTTTTCATCAGACTGGAAAAGTCAACAATAGCTACAACAAAACAGGATCTTCTCCCTGCGTGTCATAAAGAAGATTTAATGGAACTGTATTGTATTGAATTGTAATGACACGTGGAGCCTGTTCTCTTTTCAAAGTGCATACAGATAGTTGCTGGCCAGTTTTGGAGGCCACGAAACAGCAGCTTTGTTCCATACAAGCACACATAGCTGAGACTACCTGAAGGTCTGACTCTTGTTTAAGCGCTTTATGTCGGCCTTTTCAGTTAACTAACTCAGACAGAAAGAAGAAGAGAAGAGACAGAGATACATGTTATATTCATCCGTGTGATGTGGGCGAGGAAGGACAGAATGAAAAGACACAATGTGCTTTGGAGATTTTCATAATTTTGTTCAGACTGTACATCGCAAAACTTTTCAGATTGAAGGATGAGGCGTGTTTTCTTTATCAAAATGGAGATGAGATTTCACACACACACACACATGCACACCTACACCTGCGTCTTTGGCCTCCCGCCAGGAGTTGTGGCACGCCGACAGACTATACTTTTGTCCATCTGGCTGCGCTTTCACATTTCACTTTTCTTAACACTTGCGCTCGCATCTTTATTCACACTCAGAATCTCAAACCTGCGCGATTGCATTCAGGGCCGGGGCTTCGGTGCGAGCTCTTACCTTGAATCTCCAACAGAATGTGAAAACAGAGACGTCTATGAGCTCTGAAGGAATCTCTAATAAAAAAAAAAAAACCTGACTTTTTATATGAGTTTTTTTTCTCCTGCTTATTTTGATATGTAATTTTGATGGTGTCTGGTGTCCTTTCACTGAAACAATGGCGTTACCTTTCTGCTGCGGACTGTTCTCGGCCAGTCATTTAGAGAAAGGGGGGGGAAAGATTTTCTATATGAATTAATTACAAATGCTTCGAAATGTCAAGTATAGATAAAGCTTAATACCCTGTCTCCTCCCTTCTGCAACAGAGAAGCTTTTAAATGGCTCTCTGCCAGCCCCTATCTGCCAAACGACACCAAGGTTACTGGGAGAAGCTGAAATATTCATAATATATGCAAAACCACCGCTGTCCATGGACAGTGTTCATTGGAATTCAAGAGCGAGCTTCAAACCTTTGACAACTGCTTAAGTAATTAGTTGCTGGGAGAGCGACACCCCCTCCTCCTCCCCCCGCCCCCTCCCTCCGCAATGCTGCTAAAACTGGCAAGTAAATATTAGAGCATTTTATCTTTTCAGTTTGATAGTATAATTTAATGTGTTAAGGGAAGGTTGCTGGATTTCTTGTAATCTGTGCTCATCTGAAGATCCTTTGATATGGAACAGTCCACCGGTTGGATTCAGCTGATCTCAACAACAAAGCCTGCATTGCTTTTTCTCCTTTTCAAGTATTTTTTGCACCAAATTGCGCTACAGACCTGAGTTGCATGTAATGTGAGTAAAAGGTTGCATTTAAGCAGAAAAATCTCAAATCAGGATGCGACTTTAATCACATTTCGCACGACGTGAAAAGTTATGTAACGCTCACTTTTCAACAAGGTGCCTCACGCCAAATTCTGCCGGATTTGACTTCCAGATTTTTTTGGCCAATGCATTATTAATAGCAGACAACAAAGAACAACATGTTTTGTGTTGAAACAATAGGAGAAATCGGTGTCGGACATGCTGCTTCTCTGCTGTATCTTCACTCTCCCCCTCCGCAACCGCTCGTCACCGGTCAGTCCGTCAAGGCTGGGAGCCGCCGCACAATGAGAATCATGGCCGAATTGGAGCCGAGCCAGAGCCCATTCACAGCAACTCCTCGTGTCTAACGCATTACCCCGGCTTATTAATCTGAAGAGACCGTGTTTTTGTGTTTACTAAGCATGATTCGCTTCTAATTAAAGCAAAATAATTATACTTCAAAGGAGCGGGGAGGCAGGATAACTGTTCAAAGACGAGAGCACCTCTTGTCACGGGGAGAATTGCTTAACACAACAATGCAGGACAGCAGAATTAATCAAACGGATTGCAGAGATGTTAAAGTCTGTTTTATTTCACGAGTGCAGCAACACATATTATTTTTCAACCTGTATATCATAACTAAATGATCCGGCTTCATAGAGCTACCGTGAAGTTATTCATAATTTACATTCTTATAAATGATTAGAAAATTATTCAGTGGAGCAGATGTCCTCTCCGATGATTAATCATTTATAGATTCATAGTTTCACCGCGTTTTTATCCTTGAATTTGTGCAGTTTATTGATGTATTTATACAAGAAAGACGGCGTTTAATAGGTGACCATCAAAGCCGGATTGAGAAAATAAGCGGAATTCCAATTAAACTCATGGAGCCGGTGGCATCTTAAGCTCACCAATCAAAGAAATTCTGTGAAATCCGAGCCGACTAAGTGAGCGTAATGTGAACGTGTAAGCCTGACTCCGAGGCTTGGTTCAGCAGCCATGGCTGGTGTGAACAATTGGACCACCCCTTTTTACGAGCACAAGTGTCCTTGTCCTTGGTAAGGCGAAGGTCGATGCGTTCCCCCCTCTCTCTCCCGCTGTGGCGCTTCCACCGGCCATTCATTTGGGCCTGTGATGGCTCTAATAACATCTCCATCACATTAAAACCGAACCAGGCTGAGGAGATGTTAATACTCCCCTGCACTCGCTGTCGGGGAATTGGTCATGTATTACAACAAGTGCTTTTTAAGAGCCTCTGTGGCCAAGTCTATGGAAACGGCAGATATTCATGGCTGCCTGCATGTGAAGCTCTTAACACGGCGGATTTTCAAGTTGTGACAGTTCAAGGGAAGCGGCGCTGTTAACATATTCAGAATGGTCCTGTAGCAAGGCCATTCCTCCAATCCCTCTTTGCATCGCCACTGCTCGGCTGACAAGGTTGCCTGTTATATTTTTTTTTCTTTTTTTTTTTCTTTTTTTTAAAGATGGAGATTAGAGAGGAATACTGCAAACACTCGACTCAAAAGCAGGGTTTACTAAAAGGATAACATTGAATTCAAAACACCATTTGAATAGAAGGGAATACAGGTCCAATAAAGATAGTTAGATAGACAGATTTATTAGTAGAATTTATACAAGAAAGAGAGTATTAATGAGTTGTATTTGAAATATAAAAAATCCCAAGCTGATTATAAATAAAAACATTTGGCAATGAATAATTAAACGGGAGGACAATTCAAGTCAAACTCATTTAATTAGTATTTAAGAAAAAAAAACAAACTTGACCCTCGTCGCCCTTTTGCTTGCACTTTTGAGACGGTCCCTAACTTCAGTCACCTCGGCATCACTTTTAAATCATGACCTTCTATGATTTCCTCACACTTATATTAACATACATCCTCCTTTATTGTAGAGTCTAGTGTGTGTGTGTGTGTGTGTGTGTGTGTGTGTGTCAGTTTGACTGAGAAGAACTGAAAGGAAATAAGCATCTTTTCATATCTGAATAATGTATTTGTTTACATCCCTAATAGAACAGATAAAGACAGATAGATGAGAGCCGGGTGGAGGCTGTGGTCCTCGGCTCGCTGTCACCACCGGTCACCATGGTGAAGGAGGGATTGATGGCACCCATTGGCTGGTGAAGATGTATACATCACGTTGGTCCAGGGCTGCTGCATCCAGATGGACCCGGGCCATCCATTGTCTGTCAGGGACACAGCTGTCTGAGAAGTGCCGTCCTCCCTGCTCCTCCTTTCTTACGCCGCTAACGAGTCTTTCACCCGCCACATAGGATGATGCCGTCTATAGGGGAAGGAGGGGTTTCTCTGTCAGCGCACAAGGTTTTCGAGGAGCAAGATGAAGACGTGCATATATGCTTTTCACGTCAGAGCGGCAAAGCTCACGGTGATTTGTTATTTCCTTTTGTCTGAAAAGAGGAAAAAATGATTTTCTATGTAATAATTTGATGAGCCGGGACTTGAGAGTCTAAAGGGAGGAATGTGAAAAGGTGAAGGATTCAGTAAAAGAAGTGGTTATTACTTATTTCCAAAATCAGTGGTGAAGTGCTGCAATGTTTCCTTTCTCTTTTTACAAGGACGAGGTGCAGCTCAAGTATCAGTTATTGATTTTTTTTTTTTTTTTTTTAAATACGTTTCCTCACACAATGGCACGAAAAGTAAGAGTTGTGTTTCTATTCCAACATCCTTTACTGCCCTTATGAATAAAAATACCAGTAAATTTGAAAGTTGGTATGTGCTTCACATTTCAAGCATCTGCGCTGTTTACAGGATGTCCGTGTCCTCAAATGGACATTGTGGTGTTTTGTCAATTCTCACAATGGGGTCTCTTTCTTTAAAAAGCTCCGAACAACTTACGCACCTCTTAAAGCTTTCCACATAAATTTAGTTGTTACACTTGCAAACTTAACTTTTACATGTATGAAGCTGTGCATCACTGTTGATCCAACATGTTGAGAAGTAATAGATTACTGTCTTCTTCTGTCTTAAGGAAGAGCAATGATTGGTTCCCCACTGGACGATTATGAGGATGATTGAATTTAATGGAACCAAAGTTGACAGAAAACTGGTGGAGAGAAAGTGGTCACTCGTCTTCTATGATAACTGAAGGATGAAGTCAGAGACAAGACATTTGAAATGACATTTGATGGCAAGTGCAAATCTGGCTTGGCCCATAGTCCAAATGGCCACAATAAGAAAAATATGACCAGGGTTGAAAAATACAATTCTTTCATTCATTTTCTTACAAAATGCCAGAAGATAGAGAGATTGAATTTCTACCAGTTTATTAAAATCTGGGACCAGGTGGAACTCCAGGAAGTCAATGCGTCTGACCAAGACATGTCAATCTTACACTTACACATGTTCATTAGTGAGTTTTCGTGGTGCTGGTAGGCCGATTTTTTCTGTGCTAAGCTAAGCTATCCATCTCCTGACTGATGCTTCATACAGATATAATCGTGATATCGATCTTCTCATCTGACTCTGATCAAGAAGAGAAGAAGCTCAAAAAACTGAACTATTCCATTTACCCAAAGACACACACACGCTCACACACACACATTCCTGCCGGCCAGCCAGCCAGTTCATCGCTTCCCCCCGAGGTGTGAGGTGGGACCAGGGAAGCATGGAGTTATTCACTGTCTGCCTACTTGGTCCTAATAGTCTGGCACAGCGTGACTGACGCTGCCCCTCTCAGCCGTGATTGAATGTATTGATCCTGAGCCGCTGCCGCCGGCGTGCTCCCTGGACGCCAGGCGGGAGGAGACCAACAATCAGATCCTTCACTGGGGGAAAAATCCCTCCTCATCTGCCTTAATCATCCGATCGATGATTAGTGCGCCGGCCCACTCATGTCTTTCTCTCCCTGACAAAGACATCTCCTCAGTGTCTGCTTGTTTTTTCTTTTTTGTCCTCACTTTACTTCCTCCTTCATCTCGCTCTGTGTGGTGTCTTTTCTACACTTGGATTTGGTGTGTGTGTGCACGCGTGACTGAAGCCCAACAGGAAATGCACAAAAAAAAAAAACGACCTTCTGCTGACCATCCATTTTTTCCAGTGAAAGTGAGGAAGACGGGGGAAAGAACTTGATTAGAGGCAGAGAGGCAAAGCAAGACAAAGACAGAGGGGGATGTAATGGAATCTGACAATAGGAACTGTTGAATCACCAGCTGCTTTTTGGGGTTGGGATGCTTCCAACCGTCTCTCCTCGCCCCCGTAACCCCTCCCCGCTGTTGCCAGCAGCCAATGGCGCACTTCTCCCTCCTTCGTCCGCCGTTGATTGGGCAGCAAATTGCTCCCATCACCTGGCATTAGTCCAAGTCTCACCAGTCAAAGCTTTTAATCTGATCATTATCCTGGTGCTAAGCAGCAGCGCCACAGCTTCTGTTTGCTGGAGCAAGATATTGTGGCTGATTGAGTGAGGCGGGCGGCTGCAGAATTTCAGTCCCATCGCTGTCGAACCGTTTAAATGTGTGGATTATCAGAACTGGAGCAGGATCATGTGGCCTCTGTGTGTGTGTGTGTGTGTGTGTGTGTCCACCTCTCAGGGAGCTGTCTCTTGCCTTCTCCCTTTTGTTCTTCTCTCCCTTTTTTAAATCAACTCACTTCCTCTCCCATGGTCCCCTGGAAATAGATTACGTGTCCACACACCCTCATAGAACACAATAGAAACAAACAGCGGGCGTAATTTTGAATGAAGCACTCGCTGAAAGCCTGCAGCATCTGCTCAAATCTATAAAGGTGGCAACAGTGGGCACGGGTTCTCCTGAAAGCCACAGACGGAGAGAGCAGGAGAGAGACAGGAAGAGTAAGACGACTGAAGTGGGGGCTCTTTCTGCGAGCCCTCCACTTCACATCTTCAAGCAGCCTACTCATCGAATTTTGTCATATTTCTGTAAAACTTTTCAAGGCTGCTGCTCTCTGCCTCAACAGCGACAATAAGTTCAGTCCAATATCTGCGAGAGAAAGGCTCCGGCAGGCTGCAGGCACGTGATGCATCTTTGAGTTTTTTGTGCTACGTCCAACACCTATATAATGCATAGTATCCACTAATGAGCCAATCCATGGCAGGTTGAGTACAACAGGCTCTAGCACATGATTACAGCAGCCCTTCATGGCCGCGAGGAAAATACCAGCCAACAGCTTCCAAGTGCTCATTTCAATTACCTTCTATTAGGAATTCCAGCATCTACTGCCCCTCGCAGAGAACCCACTCCTGCTGCCCACCCACTAACCTACACGCTCTCCATCCAGCACCCCAATGGGCCAAAACATGCCAGGCGGCGAAACAATGCCTGATGTAAGTTTTGAGAGCGTCGAGAGGCACTTCAGGCAGAGAATCAGCCCGGCACCGTCTCTCGAGATGTGAGGGTGGGTGGGTGGGTTGGGGGGGAAGACACGGAAACAAAATGACTGTTTTTAGAAGATCCACTTCTTCCTGATGAAGCGAAATCACTCCACCCCCCCTTCGTGCAAATGGCTCTTGTGGACACAGAGGATAACTAACACTAGAGATGGGTAGTTATTGCTCAAGTGGCCTTCTCTAACTTGCAAAATAGACCCTCAAACCTGTGTGGAGGGCTTTTCTTTAATATAAGCGCTGCAGGGTTCCCTCAAAGTAAAATGGAGTAAAGAAATTAGCAGCACATGTGAAAAGTTAATCCAACACTTCTTGCAGCATAAGATTCTTTTTGTTTTATGATAATTGAGTTGATGCTTTGTTGACCCCAAGAGGCAGAGCAGGCGATGGACAGAAATGGACCCCCCCACCCCCACCCCCTCCCTCCTGTAAGTGACTAATGCCTGACATCAGTCTTCACTAATGCCCGACTGACTGTCAGTCTATTCGGCCTGACACCAGACAACCACCCCGTCGTTTCACCTCCCGATTCCGGAGGAGTTGACGTCGATTGTTGTGTTGTTCCCATGACAAACAGGAGGCAGGGGAACCAATTAGTTGCGACGGCTTTTAACATTCCCCTCAAACCGGGAGGAGACGTAGAGGTTTGCTCGAGTCTGCCGGTGGCTTAATTATAAAGAGGGAATGTTTTCCCAAGGCCAGCGCATGCAGACATATTACTAATTCATTCTCCTGGCTTGAATACATTGAGTTTTGCATGCAGTAAAGCTGTGGACACGTGTGAGCTGATGACCAGGCATTTTGTGTGTGCAACATTCAGGAGGAGAAGAAGATTGTCTACAGATAATTCCTCAGGACAATTAAAGAGAAATTTATTGTGAAAGCCTTCAGTTACAGTTTCTCTTGACAGTCGACTCCAGGTTGAGGTGTATGTGTAACTGTGTAGGATGAAGGAAAGACCCCCCCCCCTCCTCAGCTCACCAGTCTGTCATGGGGTCAATGACAACTCCATTCATTTCAATGATCAGTTTCAATTTATTCCAGAGGTATTGAAATGAACCTAGCCAAGCCTACTGGTGTTTACAGGTCTGTGCACGTTACCATGAACTCTGTGTACATGTTATACAGTATGTATACAAGGAGAATGATGCTGTGAAGCTACAACCTCTGATCTGCATTCCAGAAAATTAGTTCATCATTTATTCATTGATTGAGTTTAGGCTTTGAGGGAGCCACTTTCTAGCTACTTTTTTCCCCCTACATTTCCCAGAAAGCCTTTCAAAGATGATTCAGATATGGGGTTTACTTAGTGTTAGGTTCCTCAGTGATGCAAAATATTCTTTGACCATATTGTCCACCACAAAAACAAGGCTGAAAACCGAATGAAAAATAATATTAAAAAATGAAATATATTAGAATTTTTATTTTTACCAATGAAATCGAAATAATGGTGTAAAAGTGATGTAATGATGCACCTGTGGATTCAGACATCGTTTGCTCTGATTGGTCAAACTAAATTATCTCAGATTTAGTTGCTCGATGTGCCAAATCGCATCAGTGCCCATTTCAGTCTATTATATATAATATAGCATATATAGTTATCACATGTCATATGCAATTAATTAATCTACAATCATACTGACAAATGCATCTAGAGCAGTAATGAAAGAGCTGAGCATTAATGAACTTTTGTGTTTGTCACCTATGGATATTTGTGGGTGCAGGATTAATGTTGTCGACCATCAAACAGACTGAATTATTATTAAAATGTCTAATTATGCATTTCTATCAAAAGACTAAATAAAACTCTGCTGCCAGATTTAACACTGGCTCTATTTTATCCACTGCAGATGGAGAAATCAATTTCTGTTGAGTATCATCAGAATAATTGGATCTTTTCAAGAATCCACTTTATATGTGAGTGAGCGACGGCTGAAAAACGTCTTACTTCAAATCTCCACTGCTGCAAACAGCTGACATAACCCTGCCCATGTCTGGCACATTTTCCATATCTATAAAAATAAAGACAACGCCAACAATCAACAAAAAAAACAGTGGCCCAGAAACACAACCATTAGCTGTCTTTCTAACTGAAGTTTTTCATTGTGGATTTTTTCTTTCTCTTCTCGAGCAAATCTTGTGCCGGGCTGCTGCTGACTTGTTGGACTTCGCTGTGTAAATGGTTCAGCACATATGGCAGCTGCAAGCTTTCGGGCCAACTTGTTGAACTTGATGGATAGTGAAAAGGCCTTCGGGCTGCATGTGTTGGCCCTCCCTACCCCATGCTTTCTTTCCTTCTTTCCGTCTTTGTTTCTTCCTCTCCGACTCGCTCTCACTGCCTATTGATTATCAGAACTTCCCTCTCCACACACTCGGATGCGTTACCTCCTCTCCTCGCCGCGTCTTTCGCTGCTCCGGCTGTTGGAGGTTCTCCAGCGCTCTCCAAACAGGTCTGATCCTCAACAAAGGTGAGGGGCTGGAGCTCGTTGTGTTCCAGCACAGCAGAGGTGAACGGAGAGAGGTCTGTGTTCCTGGCACACGATTCCTTCAGCACGCTGTCACGTCTCTTCAGCTCTCCCCCTCTCTGATGCTACCTGACAGGTGAGGGTGTGTGTAGGTGTGTGTGTGTGTGTGTGTTGTTTCATGCATTCTGCAGTTGGGGGTGAGGAAGAGGAGGGCTGTGTGTGTCGGGGGGAGGAGGGGGGGTGACGAGGAGGTGAGGGAGGAGGACAAACAACAGGATATGGATAGGGTCGAATTGGAGGGGGCACGAGGGAAAGGATGCTAGGAAGAAAAGAGGTGGGAGGTAAGTAAGTAGGAGACAAGGGGAGCAGGGTGTATATGTGCATTGTGGATCTATGTGTGTCTGCAAGAATGTGGGCATCTGTGTGTGTCTATCGATTTGTGTATTTGTGTGTGTGTGTGTGTGTGTGTGTGCCATGGACAGGGAGGTTGTGTGATGGCAGTGCCTTCAGGCTCCTCCAGGCGTAAGAATCAGTGAGCAGGTGGAGCGCACCGGCATCACTGTCTTCTGACGAGTCCCTGCCGTCTCCTGTTTTGTCAGGACCCCTGGAGCGAAGACCGGGGAGTGTGTCTGTATGTGTGTGTGTGTGTGTGTGTGTTGACCGGTTGGGATGCACTGTGATCATTAGGATTCACAATGGCTTTGACAGCGGCGCTCTGGAGCAGTGGACACAGCATATGCCCAGGGAGATAACTGGTTGGCTGACTGGTTATCTGACTGGCTGGCCGCTCCGCTAACTGCGTCCACTCGGCTAATAAAATCCCTTTAATTCAAACAGACTCTGAATACCAGGCCCGTGTTGTGTGTGTCTGCGTTGCATCAGGCAAGAGCACACGAGTCTGAATTATTTGTTTGCTCTCAAAAAAAAAAAAAAAAAAGTTGTGATTAATTTTGCAGCAGTCTCTTGCTTCATTCCCAGCGAATTCAAAGCGTCAGAGAGATGTTGCTGATTTTGTAATGTGAATATTTGGGACCGCTGCTACAAGGTTTTCTGTTGTAATAACTCCAGAGATGAATAACAAGCGTGTTTCCCCACAAGCGTCATTTGCTCTTACACGCACGCTCTTCTCACTGAGTGTGTGTGTATGTGTGTGTGTGTGTGTGTGACTATCCTAAGTGTGTAAGTGGCTCAGGTGGTAAAGAAAGGACGTCCTAATAATAGCCCCCTGTCTCCACACTGGTCCACAGGCTGTAGCCGGATCGATTCTGCCTCTCCATCTTCTGCGTTGCCCGGCATCGTTATAGACCAGATACCGAGGGTTTAGTTTGGAATCGTGTGCAGCGCGGAGCAGCAATTTCTCCGACCCGAGCTGGATAAAGCCGAACGCCCTGGGGGGAGGCAGCAGCGGTTTTTAATTGTTTGTAGTGTTAGTTGGTCACGCTGGAGGCACGCTCTCCGGGGACAGGCCTCCAGCCCAGGTCCTGACCTCGCTGCTTGCACACAAACACCAACGACAGAATGGACGAAGTAGCGCGCACAGGTACATCTGAGCGCACACCTGAAAGCACACGCATGCACGGGAGCTCCTGGTTTATAACACAATTAACATACTAATGTAAAAATCCAGTTTTTGACATCATTTGTTTTTGCTCTTAAAAGTAATCTTGATGCTTCGTTCTCTACATGCATCAAAATTAACTTCAAAACTGTGGACAAAAATCTTTACATTTTATTGAGCAGGATTAACGGCTCCACAGTAACTACACAAAATATACTGTATTTTATAGTTTGGGACATATGAGGTAAGCTATATAATAAATGTGCTTTGATTTTTTGCTTAAGTGCCTTTTAATCGCCTGCGAGACTATAATCACTCTGAGCAGTGAGAACCCAAATGGACATCTCATAAAGAAAATCTAAAATCTTCTTTGCACTTCAGGTTTTTTTTTTTTCCCTCATCTGCAGAAGTGGTTGTTTTATCCTTTGATCTGCAGTACATTAAAGTAATACTGTGGGTTTGAAAAACCATTAGATGGCCTTTTGCAGGGCAGTAGGTCTCTTTTAAAAGCACAATGAACCTCTATACAGATCAGGTTAGAAACTTAGTTAAAGGCACAATAACACATAGTCTCAAATTAGTCTTAAATGGTGTTAGCCCTCAAATAAGACTATTGACTCCTGACCTGCGCTGCTGAGGTCCAATTACACCTACGGCTTTTTCCTGTTTTCAGCTGTTTGGAGCGAGACGGCGAGTTCTCGGATTCAGGCGAGAGTTAAAATATTCACATGCTGTGTCTTTTGTCTCGGCGCTGCCTGTCTCACTGTCCGTCATGCTCTCTGTCTGTCTGTCTGTCTGTCTGTCTGTCTGTCAGGGTGGCAGGTCTTGTTGAATAGAGAGTGGGTCATCTCCCTGACAGAGCTCAACTGGTAGTTATGGCAGCCTCGCCACGGCTGGCTGGCTCCACACAGTCACCAGGAGACAGGGGATCATCAAGTCTGTCCTCGTGCTCCGCCGCACACACACCGACGCCGCACGCGCCCGCTCCCGTGAACATGCACCTATAATAATAACGTGTAGATGAAGTTGTAAGATCATTATGACAGACAAGGACGCGTTTGTCCATTTCCTAACCTTATTTGCAGCTTGTCGGATTTCTGTTAATACAAATATTGAGAAGGGCTGAAATTGAAATATATTTTTGCTAAGAAATCTCTATATATACACTATGTCCTCAGTGCTTGTTGCTTATTTGGTCAAAACTATATCTATATATTCCCTGCAGCAACCTCCTACATACGTGTTCTCAAGGGGGTGTAAATTTTTGGAATCGACTCTTGCAAAATAATATTTTAGCACCACTTTTTGACTGGAATGAAAACTTAACCTAATGGGTTTTTTCAAATGTTAATGGTTGTAAGACGACTTAAATTGCAATTAGCTGAAAAAAGCTTCTTCAAACATTTTTATCCTCTTTTGAAAAAATGAAAAAATCTGCCCAATAGCTTCAGAATTATTATGCTTTATATTTCCATACATCAGTTTTGTCCATGCACCTGTCGATCTACAGGTGTGCATATACTTTCTCTCTCTTCATATTTCCGTGCATAAAAAGTTAAAATAATCTAAAATTCAGTTTGATTTATTTTGGCTGCTCAGACCACGCAGTTGTAAAAAAAAGAAAAGAAAAGAAAAAGAGGCATAATACAGCACCAGTGAATGTCCCAGTTATTCCATAAAGCCAACAGTGTTTTAATCTTCTACGCCACTTAATGTCCCATTTAAATGTTCTGCAGCCTTCAAATATGAATCATGAATATCTGCACCCGGGGGTTGGCCAGCTCAGTCTATTAGAATACATCACTACCGTACCAGGGGACCACTTTGTGCATCCCTCTAAAATGTATCATATCTCCACTGTAGAGAGGGAGACATGACTTCATGTGTCTTGTGATGTAAGTATTATTACAATTCATGAAATTCAAACACTTATGGCAGGGCCATTAATTTGAACCATAAGCCGTTGGGGAGAGATTTACAGTGGAGTTAAGGGCGATCACACCATTAAAGGACTTGGGAGGGAGACGGAGAGAGACTGCGAGAGATAACTGGTTAGAGCTGGAGCTATAGCGGCCGCCGTTTGAATTTCTCCGTGTGTAAGTGCTGCAATTAATATTTCTGTTTCACGCTCTCGGGTCAAATCCGCAAACATTTCCGTCAGAATTAGAGAGGGAATAGACGAGTTCTGAAGGTTCACCAGTTAAAACATAACCCCTGCCTCCTGCCTTGGCTCCGTCTCAGTCTACATACAAAGTGCTGAATTTTGCATGAGTGCCTGAGCGTATAGCAACTGGAACCCTATAGCGTTGTTTACTGATACTTCCTCCAGGCGCCTCACTCCGCGCAGCCCATTCTGATAAGAGCGCGAGCAGCTGAGACCTGTCTCCCGTCGGTGCTGTGTGATGGTCTTGTTATACAGCCGAGCATGAAGAAACAACAGGCAGAGGTCAGGACATGCAGACGTACTCCTCGGCTTCAAAATGACCAATCAGGAAGTCTGCTCCCAGCCAATGTTCGTTTCTCAGATAGCACTGGTACAAATTGACATGTGACTCACAGCAGAAAATGGTCAGGGTAGTCCTTCATGGTGGAAGTGCGAGAAAAGTTATTTCCCTATTTCGAGGAAATCGATATCAGGATTTTACTGTTCTAGTACGACAAATAGACTCTAGGTTACGTCCACTGATAAAGAAAAACATCTCTCTCACTCATACTGTTAAATATGGCAGCCAGGAGATCGTTCTAATGAGTTAATTTATGAGCTTTCAAGATGCTGTTCTATTCATCTAACTCTGCAAAAAAAAGCAAATAAGCATCATATCAAACTATTCCTGTAAGAGTTATTTGATTTGACAGGTGGTTGCAGAAATACAAATAGGCTCTTGTCAACTGAACTGGGCTAAATAATGATTGCAAACACAACAGGAACAACGAAAACCTCCAGGAAGGAGAAAAATACAATGCACCGTTCTGGAGTTTTTATTTGAACTCGTCTGACTATAATCTTCTCCGAGTGGCTCGGGCTCCGTGTTTGCTATCATTTGTCACATGGCCACAGTGTTATGGGTTCAAACAGAAATGTGCAATGGCTCAGTGCACTCCAACAGCACAGTTTTCCATCTCCGCTCTCCCCTGGCCCAGTTTCATTATCCTCAAGGTATTCAAGGAGTAATGGCTTCTAGGGCCAGAAAGCCTGTTGGCCATTTCAAGTTCTTTGCCCAGACCTTCTTAGTTATTGTTCAGGAACTGTGTGTAAGTGTTTGGAGAGACGGGACAGAATACTGAAAAGATTTGTCCAGCTAACTGCAGCTGTATCCTCTGATATCCCTCCGCTCCTGTTTTTTCCAAGCTGTACATCTGTTCTAGATCTGAATTGGGTAACACTTTATTTGACGCCTATCTCTATAACGCATTATAAATGTATTTATAATGCATTATAATGACATTATGGCACTGTATAACTATAGTTATAAACACTCATAAATCATCATAAGGCTTTATAACAATGAGCATAACACATTATAGAGCATTTTATAATGGCTTATAAGGTCAGGTATTATAATACTTCATAATTGCTGGTCCCTTGCTAACTGATTTTTGTTGCAAGGATCAAAGGGTATTATAATTATCTTAGTTGTCATATATTAAAACTCTTTATAATGCATTATAATCACTGGTACAGTGCATTATAATCACTGGTATAATGCATTATAATCACTGGTATAATGCATTGTAACTATAGTTATACAGTGCTATAATGTCATTATAACGCATCATAAATACATTTATAATGCCTTATAGAGATAGGCGTCAAATAAAGTGTTACCCTGATTTTTTTAGGATAAGTAAATGATCTCTGAGCTGCACCTTTGATGATTTAAAGACAGTGAATCTTTTTGCTTTAAAATTGATTTGACAGTTGAAAAAGTGGAAAAAAGGGAGAAGAGGATTTATTTTTAAGAGTCGCCTTGAATCTCACATGCAAGAAAAAGCCATGTTCAGTGACAGACAGTGAAGTATGTGAAGGAGAAAACTGCACATGAATATGTTTAAGTAAATTTTCATACCTGCGAGAACAATTAAGCAATTTATGAGAGCTGCTTTAAGTCACAGTCTCTCAGTTTACACACTTAAAATTCAGGTTCTGTGTGGTTTCTACAGTGTCCATACATGCAAACATGGTCTGAGAACCAGGCCGTCTTTTCTCCGAGGAGCTGCTGTAGTGTAACTTCAGCTCCATTGAACATCACCCTTCACTGGGTTTGAGGTATCTGATTGAGTCCATCCATGTGGAGCGCTATTGAATCAAAAGAGTAAACCTCAAGGACATGCTCCACCACACACACATCTACTGGGCGGAAGGTAAGGGAAGGAAAAAAAAAATGCTCACGCGTGCAAACGACAGCACAGAAAATGTGTCAGAAAACAGACACGCGCTTAATAATCCTTCCAGTAATGACACCGGGTGCAGCTGCTTAGAAATGAATTTACAATACAGGCAAATGATTTAAATAGAGGAATGTAAATCTGTAGAATGTAACGTTAAAGAGACGTTTTATTGTCCCAGTTCAGAGGCTGTAATGGAGCAGAGCAGCCAGTGAATCCCAGCATGTGCAATCTGTTCCTCCACAACCCCGGTGAGATGTTTTCCTCATAATTATATTGTTCCTGGTTGTCAGACGTTGATTCACATTAGCGGTAGAAAGGCAAAATTCTTGCTCCGAGGGAGATTTGTCTCATTTCAAAGAGCCAACAGAGAGAGCTGCAGAGAGCTGCTGAGAGATGGACTGGTCAGCAACAATAACCCTGCACTCACCACTGCAGGAGACAACGCTGCACTACTGTAGACTCGGCTACACCTCTCAAGTGGTTAATTAAACGAGTCCAAGCATGGAGCTACCACACAACGCTTGGTTTACCATAAACAATGTGATTAAAGTGGCCATGGGCCAGCCAGAATGTAGAGTTGAAAAAAATAATTCAGATCACCATGGAGATGTGTGAGAAAAAGAGGTCTGAATACAGACAGGGATGTCATTATTACTTTTTTATTCATTATTTTCATAATGACTGTCATTATGCGCAGCCTCTGATTGAATTCCATTTTGCTAGTCAGGTTTGTGGCGAGCGGAATAATTATCACTTAAGTGATATTAAGATTCATGCTAAACATTTTCATGGTCAGAGCATGTTTGGCTAAAGGAGCTTTGATTATAAAAGAAGGAGAAAAAATGTTTTTTTTCTGCTGTGGAAATTAGTTCTGACTGATTAGAAAAGAGACAGTAATATTGCATTTTCAATACTGTTAAACAACCTTTATTTCTGTTTGCACGCTCCATGTTAGCAGCTTGGAGAGTGAATATTTAGCACGTATCTAAATGCATTACTCTTCTGCTTGATTACTTAGTAGCAGGTTATGCTCGTGAACAACACAAGCTTCATTTGATCTGCATGCAAAGCTGAAATGCAGTCGTCAACTCGTACATGAAAGTGATGAAAACAGATGATTACATCATGGGGAAGTGTAATCATCAGTGGACTAATTCATTTACAGCATGTGAAGTATAAGAATTGATTAAATCTGTGCAGCCATTAAAAAGCCTCTGTCTTGCAGGATGGAGAATAATGTGTGTTTTTAGCTGCACAGACACTCATCTGTATTTCTGTCTGGGTCTAATAGATGAATCCTCCAAGGTCTGACAAACTCCACAGGGATTCAGATGAAGTTTGGACGTGTTGGCATCATCGATCAAATCAATTCTTACAGATTCACAACCAGAGTTTACTCCTTTTATTTCTTTTAAGCAGCTTTAAGGTTGTTTAAAAGCTGGCAGTGTCATACAGCATATACAAGGGTGGAAAGTAACTAAGTAGATTTACTCAACTACTGTACTTAATTAACACCTTCGGGTACATTTCATTAATTTTTTAATATAGAAGACTAACTTAAATTATAAAATCATATGTGTACATGTGTATGACTAATAAAACTGTTGCATGCTAAAGGATCTACTACGAAGCTAAAGGATGTTTGAGCTGACAAAATATTCAAACCCACAACTTTTTAAAAGCACTATTTTATATATACATATTTTCTATTTTCAGAAACTTTGAGCTCTAATTTTAAATAAAGTTCTGTGTGTTTGAACAATTGTAAAGACCGACCTGCTTGTGGGTCAGTGGGGTTTAACCCCTGAGTGTTTGGCCTCAGCTCCTGAGCATGATTCGACTAATTCTATTGCATTTCTTCTTTTCATACTTCCTCTCCAAAAGTATGCCTCAAATATCTGGATGAATGTTATTAGTTCTGTAACAGTTTGTTCTCATGAGCTCTAACAGGTTGACCTCTGTGAGATCTAATTGACCCCAAACACCAACATTTCTATCTCTGTGAATATATAAATAGAAAATGTTCCTTATATAGTGTAATAATAATAATTAGTATAAATAAAGTTTGAAGAAAAAATATATTTAAAGAGAAAATTTTTAAAACATGAAAAATTCTAATTGGATATTATTTTGAAATGGATCTAATATTAACTATTGGATTCGTATAAGTATAGGTGAACTTTGCCATTTGATTAGCTGCTGACTTGATGCACACACACACACACACACACACACACACAGAGTCAGACAGAAGAAGCGTGCTCCTCATCTTTCTGTCTCCTCTCCCTGTGTCTCTCTCTGCCTCTCACAGTAGCGGGCGGGCCTGCAGCCTACCAATGCGTTCAGTGAGGGGATTTGGCCGGGCTCTAATCAATCACTGACAGATTACCTCCAAAGCCACTTCCACAGCCATTAAAGCAGGACAAATGCAGAATTGCAACTGAACAAGTTGGAGTTTTTAAGCCAACAACAGGACTTCCTGGTTATTTGTCAAAGTCACTGCCGCTGAGCCGCATGAGTGGCTGCGCGAGTGTGTGGGGCTCAGAGGCAAGGCGGCCAGGCGTTCGCATTGTGTGTGTGTGTGTATGTGTGTGTGTGTGTTGGGGAGAATGAGGGAGAGAGCAGGAGACAGTAACAGAGTGAGTGAGTTATTGTTAGTGTGTGTTTTTATGCTCTCAGGTGTGTGTGTGTGTGTGTGTGCCCGCCGTCGGCCGCGTCGCTCTCGGCCCAGTGGAGCTTACAGTAAATCACATTCCCTTTATTGCCAAATTTAGCAGCTTATGCTCAATAGGCTCTGCTCAAATCTACGCCGTGTCCCATCAGGGCGTTAGTCTGGGCTCATAAAAGTGGATTGGCCACACACACTATAGCCTCTGAGCAAAGACGACTCATCCCCTCTTCTTCGGCTCCCACATTATTTCCCCTCTTCTTTATCTGAGCAACTGGAAACACTGGGCTTTTTCTAATCTCCCCCTTTTTTCCCTCCCTCTGGATTTCCTGCTTTGAGATTGTCCCCCATTCACTGGGGCTTTGTTTATATCAGGCTATATTTGATAGAAGACACTAAGAAATTGGATATCATCATTTTCATAGGCTGTATCACCAGGGGAGCACGGTCTATTCTAAATGTATTGTACAGTTTATAAAGAGTGGACATTTTATCCTATAAGCTTTCTTCTTTATCCAAATTGATTTTGACGTCTTGGCGTCTTGGCAGACGTGGCGGGTTAAGTGCTGATAATTATTTGGAAGAGATGAATAAAAATATGAAATGTGTCTGGAAGAGGTGACATCAAAGCGCGAGGGTTTGTCGCATGTTTTTTCCTCTTATACCGTGAATATGGAACGTTTGGAGTAGAGGTTTGATTAGTGTGACATTCAATGGCTCCTTTGATTAGGCACTTATTGTGAGGAACGCCTTTGTTTTTGCCTCCTATTAAAGAACACGCCTTGTACTCATTTATAGAAGCCATTTAATAAATAACACATGAGGGATGATTTCAGATCTGGTTTGTTTGTCCTCTTTTCTTTTTTTTTTTGGGAGTGTGTAACGGGGGGGATAAAGCACAAAAAAAGTGCAGTGGTGAAGTGATGAGGGCCGACACTGTAGTCCGCAGGCAGTGGAGTTGAAATTTAGCTGGTCATGTGACTATGACTCCCCCCCCGACATGACCCCAAAGAGAGAAAGGAGGAAAAAAACACCCCATACCAACACAGGAGGCGGGATTGTATTTGTAGCTGTGTGTGGATGTGTACATCCGTGTGTGCACCTTGTGTGGGTGTCCATGCTGCGTATATATGTGTGTGTGTGTCTCCACCCACCGCCCCCCCCCCTCCTATTCAATTAAGAGCTTAAGCTCATTAGTGGCAGACTTACATCATTACCTCTCCAATGGCTAATGAGTTAAAATCTATTTAGATTTATGTTGCCGTTAAATCTCCTCCACACACACACACACACACTCACACACACACATGCAGTTTGCGTCGGTCACAAATCAGAAATCGTGTCATAAAATTAAACCTGAAAGCGTCCTGCGACTCCACATAAGATTTTCCATATCAATGTGGGAGCCTTTTATAGCAACACTGCATATTCAACACACTTGAATTATACCTTTGCCTTCTTTATGTAAATCAGAGAGGAGAGAGAGAGAGCGCGGTGGCTAATGTATCTGCACACTATAATATACTACAAAGCCCTGTTTTCCCTCACTTAAACATTAAAGACGCTAATTTAAGCCTTTTTCTAATTACTAATAATTAGCACGGCGTAACAAAAAAGAACAACACTTCTTTGCAGAGCTATTACGCAGCGATTAGTTGAGTTTTCAATCGATTCTAATTACGCCAACAAATCCTTGATTGCATTGCGAGGCTTGACAAATTTAATGAATTGATGGAAAGCAGGGGGGGAAAAAAAGAAAAGGGACGACTAATACAAGCTGGAGAGCGAGAGGTGGAGTAATACAGAGCTCAGGCCTGCAGGAGGGTGTCATCTGCTGCAGCCTCTCATAAACAAAGACTGGGGATGACAGCAGGTGGAGGAAGGCAACGATCCACTTTTCCACATGTGTGCTGCTCACCGGCGACTCGAGGGCGTCGCGTTCGACTCCTGCAACCCTTCTCCATGTGTGCTTACCTCTCATTGACCCCCCCCCCCCCCCTCCCTCCACCTTCAATCTGATTGGCCCACATTAAGGAGTATTTCCAGCATCAACTTGTGGGGGTGATGTGGAACAATGAACTGACAGTTCCTCCATCTTTGATGTCTTGTTTAAGTCTGGTCTCCCCGCTGATGCTTTGATAACTCGCTAACTGGGACATTTTCATTCTAATTAGGGCTTCAATTGCTAATTCCATATTGCTGCTATAATTATCACCAGGAGATACGAGGACGCCGCGGCGAGATTTCGGGGCAGACGGGGAGGCGGGCGTGCAGATTTGCCCCCATGTGCACTCGTGTGGGTTCTCAAACTGTGGCCCGGGGGGGCTCCTCTGGGTCCTCTATGGAGGGACTGTGTGTTCATTATAGCAGCTTTGCTTTTTAGAGACACATTTATGAGCAAAACTAAAGCATCATTTACAAACATCACAACTTCCTCTAAACATTTATTACCATTGCAAATGATTAGAAACACCAAAACAAACAAATGCTCTTAAAGTGAAGGAAAGAAAATCTCACCTTTAATCTGCTAATTTCTGCAAACAAATTCAAAGTGGCTCCTCTTTCTTCTAAACACCTTCCTGCCAGTGCTTCATCTCTCTTCACCATTTGTGCCACAACCAGACGCCCATAATAACCTTATGGCCAATAATTGGAATTGAGGATTTTTTTTTATCCCCTCTTTTTACCCCTCTGGGCGCATGCGCACTGGGGATCCTGCTGGTCAGTGTGAGAAGCAGCTGTTCAGGGCTGGTGAAATTCCAACATGGCAGTGGCTGTGGTCAGTGTTTCCTGCGTTAACTTGGGATGGTTTCAGCTCGCGCGCAGCCCGGCTTAACCTCGCGCCCCGATCACCTGCACGCGCCCTCCCCGGGATCGATGCGACCCCAACCCGCCGCACATGAGAGGTCGACCTGTCGCTAAAAAAGCAGGTAAGGAGGGATCGTCTTGGAGGAAGAGAGGGGGGGAGAGATCGGCTGCAATTAGACGGAGTGGCCGGAGCAGACAGGCTGTGCGGGAGAGGAGCTGCAAGCTGCGCCCTTTATCGGAATAACGCATGTGCAATTTGTAAAAAAAATGCACGTGCACTTTTTAGAATGCACGTGCACTTTGCTATTTGACAAATCGCACCTGAGCGTGAATTGCTGTTTTTTTTTTTTTTTTTTCCCAATGTGATTTTTGTTGCAGGAGCGCACCTGCGCCACAGAAGCGCGCGCACACGCAGGCTGCACCGTGGGTTTATGCGTCGGGTCTGTGCGCCACTCTCTCTCTCTCTCTCCCTCCCTCTCTCTCTCTCTCTCTCTCTCTCCAAATAGGAAAAAAAAACTTGCATGCAACACACTGATGCTTTTCTCAAGCTGGAGATACGGTTACAACAAGTTGCAATGCATGCGTGCAGGAGCGGATCCAGTGTCCCTGCACCATCTAGTTTTTAGAGGCTGAATCAAGACGTTTAACTTGCATCATTTCCAAACAATCAGCTGCACCAGTTGATTTTTTTTCCCTTCTTCTTCTCTCCTTGCCTGTCATCCACTGGCTCCACTTTCTAATGACATGCATGTAGGTTAGATGCTTCTCCTATTGAGTTGCTTGCACCCACACTTGAAGGGCCCACCTTTCACACAGCTTGAAATCCGAGCAGAGCTGGAGCAGATAAAAAAAAGTGTGTGTAATGTAAAGCCTTTTTTTTTTCTTTTTTTCTTTTTTTTTAGGTTGAAGGGGGAATCCTTTTTTTCCCCTTCTCTCCACAAATTAATCCCTCATCTTCCTCTTCCTCTGCTTCCTCCTCCAGCACGAGATGATCAGCAGCAGCAGCGTCTATGGTAGGTGGATTCTTTTTTTTTGTATTTCCCATCAACTTGTGCACTTTTTTAATGGATTTATTAGAAGGTGTAAAAATGCACAGATGAGTTTCAGTAGCTGGTGGAGGTGTTGGGGAATAGCCGGCATGCACTGTGTTATTGTGAGTGTGTTTATCTGTCTCACAAGGATTTTGCTGAACCTGATCGTGTGTGTGTGTGTGAGTGTGTGTGTGTGTTTTCACACCTTCAGCTCGAATTAAAATTGTGCAATAATTTGCTTTTTATAGGATAAATCTAAAAATTGCAGCTGTCGTGTTTGGGTTTGTGTTTTGCTCATGTCGCACTAATGCAACCCTCTGTCACACAGTTAGAACATAACATAACATTTTAAATTTGGCTGCATTTAAATGGAACATTTTACTGATATTAAAATGTGCTCTGAAATATTGTTGTGGAACTTTTTAAAATAATCAAACATGCACATTAATGAGAGATGCTTTTTGCTCATTTTGTCTCACATGCACACTTTTCTTTGAGTTTCTCTTGACTCAGATATTAAAATACACAAATGGAACAAGTGGCATGAGGAGGCAGCTGCATGTGATGGAGTCAATGAACAAGGCCTCAATCACTGCAAAGTTAAAATGCATATTTATCAGCTGCATTTAATTTCAAATTTCTCACATTAAAGCTGAATCTATTCATAGTTCTGAGCATCATGATGTGAGGGAATTGTGCATTAATAACAGGAATAACCAGCGTTGATGACAAACTTGGACCAAAACAAAAATATCCTCCACCTGACTCCATTCAAATTTTGAGATATTTTTAAGACGTGATTTACATGAAGCTGCAGGAAATGTGCTCCACATTGACGTAGAACAATGGTGGATTGTTGAAAGTGAAAATAACCATCCCACCCCTGTTGCAAGTGAGAGCGGCCGCGGATAGTTTTCTCCTGAATAATCACGCTGGAAGCCACAATGTGCTTTCTGTACACGCGCAGGACGAACTTCCACCATTGCACATTCTTGGTTTTTGTTGCAGTTATTACTGAGGACTCGACCTTTCACCTTTGAACCCTGTCTCTGCTCGCTCTCACACACACACACATGAACACACACACAGTTATTTGCTTCACGTCATGTGCTGTTTCCTCCCTTCTCCTGCTGATGCACTTGTGTGTGTCGCCTTCTCAGCCTTTACTACCTTGTAAATGTTTCTGTGTTTTATCGGTGTGTGTTCTTATTGTCAAACTTTAACTGGAATGAAATAATCCTCTGAACCTCAGCTGTTGCAATCTAAAATGATATATTGCAGAAATGCAGGCATGCATTTATTGAAGAGGAAGAAGCGATGTATAAAATCCCACATTTTCTGCATCTTTTCCATTAGAATTGTGAATAATTGACTCCTGATTGCACCTGATCCAGATCTCAATATGCTCTTATTAGAGGACATGTGAGGAAGCCTCATGCAACTGTTAGCTTACTGCTAAATAAGATCCTGGATAAACACATGTGGGACGATGGCGTGGGTTGGTGTGTGTGCGTGCAGGAGCGGAGGAAAGCCGCGCTCGGCCGTGCATGTGCCGCTTCTGTGTGCAATGTAAATAATGTAGATACTCAGCGGTTTGTTTATTCCTCTAAGTCTATTTGTTTGCTACAGTCCCCGGCTTAAGATCCGTCCCTCTGCATCCGCTGTCTGCGCGTGTTGCAGTGACAGTAGCAATAATC
Source organism: Centropyge bicolor (assembly GCA_037975185.1). NCBI lineage: Eukaryota > Metazoa > Chordata > Actinopteri > Pomacanthidae > Centropyge > Centropyge bicolor. Next base: position 1,509,498 of record JBBMOC010000029.1, read on the forward strand.
CCCCTCATTATACACATAACATATCGCCTCACATCTCCGGCAGCCCCCCGATGCAGCTAATAGGGACAGAGAGAGGAGAGATAATAGGAATAGAAGAAAAACTGCTTTACAAACAGCCACCCCCTTTACTCCTGCCTTTATTTATCTAAATACGGACTTTTTTCCCTCAAATGAATAGCGAGAGCCGGTGTGCAGCCAGGGTGGCTCAGCTACTCCCAGTGGGGCCGTATAAATAAATTATCCTGACACTTTCTATCAGTCTGTAATGTTTACCATTAAAAGCTGTTTTACCGTCCCGGAGCCACCGGCGTGCGATCCAGCTCGGCCCCCGTGGGACTTCTGCCAGATGTAAGGCGATGTGGGGAAATACTGTGCTGTTTTAGACACACACACACACACACACACATACACACACATGCAGTCAGAGAGACATTTGTTAGTCTCGCGCTGCGTCCGTATCAGTGGATTTCTCCTGTCTGCACTTCCTGACAAAGGGCCTCTTCAAACGAGATCCAGCCAGGGTTGTCATCTTTTAGCAAATATGTTAAGTGTTATCTTTTGTGCTCTGGGCTCGCCGAGCGGAGCTGGACCCCATGGGAGCCCGGCGCATGCAAATAGAACAAATCCCTCTCGGACCTGTCTGTCTGTTTCACTCTCTCCATCTCTCTCTTGTCTCCCCCCCCACCCCACCCCCCCACTCCTCCTTCTCTCTCTTCTTTTCTCCGTTTGCTCGACAGTGCGTCAGCCTGTCTTGTCTCCCTGCTCTCTCATCTATTTCACTCTTTGTCCACTTATTTCCCCTCCTCTCTCTCTCCCTCTCTCTCTCTCTCTCCCTCTCCCTCTCCCTCTCCTTGTCCGTCCCAGAAGACAGTGCCGGGGCTGTGTGTCAGCTAACTGTAGCGAGGCTGTTGTAAGTCTTTGTGTGTTTCCCTGCATGCTCGCTGACAGCCCCTCCTCGCTGATCTAAGTTCCTCTCCCGGAGACGGCAGGCAGCTGTCGGTAGCGCCGCTGCCCGTTTTCTCTCCGTAGATGAGCGGACGCCAATTCCTTAAAATCCTTGACACCGTGATCCACTCCATCCTTCACTGTTGGTGCACTGGCTGCGTTTTTTTTCTCTCTCAAATGGGGGTTTGGGGATTTTGTTTTCCTCCGTTTGGGGGCTGTGCTGTTGTGACTGACAGTTGCCGGTTGATGGATTTTTTTCCCTCCCCCGTGTTGCAAGTTTTCTCAAACACACACACAAATTACATTCATCCTCCTCTCACGTCGTCCTCCCAGTGCTGACTGGTTATTATCCAGTCAGAATCTGATGGGTGTACTTAAGGCGAAGGGGGTATCCACACAAGGCTGACTCAGGGGTGGAATAACACTTAAAGCTTACAGCTGTGGACCCAGCTGCAACCTGTGATGCTTAATACCAACATAATGCTTTTATGCTTCACAGTAACACTAAAGATTACAGGCTTGATGAGGCTTTTCTCTGTGTGTGTTTGATGCTATGTGAAAGTGAAATCCTCGCATTGGAAATCATGTTAAAAAACTGGATGAAATTTGGAAGTTTTGAGTCTAAATGACAAGCGGCTCCTCGGTCAGTTCAGGTCCCAGTCACAGCTTTCCAGCCAGAATCTAAGATCTGTGTCACCAAATTTCCAGATTTTTCCACCTCCCATTTCCATCCTGGAAGAGACACTCTCCTAAATTCATTTCCATGTTAATTCCAGCATTAAAAGCATTATCTCCCTCGCTTTGAACTGCGAATCCCCTCAAATGTTTGAAGTTTCTTTGGTTTATGTAATGCGTCATTTTCATAGGTTTTAATCAAATCAAAGCTGTAGATTTTTTTCCCTCCTCTCCCTCCTACCTTCTTTGCAATCCGCTGCCCCCTTTTTCTGAATTTTAAGCAGACCCCCGCTCACCTCCCTTTACTCTTTACCAGCAATCTCCACCACCCATGGCCCGGATTCTCTGGCAGATATTAAAACATTCAGCATGTGGAAGCGTTAAATATGCTAAGGACTTATTAAAAAAAAAAGGAAAAAAAAAAAACTTCCACTTTGGAATATTCCGCACCATTAGACCTCAATAGACATGGCGGCGCACAGCTTATCCTTTACATTGTGCCTTCAAATGAGAAGGCGCCGTTTCCAATTAGGTTATTGCCATGGAAGTCTTAAGTTAAATTGTGCATTGATATGCGCAGACGCTCGCCAGTCATTTGGCCCGACGATGGAGGACACAGACGAGGGCCTTTTTTTTTTTTTTTTTTTTTTTCATACAAGGGCCAAAGAAAATGACAGCGAGGAGAGAGGATGGATCTGACAGTAATCTCTCGCCGCCGCTGCTCTTCTCTTTCTGGCTCTGGCTGGATGATCTGATTTTGTTAACAGCGAGCCTTGGCTAAGATAGTGGTCGTCTCGCTCTCTCTCTCTCTCTCTCTCTCTCTCTCTCTCTCCCTCTCCCCCGCCACCTCCACCCCCACCCCCACCTCCCGTCTGCAGCTCAGTTTGAACGTCTTGATTAGCCGGGCATCTTGCGCGAGCGGCGAGTAAGTCGGGACACTTTTGTCTGCGAGGCGGCAAAGGTGTGCGTGCGTGTTAATGAACAATGGCTCATTGGGTGCGAGGGAGAACTGGTGTGTGTGTGTGTGTGTGTGTGTGTGTGTGTGTGTGTGTGTGTGTGTGTGCTTGAGCTTGGCAGGCTGCCAGGCGATGGACACAAAGGATGTTGAGTGGCTGGGCGTGTGGCACAGCATCACTGAGCTGCCTGTGGCCTCTGGGAGATGGGCACAAACTGGGAGCAAAAAAAAAAAAAAAACTGACTGCTGTCGCCACAAAGCTTCACATTTTGCAGGATCTATTGTCGGCCTGCAACTAACAATTATAGTCACTTATCGATTAGGCTGCCAATTCTCTGTTCGACTAATGGTTTGGTGTGTTATTTGAAAATATAGTGAAGTATTACCAGTGACAATGGTGAGAAGCTGAGAAATTGTGGCATTTTATTCACTATTTTTGCTTTGACTGAAATAATTAATCGATTACTGAAATAGCAGTGGATTAATCAATTAATCATTTCAGCTGATGATTGTTTAACTTACATCTGAGCTTTAGTGACAAGTGTTGCATCTTGAATATGCCTCGAATTACGGCTGCAACCAAGGATTTGATTTTATAACCGATAAGTTCCAGGCTCTTTAAATATCTTGTTTTGTCTGACCAAAAACTCACATATTCAGCTTCCAATCGTATAAAGAAGAGAAAAGCAACAAATGCTCATAGTGCAGAAGCTGCAACCAGAGAATTCCTCATATTTTTGTTTGTGAAATGACTTAAAATCTGCATGTGCCCGGGCCTGCTGGGGAAGGAACGTGTTAGTATGCTTACCTGTGATTATGTACATGCATGCTCGTACTCAATGTGTGTGTGTGTGTGTGTGTGTGTGTGTGTGTGTGTGTGTGTGTGTGGGCCAAGTTTCCCCACTGGAAGCAGGCGAGAGCATTAGGGTGTTTCTTGTACAACTCTGTTGGCAGGATGGACACATGTGGTAGATAGCTAATGATAGCATGCAGCGTATAATGAGATCCTACTCTCCGTCTGTCTCCCCTACCTGGCATCATGCATTAACCATACAAGAGGAAGAGGAGGCACGCATGGTATTGACTTTTGAGTGGGTGTCTGCTTGTCCGTTGTTGGTTTTGTTTAGCACTCAGAGGTCAGCATGGCTGCAAGCGCCGCACATTTATAATAAGTATTTTTTTTTGTTTTGTTTTATTTTCGTGGCAGGAGCTGTTTTTGTGTGTGTGTGTGTGTGTGTGTGTGTGTGTGCGAAGCGAGAATCTCTCCTCATCTGCACCTCTTGAGCTCTGTTAAATGGTAGTAAATTGATTTTGGATGCGTTGCAATGTATACGCTTAACAAGCCAAATGGGTTCAGTTTGTGGGTTAGTTTGTGCGTTCAGAAGATTAATCTATTAATTTATTCCTCACAGTCGTAATCCACAGTATGTTGTGCGGTGGAGGGAGGCGTTGGCTGTGGTCCATCTTCCAGCCCTGTAACATATATTTATCCTCTTCACTACACAATCCTCTAGGCTGCTCAAATCCCCCAGGGGGTCCCAATGACATGCTTACTAATGTGTGCTTTGGAAACGGAGTGCTATTGTATCCCCTAAATCTCACAAAGCACTGTATGATTTGCCCATTGTCGTTAAATCGCTTTGCTTGTGCCAAGTACTTGCATCTCACAGAGGCTTAATGCTTTGAGGGTTTCAGGGACAGCTTCGAGTTCCTCTTTTGTTGATTTCGGGGAAAAGTGCCAAGACTGCTGCGCTGAATATTGTTTTGAGTATGGAGGAGGGAGGGGAAGAAGGGCCATTGCCAAGCGACTCCATTGAGCCCTGTGAATGGGCCATTCATATTTAGGAGAATCACCCAGATGCCATATTGTTGGCTCAACAACGCTAAATATTCTCCAACAAGGATGGGATTGTAACAGGTTTTTGAATTGTGTAAGTGGAGAAAGGGACGTTGGGAAATTGGAAAAAAACTGTCAGCCACTGTGAAAAGGGTGAATATTGAAGCAAAGACCGATACAGCAGTGACATGACAGTGTTCCTACTGAAAATGTTTTATTTGTATTTTTAGTCGTGGGAGAATAAAAGTATTTGTCAAAATCATGGGTGGATATTGGAGGGGGCACAGGAAGGTCAGGACCTCCCTTTCCTGGGAAAAAAACATGAGCTGCCCTCCTCAATACATATAACTAAATCATTTAAATAATTAAAAGCACTTGACCCAAAACAATTCATTTTTAAGTTTGGAAAGATTGCAGTGGTTTGCTCCACCGCCTACTTGTTATGAGCAAAATATTTAATATGAATATAATTAAGTTCATATTATAATGTATTCATATGCATGCTGTGGCTCCTCTGGCAGCAGCAGTGAGACTGACTATGGTTGTATGGAAGCTCTGTGTCTGTCGATCTGAGGCTCTGGCCACATGAGATGGTTTGTTTCAGGATTGTGTCTTTTTGTTTTTGGACACAGCACTTTGTAACTTGTAATATGTGGGTGAGTTAATGTGTACAGACTACATCAGGCTCTGCGAGGGATAAAGTTACAGAGCGACCAGCTGCTACAGGCAAAATAAACCACAAAGTGATCAAGGCCTCAAAGTGGAAGGAGTAACATAAGTATGTCATCTCTTTTCCACTGATCTGATCCTGAATCTCTGCGCTCACAAAACCTTGTTCTGCTCCATCAGTCACTCACATTAAGGATATGATTTGGATTGGGATATTATTTATTGGATCATATATAAATGATAAGATAGTAATGTTAAAGGAATACAAGAGTTTTTAAGGGTCAAAGGTCACTGGCTTAAACGTTTGAAAAAAAAATGCTACTATCATGTATTTGAAGCCGATACCAATGACTAATTTCAGAATAAGAGTTTGCCTCAGGACAGCAGGCGCCGGTCGATCCCGGGCCTGCAGGGGCGGACAGCATGCGGCTGCCCAATCCCTCTCGCTGCACACCAGCTCTCTCCCAGCAAACAACCTTGAAAGTGCCTCTGTAAGCAGCAGCCGAAGTCCCGTCCCCGCACCGTCAAAAGGGTCCGAGACAGGACTTAACAAAATGTCATTGTGCTCTTTTATGTCATGCATGCACTGAGTATTAATCACGGCTGGATCTGCGCCTGAGAGGCTGATCAAATTTATTGTTTGGCTGCACGGGACAGTAATGGGTGTTTAATTACTCAATAAAAGCCCTTTTATAGATTCCCAGGCCTCCTGTGTGTTGAGCAAATGGTATTGATCTGTCTCCGGGCTGCAACATGATAGCCTGTGAAGGAGAATTAGAGCTGTTAGCCCGCTAGCGCTTTCTCATTCATTAGCTGCATTAGCCAGAGGGTGGTTAAGACGTAGCATCATTGTTAATACCGGAGTCTCCGAGGTTTTTGTGTCTGCCTTGTGTTGTAAAGCTCCCGCGCCCCTCATTTACACAAATATGGATTAGACGAGCAATGAATAACATTGACCGGCGCGGAAGGTGTTTTCAATAAGGATCTCCAGGAGAGTCGTTTCTCCTTTAAACATTCCCCTCAGTGCCGTTTGTCAATGGACGAGCGGCGGCGTAATCCACAGGACTAAATTGGACGACACCCTCGGCCGAGCCGTGAGCTGCATTAGCCGGGCCACCATGTTTAATCCCACCGCTTCCCCACCTTCTAATCTGTAATCTGACGGCTCCTCCTCCTCCTCCTCCTCCTCCTCAGAGGCCTAATTCTGGATCCTCCTGCTGGAGCTGGAGGACGGGAGAGAAAGGCTGAATGGTAATGACAGTAAGCCTTGCTGCGTCTCCGAACGCTTTCCCATCCGTGCATTCACGCTATCATACATGTCGGTGCTTGCGTCCAGGCCTCGTCGTGTCCACTGTATTTTTTTTTTAACTGCATCTGCCGCCATTGTTCTTTTATGTTCAGAGCATATTGCTGCCTCTGTGAAGCGGCTCCACTTCTCTTGATGCACGGCAAAACCACTGCAACATCTCCCCTTGATGTGTCCATATCAAATGAATGTGGCCTATTACAGACGTGGTGGAGTCAGTTGGGCGGCTTTGTGGACGAAAAAAGGGCCTGCAAGGGACCATGAAAGAGACATTGTCCAATATGGACCATACAGTTCCTTTGTAGATAAATGGATTTTCATGCTTATCAACCGGGACAGTGACATGAGTGAAAACTGTGGAGAATGTGGAATTATTCTCACTCCTCGGCCGTACACACGGACAACTGTAGTTTCAAGTGTGTGTGGTCTCTCATTGTCCGGCCGCAAGGTTTTTTTATTTGGGTGTAACATTCAATTTGGAACAATGTGCACTGTTAATGCCCACTGTATCCTTGTGGGAAAATATTAGCCATTAAACCCGAACACATTTTAACAGCAGGTAGAGACTGAGTGCAGATTGATGATGTTGGATGATTTTGCTGCTTTTAGCTGGACCATCATTTTCTTATCTAAACAAATTTGGTCTTGAAGGATCCGATAATTAATAAAAATAAGTTGGTGTATTTATATTAATAGGAATATTTTTCTACTATAATATGTGTGATAGTAATTCGAGGCAAGAAAAGAACTTGAAGAACTCACATGTGTAATTACAACTTGCTTGGACTCTAAAGTTTGAATTGTTTTACATTGAAATTGAAAGAGTGCAATTTTCAAATGGCAGTAATTTTTTTCATAATTTAAAAGTTTCAGCCAGTGGCCTTCCATTTCTCTAATGGCATCCGTCACTGGTGAATTTACTCGTCTGTGCCTGATTAACTTTTATGTGTGTTCATAAAGCAACAAAAAGAGGAAGATGAAACCATCTTTTCACTCTTCTCTGCTTTAATTTCACATCGTTAACTAACAGGTTGCTCTGCAGGTGTTGAATCTACACAACAGAATTGAATTGTTGGAATTTTCCTTTAAACTTTTTACTCTCATAAATCAGACCTCCAGTTTGTCATTTTTGCCACAACATGCCAACTATGTAGCTCTTATCACTAAATATATGCTGCTTTTGTCATATTGTCAAATCAAATATTTTTGAAGCTGATATGACAGTAAATACAAAAAGTAACTGCATTATTTCATCTGATCCTCTTAGATTAAAAAGACAAAATCTTTAACCAGCTTTGTCAGTTTTTAATCAGAATTGCATTGATAGAAATGATTTGGGTCCAGCTCTTGGAATCTTAAACCCATACATGAGCTCATATCATAATTCAAGCACATGGTAAATGAGGCAATATGCAAGCTGAGAATAACCCCCCACAGACGTACACCAGCCCCTCGTTTCATGTTCTAATCCAAAGGACACGTGTACAAATATGCGAGCGTGCCCACACAGACACACATTAAACCCTGTTCACATTCCGCTGCCTGTGGGGCGCGAACGAGAAGCGATGTCTACTCGATGCAGAGCCAGTGATCTAGGTAATCTGCCTGTGCTGTGGGACAGGTCTATTGGTCCACAAATCAATTGGCTTCATGTCCGTGCCATTAGGCTAACATGGCGCTGCCGAGGCGCTGAGAGCGGTAAACAGACTGTTTAATTCCCCTGGACACCGGCCAGGTGGACACTCCTCCTCCTGCTGCTTCCTCCCGATCCCTCCGTTTCATTTTTTTTCTCCTCCTCCTCCTCCTCCCCTCGTTCTATCGTCCTCTCGCATTGACTCCACTTCAGTCAATGCGGTTATTCTCGGTGGACGAGTGCTTACAGGAATATTGCTTGGAGGGATTGTGTGTGTGTATGTGTGTGTAAAGAGGAGAGATTTTGGCCAATGAACCCTTGCTGTGCTCTGTCCTCCAGTACTGTGTCTATACTGAGTAAGTGATCCCTTGGGATGCAGTACACACATCCAGCATCCCTCCCTATCTCTCTCTCTCTCTCTCTCTCCTCCTCTGTCTGTGTCTCTCTCCCTCTTTCCCTCCATGTGTTTGTCTCCGTCTTTGTTTCTCTCTCAGTGTATCTGTTTCCCATTCTGTCTCTGTCTCTCTCTCTTTATACATTTCCTCCTCTGCCCCCCCCTCCCCTTTCTCCTTCCATCTCCAGACAGAGGCGGCAAACGAGTACAGTGATACGAGGAGGCTGCATCAGAAGCACAACACACGCTCGTGGTTAGAAACATGCAGATTTACAGTAGAAGAAGTGTCCTAAATGAAGCCACACCTCCGTCCTCTCGTTGCGCTCAGCTCGTCCACAGTTCGTCCACTTCACCGCCACTTCCTGTTTCGTGCTACAGTATGGTAATGGAGCCGGCGTGCCCTGACGGATGAGTGTTGTTGGCAGTATCACTGTTGTGTGTCTCATTTCCTGCTCGCTCTCGCCGATTGGCTGATAAGATAAGAGGCCCCGTAGCCACGTCCGAGGGCTTCGCCACAACTAGCGACTTGATGAACGGCGGCGCGGAGGCCGTGATTAGGCCGCGGCGTCGACTCGGGCGCTCACTGGGAACTCTGGTTCCCAACGTGGTGCAAAGTCCTCACGGTCAAGGCAATAATTACTGTGACAGCAAACCATTAGAAACGGCACAGTAGAGACACATGTGGTCAGCTGTTAGCCCCAGTTGTTGACAGGGACAAAATGAAAGCGTCTGCAGACTTAATGTCAGGAGCAGGCAAGTCTGAAGTTTGAAGGCTTCAGTTAAAAGTGACAGTTGTGCAAGCGAGGTAGCAGAAACACAAGGGATAGGACGACAGAGGCTGCAGCACTTCACTGATTTATTGACAAGAGGCAATGCACAGAAGGTTTATGGGATGGAGGCAGGCAAGCCAAAGGGGAGCAGGCAGGAATCAGAAATCCAAAAACAGGTGAGGAAAACTTAGTGAAAATACACAAACAGTTTGGACACAAGGATTAAACTCGAGGACTAAAAGTTAACCAGGACAAACTCTTTTACCATCAAACAGGAAACAACTAAACTAAAACCCAAACCATGATAGAAAATGTAGAAACAACAGTCCTGAAAAAGCATCACTAAAAAATTTTGTTTCGAATCAGAAATGAAAGAAATGAAATGAATATGTCCCAGAAATGAAAATATCCCAGGCTGAGTTTCAGGCCGTCCTGTCCCCGGCCTTGACTCGTCTCCCACCGGGGCCCTGAATGCTGGAATGACATTCATGTTGGACAGGACAGCAGAGTCGCTCTTTATCTTATGTCACAGCTCATCTCTTCAACAAATACTTCACGTCCTTTTCTCCCTGTCGAATCATATCCTTTTCACTCTTCTCCCACCTCTCCACCTGATCACATTCTCATCTGATGCTTATCTCGCCGCCTCTTATACTTTTGTGTAGATTTTTTTTTCCTCCGACCAATCACAACCGTTTTCATCTTGTGTGCGATGAAAACCCGGGCTTCATGCGGGGAGGCTTCACAGGAACATGGGTGCCACACTGGAGCGGACAGTCCTGTCTGTTTGAATAGGAAATGTTTTGATTCCCAAAACTGGAACATGGTCTTTTGGAGATACAGCACTTTGGTTTTTCTCCAGATGACAAACAAGTACAGATCCTGTGTTAGCCTGAGGGCTGGAGCTGCGCCCCACAGTAATAAAGCTGTAATTATTTATTTAGTAAGAGTGAAAACAAGACTTTCCAACTGCTGCTGCTGTGAGGAAAATATTGCACTGAAAATATGTGAAAGTACATTAAGTTGCCAGCACGCACACAAACATGCACATCCACAGTGTTATCAAGGTCCCGGTCTCTCTCACTCCAGATCAGGCAGAACTGGAGGGAAAATGCAGAATAGTGAACAGAGGTATTAAATATCTCATTTTCTGTTTGCTTCACAGCTTCAGTGGCCGCATGCTGCAGGATGCTTTAAGGTTGTGATAGTTACTGCTGATAACATATATCATGTAGTATTAGTACACTTTAACCTAACAGCACACAAACATATTGTCGGTCTATGTGCTTATTGACGACTATTTATGGTGGAGGTTTGAAGATGCAGGGTTGTCAAAGTAAAAGGTTATTTATAGTTAGTTGTTGTCTTATATGTCCAATATATATCCACACTTTTGAATGTCCAAAATTTCTAACTGTGTATATATATGTATATATATTTTTAGGTCAAATTTCAAATTCAATTCTGACTGGAAAATCTTCATCAAACAGTTGCCATTTTGCATTGACAGTATTTTTTTTCTCATGTAAGTTGAATGACCCAAATTGTTACTTGAACCAATGTCAAGACAAAAATTCCACTTTCAAGGTGAATCAACGTCCATTTGTCTTGACATCAAACCTCATTCTGAATTAAGTTGCAGCATTAATACGTTTCAAATAGTAGTCACAAAATAACTTTTCCATCTGTGTTGCCTGTTTTGTAAAATTCTTCCTCTCAACACTTTTGAATAGAATTTAAAGCTGCTGTTACTGATCAATGGCAATGCAGGTTTTTATTCCATTCACCTGTTGTAGAAAATACATAGAGGGCATAAACATTGTAATAGGCAGCTTGACACCTCTCTGTAAGGTGGCACACAGCAGCACAAACGCCCGTATCAATAATCCAAATGTGACAAGTTGTGAGTCGTTTTCAGGCGCGGTAAAGATGGCGGCTGAGCTTAAGTGTCCTGGACAGCGGCGGGCAGGAGCACAGAGCTTTATTTACTTCTTAAGTAAATACTGTATGTTCTTTTTATTACCTCGCCGGCGCGGCTGATAGAATCTGCCAGCGGTGGTTGTCATTTTAGCCCGTGACATCAGCAGTGGACGGATAAACCGAGGAGGCCCCCGTGTTCGCCGCGTCCGCCCGCCGCCGCCGCCGCCCGTGAATGTGATTACAGCTATTGATCGATAGACAATGACACGATGCTGCTGGGTGTCACCTGAGGAGAGAGAGAGTGTGAGATGGTGTGTGGGTGAGAAAAACAGAGAAAGGCAAATGTGTGTGTGTGTGTGTGTGTGTGTCCATATGCTGGTGCGTGTTGGTCCATATGCTGGCGCCCGTGCACGTGCGCGCATGTTCAAGCCAGATCCAGTGCGGTAATATGAGATTAGACGTAGCCTGTTAGCCGGAGCCTTACATCTGCTGTCAGCCACTCGCTCTAACTCTGTTAAGGACGTTATTGATTGCTCATTATTACCCCGTTCCCTGAAAGATGAGCGTCCCCTATGATCACATTAAATCTCTCCTCTGTCCAATTCTCCTGAGATGCCTTCTGCTCACCGGTGCCCATCAAATTTCTCCTCCGAGATCTGATATCAAGCAGCCTGACGTGTTGTGTTGCCTCTGCTTCTCTCTGCGTCTTGTTTGATTTGCTCCACGTAACCGTCTTCTATCTTTCTTGTTGTTGTGTTTTTTTGAACGGACGCAGTTTTGACTAATTGATGTCTTTAGTCTGTGTAATGGAAATCAGCGAACACGAATGAGCAACATTTGAAAAATATGTTTTCTTTTTATTAGACGCTCCAGGTTTGCGTGTTCACTTTGTGATCCGTGTTTATTGACTTGATCGCGAACAAGACGAGCTGACAGGAGAGTCGTAATATGTGCTTTATTTTTGCGAGTGGGGCTATTTTAGCTCTGCTCCATTTTATTTAAAAGGCGCTTGTTTGTCAGAGGGGTCTTCAAACCATCACGTCAAACTCACAGTCTCATTGAAAACACACAAATTTGCCTTTGGATTTGCTTACAGATGCCCCCCCCCCCCCCCTCCCCTTCAAAGTTCCCTGCCCTTTCTCCTGCCTCACGTTGTCATTTTCGCTGACGATAAGCAGTTGTTGAAGGTGTCACGCGTCCGCCAGCCCCTGTAAAGTTTGGGACCGTTGAAATCCAGCCCTCAGTGAGAGGCCATCTCATCGGCCCCCGCCGTCCCCATGAATAATGCAGAGCTATCGACTGTGTCAGTTGAGCGCGAGGAGACGCGGCGGCAGCCAGCTTGATATTCAGCTGCTGAAGCTGACTGGATGCCCTCACTTTGAGACAAACTGCTGGCAGACTGCTCTGACTTGAACAGACAGGACCTGAATGTGCTCGTATGAGATGAACGGCGTTGTGTTGGTGTGGAGGTAGCTCGTGTCCCAAGGAAGCCTGTAGTGTCTGAGTGGGTAGAGAGGCAGATATGCGTGGAGAGAGAGAATGTGTGTAATACATGAGTTCACAAATATTTTTGGTTTCTGCCACACAAGCTCAGCTGTGCAGTCCACACACACACACACACACACATATATATATATATAAGTGCTGTGTGTGTGCTTACTCTCTAAACGTGTGTGTACGTGCGTCCTCCAGCCGGCAGCCTGCAGAGAGCTCTAGTGAGAATCTCCTGCCCCCTCGACACGACCAGTTCAGTCTCAATGCCACCGATCGATGGGCGTATTGATCCGCTGTTTGACTGTTTAGACAACCTGTGTGAATTCCAGCATAATGCGAGCCACAGTGGATTTAAAGACGCGCGCGCAGGCTTCACCGGCTCGTGCACCCCGCCGCCGCCGCCGCCGCCGCCACCGCCGCCGTGCCCGAGCACTCGCCCAGATATGCAGGACGCGCGTGTTCAGGTGGAGAACGAGCAGGTGTAGGTCGGCCTGTCGTGGCGTCCTGACGACTCAGTGTGGGCTGGAGCTGGTAGCAGCTATCGCTCGAGTTTGGATCCAACTCCATGACCTTAAGCGACATGTCCTCCCGCTCCCCTCTCACCTCTCCTGTCAGACGCCGCCGCAGCCGAAGCCAAAGGGCTGACGTTAAGATAAATGACTCCAAAGTTTGTTCTCATTGTTAGCAAAGATATTGTGTCATTAAATTACTTTTTTATAAACATAAAAACACGACCTTTGACCTCCTCTACTTTATTCCACGTTGGACATGAAAAGGCAAAATTCTACTAGTCTTGAAAAGAGAGAGACGACTTCTTCTTTTCCTGTTTATTGGGACGCAGCGAGCGAAGGCGTGAGTTGGCAGATCTGGCCAGAATCTATATGAAGTGTGCAGGATTTGACACTTCAAACATGCGCGGTGAAGGATCCTGCGAGTTCACAGGCTGGGGGTAGAGGTTATCCCAGCCAGGGCCTCTTCAGTAATCCACACACACCCCACAGGCGCACGCACGCACGCACACGCACACACGGCCTCGCACGTGCGCTGCTCACGGCGGGCGTTAATCTCCACCAACTGCTGTTGAACTCTAATCTCGAGCGCTTGCCAAGTGTTTCATACACTGCAAAAACTCAAATTAAAGAGTCATTTAACATCGTGGATGCTTTTGAATCCAGTGTTTTTTAAACCAGGCCTGGTGATGAAATATTATTTTATTACAATAAGTGAGGAGTTGTTTTTTTTTTCAATAAATTTTTTAATAAATTTGGCACTTTTCTCAGCACTTTACCTCAGTGCTTTACTCATTTTGAAGAAAAAATGTTTGGAGAATATTATGTTGATTCAGGAAAGTTGTTCAAATTGACAGTTTTTTGCAGTGTAGTTAGGATTTGGCACCGTGTTGGCCTGCTGTTGTCAGAAGCAGCAAACTATGGAGCTGTGGTCCAGTCTACTGTCTGACTGAGTGCCCCCCTCCTCCACCCCTCCTTCCCCCATCCAAACCACCCACACAAACACACACACACATGAACACACAGACACACACACACTGAGACATACACAGCCCAGTGCAGACAGACATAATGCATCCACAGATGGTGACACTCCGGCAGTCACTCCTGGGCTGTCTGTCTACGTGCCAGCAATGATAACACACACACACACACACGCGCACGCACACACACCGACATATGCGCACACATACACACAGGCTGGCGGCAACAAACACGGTGATGCATCATTGAGCATCGGCTGGTTTTTCTCTAACTGCTGAGGGGAAATCAGTGTGGTGTTAAGTAACCATTCATGTGGAGCCGAGACCACACACAAACAAACATCGCACCAACACTTCTAAAAATACATTTACCTCCGCGCGATAATATAATATGACTGGATAAAGTTCTCTCGCAGACAGACACGACTTGTATCAGGATATTTATTGAGCTTTTTTTTCCACAAGTGGGATCATTGATATGTTAATACACTCACAGTATCACTATTTAATTCTCATGACAAATATCTCCGGCGCGCTTTCAAACTCTCACTCCGATTGTGATATATTCATTTGTTGATGCATTGTTAATGTTTCCACTCAGGACCGGAGTGTGCTGTGTAGGTAATCGCCCACTCCGGGGCTGCGGCGCCGCTGTTTGTGATGTGGATCTTCCTGAGGATTGTATTTGAATAATGAGGGAGGCTGGAGCGTTCTCTTGTGCAGAGTGTCTCGGCGCTGCTGCAGCAAATGACCTCTGAATAGTTGTTTTGGATTAGCCATCAAAGTCTTCTCTCCAAGTGGCCAATAGATAGGTACTTCCAGAAATGAGTCACTTGAAAATGATCATCGCCGCCGTTGCCGTATAAGATAATGGATAACCATTACACTCCATTTTCCCCAGCTCCTCACCCACACAACGCCTGCTCTTGAAATATGATGCATCCACTGTGCTTAGTGAGCACTTAATGTCCAAAAGCACCGTGTTTGTTGAGATTTACAACTGCGCCGGCGGGAGGGGGGGAGAAGAAAGAGTGCGTCGTCGGCGTATAATGTTGTTCACTCAATAATTATCTCATTTTATTTACGAAGACAGACAGCTTTAGACGAGGTTAGAGGCTTCCTCTCTATTATCTCCACCTGCCACCCCTCTGCTGCCCCCCCCCTCCCCTCCCCTCCCCTCCCAGCCTGGCCCTAAATGACGTCCTTCATGTCGAGGACTTTCCAAAGTTTCCATCGAGGAGGAAAAGGGGGGGGCGTCCTCATCGCTGCTTGCATGGAGGGAGTGTAAGAGAGGAAAAAAAAAAAAGTTACACCACAGCTCTCTTTGCATCGGGAGCAGGATCGATGTCATTTCTAAAAGGATTAGGCCTCCTCTCAGAAATCTATTTTAATTACTGAACACACAGGTAAACAAAGTGGTGGTGGTTCACAGGTATGGATCCGGGCGTCAGAGGAGTATTGATAGCGTGTGGCCCCATGTTAACCTCGGGGCCGCTCTCAGAGATCCTGTTGACTGCCCCCCAGGTAGAAGCACATCGGCGGCAGCCTGTTTGTCGGAGGGGGGGCTGATGTACGACTGTTCCTTCTGTCACCTGACAAACACTGCAGGACGGACAGTGGAGCTTTAATTGACACCGGTTGTTTACTTTGTTCTTGAAAGAGTTGCTCTGGAAAGATTTTATTAGTGTGTGCAACTTGAGCTTGTGATGCCATAAGAGCTGAATTAGGATTTATAAGCTGTATTAAGGCATTTAACATTTGCAACGACGTATAAATCTTTGAAGTTTGCCCTGTTATAAGTCTCAGCAGAATTAAACAGTTCAATGCTGTATAGATCTCCAATATAATTAATATTTAACGCACTAACAAAGCAATTAGTAACAACTTATAAACCTTTTATCAAGATTGAGTCATTGAGAGTTTATAAGCTGTTGCTAATGGATTGATGTTGTAAATAAGCTACTTGAGACTGTTTCAGACTCTACTTATATATAATTAATAAAGAATGCTTATTACAGGTTTATATGTTGTTGCTAATGGCTTTATTGTGTTACTTAATTGTTTATTGACAGCTTGTCTATAAATGGTGATTATAGATCAGTATATTGACGTAATAAATGATTTTAGAAATTGACCTATAATTCTCTAATAAAGCCAGTAGTAGCAACTTGAATTAGTTATTGATGTTTATGGATCAGTAACTTAACAAAGCCAGCAGTGACACCTTATGAATCTCTAATAAACTTTGCATGTGTAAGGCTTTATAATTTGTTATGTAGTTGTTACTGTTTTTATTCAGTTAATAGATAGTTTGTCAGTGCTTTATAGATCAGAAATAACTGATAAAGGCTTCAGTAAAACCTTATAAAGTTGGTCTCATTGAAGGTTTATAATTTGTTACTTGTGTTTTTTTAGCTTGATTAAATATTTATTAATGCTATTTTCACATTTTATTTTAGGTTTATCCTGATTTTTAATATGATGTAAATGAAGCAACAGTAGCTCCTACGTGTCATTTTACAAAGTCAGTGATCGCACTTCACATCCAACAAGACAGATGTGCCACTCGGTCACGTTTGTCTTTTTCCTCCCACTGATGATGTGTGTGCGGACGCTTCCCGGCACAGTGGTGGCGAGACTCTTTACAGATGTTTTGTTCAGCAGATAAGAATAATCTGTTTGCCTCAGCGGGCCTGATGTTTCTATGCATGTGTGTGTGTCCTGCATGTGTGACCGTGTGTGTGTGTGTGTGCAGGGCTGTCTTTGAGGAAGGAACCCCGCGTCGAGCTGGGTGATTAGGCACGCTGCGCTAGTCACAGGAAATGGAGTAGCTGACGGACAGGCCGAGTGCATTATAGATGAATGCCATGCGTTAGCGGCTCCGGGCCCCCGCCGAATATCTCTCAATTTCCTCTCTGAATGACAAAAGAAGCCACGCACAATTTCCTTGATCCGGAGCATTTGTTTAACTGCGCCCTACCCATTTAACCCACCCATTCAATAGTCTGTCTAGTAAAAGGAAATTTAGACAGTGTCAATTTATACAGCTCTAAGGAAGATCTGATAGCGGCAGCCAGGGGCGACCATGATATGCCTCTGGAATTTAGTAAGAGATTTATAGCGGCCCAGTCTGATTCCTCCTGAGCTAAATTTAGAGTCGTCATTAAATATACCCTAATATTTTTAAAGCTTCCACATTTTCATACTCACAACGCAGCCTGTGTCTCAAAGCCGAATTTCTGCCTCCACAAAGACGCATGATTTCAAAGTTTTGATGGTCGAGAGCCGCGAGAAACTTATCACGAGGTCAAAGATCACAGATAACAATGACTATTTGATTTTTTTTAAAGATGCTGTCATTTGTCAAATATCCTTATATCGCGGCTCCGAGCTGTCATCTTTACAGCGATCTCCCCCCCCCCCTCCTCCCTTTACTGTCTTTGAGTTAGTGACAGCTCATCTCTCCCGGTCACTGCTCGCCGTCTAGACTTTGAACTCGCTCTGTTTACTCCCTCATCTGTTGTTGTTGTTGTCGTCGTTGCTTTGCGACAGACTAGTCGTTGTAATGGTAAGCCGCGGCTCAGCTCCGATAGCCGCCTTCAAAGACGTGGATTCGGGCTTGTTGGTTATTTTCAGAGGGGACAAAAAGTGGCTTGGAGAAGAGTTTTGTCGCCTGTCACCGGGGACGGGGGAGAAATTTAGTTGATCTGTTAACACACATTTGTCTTTTTTAATTCGCCGTGTGTTGTTTTGACTCAAATAAAGGTTGAACCTTTTTCATTTCTGTCACTTCAGAGCACGGATGAATTCAGCAACGCAGGGAGAGACTTTTGATTGCAGCATGCGTGTGTGTGTGTGTGTGTGTGTGTGTGTGTGTGTGTGTGTGTGTGTGTGTGTGTGTGTGTGACACCAGCTCATGACTAATTTCATAATTAATTGCCTTTTGGAGGACCTAATCACATTATTTGACTCTCTACTGTAGGTTGTGTGCCAATACAGCGTAGCCTGTGGCTTAGTCACAGTGTGCTGGACTCATTAACAAGGTGGTCCAGAGGTTGTCAAACACACACAAGGCCTGTGCGCATGAGAATACACACACTCATAAAACAATAGCTACATACATCGCACATCGAGTTTTTTTCCCTCCTGCTTCTACGTGCAGCGATTTAGAGGTTAAAAGATGCCCTCTGGTGTATTTGATAAGGATTTGAATAAGCGGCTGGTTAGATTTCCCCGGTGGTGTGTGAAAACAGGTCTCTCCTGATGAAGTTATCGCCTGTCAGGCAGCTCCTGCTCCTCCTCCTACACTCGATCGGAGACAGATTTTTATAAAAATATGACATGATAGTTTGTTTTTGAAGGTCTTCAGTGTCTGTTTATGTTGGGAAGACAAAGAAGGGCGCACACATTTGTACGTCTTGTCTCAGATTGTGTGTGTGTGTGTGTGTGTATGCGGGCATGTCGGCGTCGACATGTGTGCCGGCATCTCTTTTCCTCACACACACACACACACACACAGCTTAATTATGACGTTACCAAAATGGGCAGTTTGCTCTGACACCCCGCTTGCAGAATCACACAGCGGACAGACTTAAAAGAGCTCATTAGCTCTCTCTAAAGAGCTGTTTACTGCACATACACACACGCACAGTAATAGGCAGCTCTGTTGATGCAGATGGACGCCGAGTGTAATGAGAATGATTAGGCTTCTCTATGTGGAGGCTGGAGGAGGAAAAAAAAAAAAGAAGGCGCTGGCAGACTTGACGCTTCAGAAGGTGGAGAAGATTTCTGTTGGATGTTGTTTCAGCTGAGTGCACGATCTCCTCTCCCTCCCTCTCTCCCTCTCTCTCTCTCCGTCTCCCTGCAACACAAACACACACATCTCTCGCTTTTCAACTCACACACACGTTGCCGCGTGTGTCCATCCAAATGCTTTGCAAATCTCCCCCAGGCCTTAAAAACCCTTGAAAGATTGTGGAGAAAATCAAATAAAGGGATGTACTGCGAAGCTTGTAGCTCCATCGAGGTGCTATGATCAGGAAAAAAAAAGAAGAGGATGAATGGAAAGAATGTGGCTTCTCTTTAAGAACATTTGACTTTTAGCTGCATGGTCTATACATGTAACCTTGATGAAGGCTATTGCAGCCAAGACAGACTCGTTTCAACATTAAAGGTTGTGTAAATTGGGCTCCACAAGTTCCTGAATTCTTTTCATATTTGCAAAAAGGGCCTTGAAAGTTTTTGGAAATGATCCATTCAGAGATTGTTTTTTCAATAGCATCCAAAGGAAAAAACCTGATGAAAATTTTGTGTTGATTTTCAGTTGATTTCCATCATTTTCTATCAGTTGAATTCAAGGACTCTCCAGTGACTTTCAAGGTCTGTCAAAGCGAGTAAAGGGCTGTAGTAAGTCGGGCTACCTTGAACATTTTTCCCGGTTGACCCCGCCCATCCCGCCGCATTAAGTGACTTTGCTTTACTCATTGCCCTTGGTTTACATCACATTGAATTAGAGGATACACACTGAATGATTCCAAAGTCAATCCTCCTCCATCTCTTTCATATGTTTTGGAGAAGGAGCAGCGAGTTCAAAGCGCTCAGTTCAAAGCATCTGTCCTCATTTGAATAACGTAGAGTAATCGCTATTACCTTATTTAAATAGTGCAAGTTATCATTTGGCCTTCATTTGCATTGCTGCGGTAATCACTGCGTCTCTGCATTAACCTCATTATAGAGGAGATGAAAGCCCTGATGGAGCCTGACACACTCTTTTATATATGTTATCTTTATTAATGATGGAATTAGAAAGATTCATGTTTCTTTAAATGGAGGACACATCGGAGTTTGATGGGGTGTCAAACTGTGAGGAGTGATTCGCAAGGCCTTGTTGTATTTTGTCTTCTTCCCCCCGTCTTATTTTGATTTCATTTCTCTGCACGCGTCCCTGCGCTGAAGAGTCGCACCAGAGCAATCGGCACTTAAAATGCAGCCTAAATAGGTCAATTCATGGTGACAGCGCAAAGACACATCCATCCTGACATGTCATAATATTTTTCGCTTGTTTGCCATGCACTGCAGCTTTTTGTTCCCGGAGTTAAATCAGCTGATATTTGTCGACAAAACAAGCCGAATGCTTACTTCCTGATTCCTGCCTGATTGCATGTTACTGAGGACTGGCAGACAAAAACCACCTCGCTGCAGTGACAGAACAATTCGGAGATTAAATGTCAGATTAGTGGGAAATTTATAGAAACTGTAAAAGGTTGAAAACAAGTGTTCAGAGGTTTTAGACTCACACATAAATGCAGCCCTGCAAAAATGCATGAAGATAATAGTTCATATTAGTTGTGTATCTTCTTCAGCTGTCTAGTAAAATGTCTGCAACACCTTTATTCCATCTCCTTCTTTATAAAAGGTGCAAACATGGAACAAGGGTCAATGTTTTTCCGCCTTTAATCTGAAGGCAAAGGTCGTGACAGAGCTGAATCCATGTCAAGCAGGCAGGACACTCCAACACTGTTGTGTTAATATGCATTGTAAAATACATACTTACATAGGCATGCATTTGTTTATTTGTGATTCTCTGTTTTTGGATCGTGTCTCAAACAGTTCTCACATAGCAATCATCTGATTTGCATCTGATCTGAGGACTTGAGCCGATGTCCACAAATGTAGCTGAGTAAAGTTACTGTAGCTTGGTTTAAGCTTTTTAGTTGCAAATGCAAGATGCCATGTTTATGGGAATTATTCATTTGTGTTGCATCCTATTTTTTCAATTGGTAAAACGGATCCATTCTGTCAACATCATTTTCTGTCGCGATCCCCAGCTTCACCCCACGATTCTGCAGGGTCTGCACCATAAAATTGCGACTATATTATTATGTTAGTTAGGGGCCAAGGTCAAGTACTTGAAAACACAGTTGTCATTCCTTGCTCAGCGGCGGTGGTCAATGATTAGATTAGCCAATGGAAGGTTACTGAATGCCCCATTAAATCACACGTGAAGGTGGATATTTCTGCGGCAGAATCGAGTCAGACATGGTGGATTGACCCCGGCAGCTTCGTAGCAAGCCTGTGCTTCTGCGAAACCTCCAAGACTAGACACTGTGAAAAGACACGTGCAGCAAGTCTAGCTCCTGGATCAGATGAGGGAGGACTGTGGATTAGCAGGAGAAGGTATATACTGATATATATCATAACACAATATAGAGTTTTACTCCCGGCTACAGATCAGACACCTGAGACTCTAAAACCCACCTTAAAAATATTGTATTTACTCTGCTTCCATGTCACAGTTCAAAAGTTCAGCACTTATTTATTTATGATTATTTGTTGTTCACGCTGTGTTGGGATTAAAACAGAATGAACAAAGTGTGCATGGACAAAAAGGAAAAAATGATTTCATATAACCAAAGCACATAATAAGAACAACAAACCAGGCTGCTATTGAAGGATTGTTGTGAAACCTCGATTTGGCCTAAAGCCTCATTTTCACTTATTCTGTCCAGTTTTCCCGCCTTGTAATTTTCTCCTTGAAATACTGCCCTTTCATACGGCTGCCTCCACTTAATATATTCTCAATATTAAAGGAGCCTCCCAGCTAATACAAAACTTTCCTCCGCTCAGCTCTTTGTCTGAGGCGTTTCCCCGCTCGGTACACTGGGAGGGTGACAGGCTTGCCAGCCCCTGCTAGACTCCCCTCGGCTAAAATGTTGTAAATTAACACAATTAGCAGATCGCCATTCTGCTAATTAGCCACTGGCGTCTGCCGAGAGATGGCTAGAGAGGAGAATCAGAGAGGAAATAGGAGTCTGGGGATTCCCCCCTCCCTCCTTGTGTTGTTACCAAACAAACACAGGGCCTCGGAAAAAGAGAGCAAGAGAGTGTGAACGTCTATGTGTTTGTGCCTGCGTGCTTCTTCTTCTTCTTCTTCTTTTTTTTTTTTTTTGTGCATGTCTGTGTTTGCAGTCGCATAAATGGACGGGAGGAAGGGAAGATTTGCTCCTCGGTGAATGGGTTTTATTGTGCGTGCCCGCTTTACTCACACAAGCACAAAAACACACACGTAAACCAATTCTGAAGCAGGCATTGCTCAGCAGACCCCCAACTGTGGATCTCTACATGCAACCGCCGCCAGTCAATAAGTCGGAGGAAGCAGCCTAAATGACACCGATATTATCCTTTATTTGTGTGCACTAAGTCAAATCAAACGGGGTTCAATCTGCCGTGCGGCTGCTGTGATTACGCCCCGTCCAGCCTTTGATAGCGCCACGGCTTTGATAGTGAGACAACGATGGAGTCGCTGTGTGACTGTCAGTGTTTGCAGATGGCATTGGCTGGGATTAAAGGAAACAGTGGCTCTCCAGCCTCCTGAGGCAATAAAGGGGAGAGCCAGGTGAGTGTGTCTGAGATGAGATGGAGCAAGGAGGGGAGGGGAGGAGGCGAAGCAAGGCACAGAGGGAGTAAATAAGAGGAGGGGTGGCCGCGAAGAAAGAGCATAAAGGGAATGAAAAGGAGAGATATATATCGAAATAGATGGAGTCAGAATAAAAGGAGGTGAAGAGAAATAAAGGAGGATCTAGCAGGAGGGGAGGTGGAAAATGGACGACAAAAAAAAAGCAAAGAGGGGGAGACTGAGAGGAAAGACAAGGCGGCAGGGAGGCATAAAGAAGAGAGGCAGACAGAAAGGTAAAGAGAACGGCAGAGAGAGAGGTCAAGGTGGAGCTGTGCAGACAGGAACTAAGCTTGAGACACAATGTGTTGTAATTCATTGCTCGCTACAGCTACTGTGTGCGTGCCTGTGTTTGTCCGTCTGGGTCAGTGGATGTGCGCTTGTGTGTGCGCGTGTGCACGTCAGCACGCCTGAATGCAGGCATAGTTTTTTTTTTTTTTTTTTTTAAACGCCCGTGTGTCTGAGCAAGGGTTTGTGTGTGTGTGTGTGTGTTTGATGAAAGCAGAGGGGGTGGATGTGTATGGGTGTGTGTGTGTGTGTTGCTTTGTGGCACTCGGCGAGGCGCATTTTCAGACCCATCTCCAGCCACCTCAGATGAGCCGGGGATTATAGAGTGACCCTCAATGCCTCTGTCTTATTGGTCTGGCCAGGGTGCATTAGGCTGCCGTAACCAGCCATCCCACAATCCCTCTGTGCCGCACTATACCTGCAGACACACACTCTGTGCTTTTTATGATCTGTAGAAATTAGCAATTCACGCGTAGTCGGACACAAAACCCTCACATCATAATGCATCAGGAAGTGAAATAAATAAATAAAAACAGGGCCTCCGGATGAATATCACCTTTTTAATTGACCACCTTCCATCCCAGGCTATTTGAAGGTGTTGTCATTTTAATTATTGTCGAAATGATTTTTAGCATCAGTGTGTTCACAGGCCTGTCTCTGTGTCTCCCTCTCTCTCAGGCTTAAAGATGCAGTGGACCCCCGAGCACAGCCAGTGGGCCGAACAGCATTTCGACATATCCTCCACCACACGCTCGCCGGCCCACAAGGCCGAGGCCTACAGGGCGGTGCCCGGCCACCTGCAGCGCTCGGCCACGTACCAGTACGCCTGGGCCAACGACG
Organism: Centropyge bicolor; assembly: GCA_037975185.1. Classification (NCBI taxonomy): domain Eukaryota; kingdom Metazoa; phylum Chordata; class Actinopteri; family Pomacanthidae; genus Centropyge; species Centropyge bicolor. The sequence continues at coordinate 1,533,168 of JBBMOC010000029.1, forward strand.
ACATCTCGGCCCTCACCGCCTCCAACCTGCTCAAGAAGTATGCCGAGAAGTATTCTGGCATTCTGGAGATGCCGGGCTCCTACTCCGAGGCCCCCGGGGTCCCCGTGATGAACGGCCGGAAAGGTGAATCAGAGCCCTGGCAGGAAGGCGTCTATCCCATGAGCTGCATCCCAGAGGGGGTTTCAGTCAGAAAGGGAGGGGTGGCGGCGGCTTCAGAGGTGGTGTCTGGCATGTGCAGCTCCCCGGGCCTGGCCTCCAGCACCCTGAGTGAGCCCAGCTACTCCAGCAGCAGCTGTGGGAGCCACACCGCCACCGCCCTCCACTCCTCCTCCATGCCCTCTCAGGAATACGGCCCCGCGTACAGCAGCTCCTACCTGCACAGTAGTTACAGCTCCCAGTCTGCACCCGCCCCGGCGCTTCCCTCCCCGCTGCACAGCTCTGGGCTCCTGCAGCCGCCCCCTCCACCGCCCTCCCACCCCACTTTAGTCCCAGCTTACAACGGAGGCTCCCCCAACTTGTCTAGTTATAATTACCCCCCAGCAGGCTACCCGGCTCAGAGCTCAGTCGGGCCAGGATACAGCCCTGGGGGAGCACCCCCTCCCTCCTCATACCTCCCCTCAGGCATCGCTGCACCTACACCCCTTCCCCCCTCCTCCACTTTACCTGGATACCCATACCAGAGCCACAACCTGACCCCAATCGCCCCCACCCCTCTCAACAGTAGCTCCTCCAACTCACTGAAGAGGAAAGCCTTCTACATGACAGGCCAAGGAGAGATAGACTCCACTTATGGTAACTTTGGCTACGGCCAGGCTCGGAGCTCGGCCGAGAGCCCCATGTACAGGATAGCAGACAGCAGCAGTGCGAACGGAGGCTCCAACAGCGCCAGCGGTGGTGGATTTGACAGAAGTGCTGAAAAGTCGTCTTTACCTTTTAATCCTCAGAAGCAGTCGACGATGTCCTCAGAGCAGCAGCAGAGGAAGTACGGCAGCCAGGCGACAGGTGGGCCACTGACTCCACCCGCCTACGTCTCCTCCACCCTGGGGGGGTCCCGCTCAGCAGACTCCCTGGTCAGCTTCACGTCCCCGTCCCTCAGTGAGCAAGGTGCTGATGATCACCGTCTCCACCTCTCCCACTCAGCACCAGGGCCTACCTCCTCCTCATCCACTTCCTCCTCCCGGCCTGCCGAAGAGCAGCTAAAAACCAGTGACCCTCACCTCCTCGACATGGTTACCTCTGAGATCGTTCAGCAGGGGCCCCCGGTGGATTGGAGTGACATTGCAGGACTAGAACTGGCCAAGGCTACGCTGAAGGAGGAGGTCCTGTGGCCCATTCTGCGCCCGGACATGTTCAGCAGCTTGGGACCGGCCCCACGTTGCGTGTTGCTGTTTGGCCCCAGGGGCAGCGGCAGGACGTTGCTGGGTCGCTGCCTGGCCAGCCAGCTGGGTGCACCATTCCTCCAGCTCAGCGGTTCCACGTTGGCCACCAAGTGGCTGGCAGACGGAGAAAAAATTCTCCGAGCGTCCTTCCTGGTGGCGCGCTGCCGGCAGCCCTCTGTACTGTTCATTAGTGAGGTGGACATGCTGCTGTCAGCCCACCTCAGCGAAGAAAGTCCCATCAACCGGCTGAAGGGGGAGCTACTCGCCCAGCTGGACTCACTTCTCATGGGCTCAGGCGAGGACGGAGGCAACCAAGTGTTGGTGGTTTGCTCCACGAGCAGACCCCAGGACATGGACGAGGGGCTGCGGAGGTACTTTGCTCGGAGGGTCCTCGTGCCCCTGCCGGACAGCACGGCCCGACACCAGATCGTGAACCAGCTCCTGGCTCAATCTCAGCACAAATACTGCGTGAGTGAGGAGGAGCTGGCGCTGCTGGTCCAGCGTACAGAGGGTTTCTCCGGACTGGACCTGGCCAGACTGTGCCAGGAGGCCCTCGTCAGTCTGTTGCACGTCTCCGCACAGGGCATGGACATGTCGGGTATGATGCCCAGGGGACAGGTCAGGCCCCTCGCCTACCAGGACTTTGAGAGTGTCTTTTGTAAATTCCAAGCCAGTATATCGCAGAAAGAGATTGACACGTACACTGAGTGGAACAAAATGTTCGGCTGCAGCCAGTGAAAAGATAGATTCCGCCCTTGAGAAAAAGAGGCATCCACAATTCCTCCCCTCAGGGCAGAAGCATTGTGCTGGAGGGGAAGGCACACAGAAGGCCAACACAAGCCCACTGAGTTCTCACAAGCAGGGTTTAGACGCACTGAGAGACCTGGTTTGATGAGACAACTGGCAGTTTTGCAGTTAATGAGCAAGAGTTTTAATTTGAATGCTTGACACTCCAGAAAGCCAGGCATTGTTTACACATTGCAAGCAAGTTGGCTTCACAAGAGACGCCCCAGTGTCTGTGTATATATCTTTATGTTCTTGTTCTTGAGATTTAGTTGGCTATCCAAGTGCCTGAAGTGGTGCTTTCTGATTTCCTTTCTTTGTTTATTTGCCTCACAATCTACATTCATGGCATGAGCTGATGATTATTAAGAGCTTTAAAAACTTCAGCGGCGAGTCTGAAAAACCGAGATTGACAGTTGCCATCGGTGGTGGTCAATCATTCTTTATTGTCTTGCTAAGAGCGGTAATCCATCGGGGCGGCAGTAGTCTGGGCCCTGACTCACACTCATCTCTTCTGATCCCGTGTCTGCAAAACAAACAAACGTAACAAACAAAACTCAGGAAAGCGTTTGTGAATTGTACAGTACCTCAAGATGTTTTGACGAAAAGCACTAAGATCTGACGGGAGAATCCGAGGCGGTTTGGCAGTCTAGCGAAGCAGTGTTAGGTGTACCTCGACAGGCTAGGATAAATAGCAAAGAGGTGACAATGAATGTACTAGATATGTTCTGGATGGATGGAACATAATCAATAGTGAGAGTAAAAACATTATTTCTTTTTTATTTCCTCACTGCAGGTGCTTTAGTTACCTGTTTCTACTTGACCAATCCTGAAGCTTATTTCCATCGCTCTTAAAAAAAAGAACACAGTGTCGCCCAGCTTTGCTGTTCGGGGGGGTTTTAAGAGACGGGCAGGTGTCGCGGCGATGGGAGTTGTATATTTATTCAAACAACCATAATCAACATTGTTTATATTATGTGATCTAGGCTATATGGTTAGGCTGCATGGAGGCGCCATCAGTTTGTCAGCTAACTTCTGCGCAAGAGATCGGCTCATTTGTCATTTATTCTCTGACGACACCTCCAAATAATTTAGGAATTGTTGGACATTTTGGGAAATACATTTATTTGCTTTCTTACCCAGAGTTGAATGAGAAAATCAAGCAAGTGCTGTATTGAACAGACAGATATGAAAGTGGTGTCAATCTCATCTAATGGGGAAGAAAGTAAGATTTTCCAAGCTGCTGTTTAAAATCACAGTGATATCAAAGACAGTTTAATGTATCTTTCTGTGTGGGTCTTGAATTAAATGTTTGGCTTCATGTCATTTGGTTTACTTCAGTTGGTTTGAGACAGAAATGCTGGATTGGATATCTGCTTTTATAACAGCAAACTAGGACGAAAGGAGCTAATTCTTTAAGTTGGATTTGAGAGGTATCACAACTTAGATATAGAAGTATGGAAGTTGCCTTCTCAGTCACACTCCTATAATTTAAATTAGGCCAGGTCAATCACCCAGCATACGCGTGTCACTAATTTGCTATGGAAAGGAGAAAATCGAGAGTAAATTGTTTTTGCCAGAGGTCAAAGGTCATGTGATAATAGCAATCCTGATTAATTCACATCTCCATAATTCAATTAGTATTATTATTATTATAGCGGCCATGTTATTGTCCAACCAGCAGGCATATACAAAAACTGTAAAGGATTTTAATCAAGTTACAATCAGATTGCAATCAAACGAAATCCAATTCAAACCCATTTTATCTCGTCTGTAATTGTACTGTCAGTTTTCTTTTTCACCGTGTTTACAGATGGCACAAAGCACGTAACCTACATGGAAACACACTTCAGTCGATTGAAAAGCTTTGCAACACGAGTGAGGAATTTTGGCTCGAGTCAGAAAGTCCTTCACACCTGAGGAGGGATCTGTTGCCCATTGTATTGCATTGGAATGTATTTTTGTCTCTCCCTTGTCCTTTAGCGACACTGGAGTGCTTCAGATAGTTTAATGTACGTGCACTACAGCATTTTGTGTGTGATGTTGTTTTGTTGACATGCATCATCGGCAGCCCTTGTTTTGTTTCGTCTGATATATATCCTAAAGGAATTTCATTCATCTGAAGCGATGATCAGTTTTACACTTTCATTGTGCATCCTGCTTCTTTTATTTCCTGTAATATCAGTGAGCGAGGCAGTGGATGTGCAGGCCCACTCTGTGGTGCTCACTCCGGTCGAGGCACCATCAGTGCGGCACCTGATGTGGGGGGGGGGGGGTTCTGCTGAGCGTCAGCAAAATCGACGGAAAGGAAAGACAGGCAGGCAGTGTGGCGGCAGCACAAGGGGAAAGCAGAGTGGTCCGTCAGAAAACCACCCTCAAAACAATCTGTACCAGAATTCCTTCTGTCAGCAAATCCTCTGGAGAGAGAGTCCCTTTAGACAGAAAAACCTACTAATGCACTTCAGAGCACACATCAACAGCACAGGCGCTCTCTCTCCACAGCCGACGAACAAACGACTTGAAACACACCGGTCAATGCTACGCTTGTTTGTTACGTGTTTTGTGGTCCGTCTTTTGTGTCTTGACCTTTTTCTACATGGTGTTTAAATCTAGCTTTTTTTTCCTCTTGGTTTTTTTTTTGTTTTGTTTTCTTTTTTTGGAAACCTTTCTTCAAATGGACGCTAAAGTTCTTCTTTAAAGCATTTCTACCTCATGGCTACAAAACACACGTGGTATTTGATTTACGTCTTTCCAAATGTCAGACATTTGTGAAAAATGCATTGAAAAAAAAAAACAAAAAGAAGAAAAAAAAAAGAAGAAGTGGAGAGAATAACACCATGAAGTTTTGCGCAGTCTACCTCAGATGACTGTACTTAAAACATTTAGCTGATGGTGCAACCGCAGGCTGCAGCATAGCCTAGTGTGTGTGTGTGTGTGTGGGTGTGTCTCTGTCACTGTGTGTCAGATCCGAGCTATAGGCAAAACACACACACACACACATACACACCTGATAACACTGACGTCAAAAACACACTCACAAGCGACTTGTGAGGAAGGAACCGTTGGGGTCGACCTCGAGGCGACCTGGAAATGTATAATCCAATACATTTGCTTTAATCTTTTGTGAACTACTGTGGTTGTGCGCGTGTGAATGTGTATATACGTGGGCACACTCTTCTTTTTTTTATTTAGTGTGTTGAATTTTATAAATTGTTAGTATATATAACACACTTGCACAACTTTAAACCGGTGTGTAACGTGTTTCTGTTGTACATACCTATACATACAATACAAAATGCACCACTTGTTTATATGTGTGAATATGTTGCCATACTTGCAGTCAACTTAAATGTATTTTCATGTAATCTTAGGTACAAGCAGCAACAAACGATTCATTAAAGACATTTTCTTGGGAGATTATATCTTGTACATCTCATTTTTTTTGTATGTCGCCGCTCACATTGAGACTGAGGGATGAATTAAAAAAAAGATTAATAACTGAATTTATTTATCAGTAGAATGGAAAAATATATGTATTGTCCTGCCAAAAAATAGCCCAGCTGAAAAATCGCCTTAATGAGCCTTGAGTTAGTCACCCTTGTGTGCAATTATAAAATCATCCGTGTTGCGCAGGAAGCCGGCGCTGTCGCTTTCTCTCATTAAAATGTAACAATTCATTTCTCTTGCTGTGGTAAGAGTGGCAAGACCAAAACATTAAAGCGTTAATTATCTTTCTCCATCGCAAAGAATTTGGGTTACGCGAGCGCTCGTAATGAAAATGATGTGCATTTGCCCACTACATTTCCAAGGTATCATTATATAGCTGCTGCTGAGGTGTGGGAAGCTGCTGTATAGCCTCTATAATTATCTGCGAAAACTCAAACGCTTCACAAGAGGTCGGAGTTCATGGAGGGCTGCTGTTTCCTTTATTTTCCCACTTTGAAACATGCTATAGCCATGATCAGAAATAATTTATGGCACAAGCTTTTTTTTTTTGTGCATCAGATGTAAAGCTTGCAAATGTGCTGTTTTTCTTCCAGATTTTGACAACCAGCGAGAAGAGACTTGATTATTTTGCTCACCTTTTTTTTTTTTTCCCGCTCTAAGCTTCATAAATACTGGAGCAGCAACCTGTATTCACAAAGCTGCGGTTGCTCTCAGCTGGGGGAGTGATAGAGGAAATATTATCCACAAACTGACCTGCAAGTTTTTTATCCAAATCGAGCTGCAGCAGCCAGACTTTAAAGGAAAGTCTTTTCGTTTTATTTGGATCTTTAAGGTTTACACATCCTCACAGTGTGAAGAAGTGAGTGTGTGTGGCGAGCTCTGCGTGCGTGTGTGTGTGTGCACCCCCGAGGTCATCCGCCACAACGCCACGCCGTCCTCTCCCCTTTAAAGGGTCCTCGATCCATAAGCCTCGCCTCGCACCTCTGCTCACTCTTTGCACGACAATTAAAATATGCTAAGTGATCATTTTCCTTAAGTAGTCTTAAATGTGCAATCCATTCAAATATGAGAGGAAATTGCCCACAGCTCGCAAAAAAAAAAAAAAGAAGAACCAGAGGTGGTTGAACAGGGGGGTAAAGAAGGAATAAATTATGCAAATAACACAAAGGACTTTACCACTTGAAAGCCTAATTTTCCTATAATCAGCACACTGTCGCCTAATATTTTTTTCCCACCTCTTATTAAAAGTGACTGTTCTTTTGCCGATCATCAGATGGCTCTATCTGTCACTGGTCTGTGAAATGACTGCAGCCTGCCAGACTAAATGCTAAAGCATTTTGCCGGAGCTTTTAGATGATGGTCACATTCCCACACAAGTAATTATGCGTCGGAGAGTCCAGAAATAAGGTTTAATTATACAGTAATCGTCTGTGATGGACACTAGGAAGTGGTGAGTACCGCCAGACTGCAATCCATCAATGACAAACCTCTGGCCAGTTTTAATTCCTCCTCATTTGCATCCTAACCTCCACACCAAGTTGCGCAAACGCTGTTAAATGTTAATAGGACCTGTCTCGCCACTCAAAATGAATGCTTAAGCCATTTTTTAGTCACTTTTCTCCCCCCCGTTCCCCCCTCCTCCCTCCAAACCACCGCTCGCTCTCGTTTCATCTCTTGTCCTCTCTTTATCTGGCTACCTCCATAACCCGCTCCCTTTCTTTTTTATTACTTTCCAAAGCCATCGTCTTCGTGCCACTCTCTCCTTTCCTGTCATCCTTCCTCCAATCTTTCACTCGCTGCGGCCCCTCCTCCCCCCTCCTCTCCCCCCTCCTCCCCTCCCCTCCTCGCAGGCCTCGCCGTGGAGGAGGCTGTCTCTTATACACA